>CM030360.1:304977502-305492406 GCA_017893485.1 Hemerocallis citrina
GAAACATTCGTTAATAATTCTAAATGATTAATTTTGTCCTTATGCACAGGAAATCACAATGTAAACAACCAAAGTACCAAACAAACAAAATGAAGACAGTGAACCTAACCCAGATGAAAGAATCTAGATAAACCAACCTGAGGGGCTGGAGACAATCCACTGATTAGCTTGGAAGTGGCCATTAGAGAAGAGAGATAGCGTGCCTCTCCATCAAGTTCTCACTATTTCAAAGTCGCCATTATGAATGCCGCCATGGCCATGATTATGTTCTTCACAAAAATACCACAACCAATCCAAAGGTTTCACTCTGGACTTTGAGTTATCCATACATCATCTCACCACTCCCACCAAAGAATCATCTATCACAAGCTTAGCACAGTTATCTTTTAAGTAACCATTGTGAAAGAGCAAATGACTTCTTTTTGAATTGAAGAGTACACCAGTCTAAATTGGTTAAGATTGACGGACATAAGTGGTCTCAATAAAAGGAACTAACTGTACATCAATTTGAACTAATAATTTAGATAAGAATATGCTTTAGCTCAAATTGGACAACGTACTCAACAATGAAATGTACTTGTAAATTTGTGTGCATTTTAATGCATATGGTAAAGACACCCAACTACTTGTGGCATCAAATAGAATACAATGTGACAATGTTAATCTAATTGTACATACAATGTGGATCCTCCAAACTGAAAGACGCACATTGGAGATTAGCTATAAGATTTGTGAAAGCTAATACTTATACTTGCATGAATCTCCTAGACGTAATCGATATAAAGGTGAAATTATGCAATCTTAAGATTCAGTAAAGCTTCAGTTATGGTGTTTCCAAATGGATTTATAAGATTCAATGCATTTGCACAAAGTTTGAAGCAATTCAATGGCCAAAGAAAATGTAAACCACTTCTGTAGAGTTAACAGAAAGTGTCCTCTACTAACGAATAAGTGATACCTCGGTAAAGCTTCCTCTAAGAGCATCACCCAATCAATACCAAATAACAAAATATGTTAATGTTAAAAAATAAACTGATATTTTGTATGCATGGAGCTAATCCACCCTAAGTTATGTATGCATAATTCAAGAAAATAAAATTTTAACCGACTGCAAAAGGACTAACGAAAAGAAAATTTGAAAAGGTAATTTAACTACAACCCAGATCATCACAAAAAAGGGAACAAATACATTCTACACTTCTACAGATTTGATTGAAGGGATTAAAGTTAAAAACAAACACTAATGTCATACAACTAAATTTCTTCGTTTCTTTATTTGTAATGAAAGACCTTCCAATCAAAGCAAACTCACTAAATGTCTGGCATTCTACCTTCAGGTTTGCCAGAAAGCAAAAGTTTCCCCCTGTATATGAGTCCTGAGCATTTAACAAATTCATGGAAAATAGATGATCAATGCAGCCAAACTCCAACCTTCACTCTCCACAGAAATAACATCAACAAAATTCCACTTCCACACACATTTCAAAATGGCATGAACTACTTCCTGTCTCTCTTAGACTTTGAGGCTGTTTTAAACCCCGATTTGGTGGGCTTCCCCCACGGCGACACCGAAGGCCTACCTCCTGATGTCCTCCCCTCTCCTCCTCCATGAGGATGATCAATCGGATTCATTGCAACACCACGCACAACAGGACGCCACCCTCGCCACCTATTTTGTCCCGCCTTCCTCAACTTTCGCGCCCCATGACTCGGATTCGAAACAACCCCAATAGTAGCTTTACACCTCGAATCAATAAGCATCTCTCTCCCTGAAGGCAACCGCACAAGACACTGCTGATTCACCGGCTCCTTAACCACTTTTGCGTAAGTCCCCGCAGCTCGTGTCAGCTTCGCACCTTGCCCTGGATGAATCTCAATATCATGCACAAATGTCCCCAATCTTATATCCGCCAATGGCATACAATTCCCAACTTGAAAATTCAAATCTAGTGTCTCCTGTTTTTTCGAACCACCACCTTTAGACCCATCATAGTTCACGATTTTACTCCCCACTTCCATCTGATGACTAGCCAAAATATAAGACACAGGCGCGTGCTCAACCTTCTTCTCCTTCTTATCCTCTTCAATTGCATTAGGCTTAGCGAGCAAGATCCCCAAACCACTAGCTTCTATCGGGCGATCCTTACTCCTCCGAAAAGCATAAGAAATCACTTGACTCGGAATCACTTTCCCATCCTCAAAATCCGGTTTCGCCACCCTAACTTCAGCATCACCATCTCTCTGCCCCAAATTCTTCCAATTCAGCGCAGCCTTCCGCTTAAGCCGGTGGCCCCAAATCGGACTCCGCTGGTCCCACTTCTTGATTTCCTTCAGCAAGAACTCGTGTTTTTGCACCCCAGCACCAAGATCCTCCCTTTCCACTGCGAAAAGGGAAGGCTTTGCACCCGCCACCGCAATCCTCGGAAACGAGTCCAAAGAAAGCGATTCCGACGGGGAAACCCGACCATCTAAATTATTTCCAGGAAGCGAAGAGAAGGAGAACGTAGACGATACCTTAGCAGTTGCTGCGGAAGCATCTATAAGCTTCTGGTGAGCATTAGCCGGCAAAGGGGGTTCATTTTGACGGCGGAAGTTCTGGACCTGGATCCAGCGGACGAGGGCGATACGGGAGGAGCGGTTGGGATCGTACTCGATCCTTTCGACGACGCCGGTGGAGTTGATGGAGCGCTTGAAATCGATTTGGCGGAAGAGGCGCTTGTGGCGGCCTCCGCGGTGGAAGGAGGTGATGCGGCCGGCGGCGTTGTGGCCGGCAAGGAACTTCTTGCCGTGCTTGAGGGAGGAGATGGATCGGGACTGGGTTGGGGCCGGGAATGCGATGAATTTGGGGGTTTTGCGGGAAAGTAGGGTTAGGGATTGCATGATTTTAGGAGAATTTGGGGGAAATTTTAGGGTTAGGGTTTTGGCAGACTAAAAGGGGGAGGGAGGATTTGTGAAGAATACTGTAGGCTCGTAGTGACACATTGGACCATTGGTCATCGATCACCGTATGTTATATCGATATCTTGGGGATGTGGGCTATTGAGCGTTTTGTTTTGTTTTGTTTTTTTTTTTCCTTTATTTGCTCATATTTTTTTCTTTTTTTAATGAACTAAATGTGAATGTCTAGTTCATAGATACCGACCAAATTCAAGCATGATACTGTAATTAACTAATTTTGAAAACTATATGCAATTTGTGTGCAATATATGATATAGTTTAGATAGTGAGGCTCGAGTTCTCAGATGTGTTTTCCTTTCTAGAAGACAGTAGTGGCACTTACAACAAAATTAAAGCGGTAGAATGAGAGCTCTAATTACCATTGTGGACTTAAAACAAAACCATATTGTAAAACTTAAATGACCTTTATTGGGTAGGATGGACTATCTAAGACCTGAACCTAGATCCAAGATGTTACTTTTTTTTTCTTTCGGAGAATTGAGGGACAGAATCCCAAAAGGATTACAGCCAACATCTCTACTACTATAATGGGAGAAGGCCTTAGTGTAATATGTCAATCTACCAACACGTTCAATGCACGTACAACCAAAATCCTTTATATAAACTCATCAAACACGTAAACTACCCGTACAAACTCCCTCTCTCTCTCTTAAAAAACAATACACTGGATATTTTCTAGACTTCTCAGACCCAAAAATCGAAATTTAATTATAATTTTTGTCTTCTACAATATAGTTAAGACATTACTTAATGGTTATGAGTTATTCTACTGATTAGCTAGCTAATTCATGTTGTTCATCATATCTTACAAATGTTTACAGTAGTATTGACTCTCTTAATTAGCTTATGCATAACATTCTATTTGAATGTTCTGACTACTGTTTACTCAATAAGCTGATCTTTTGTATGTAATGCATGCATACAAATATCTAATATTATAATGGGAGAAGGCTTTAGTGTCATTTGTAAATCTATCAACACATATAACGCATGTACATAACTTATATGAATGAGGTCGCACATGTTTGAATTCAGACTACGTAAGAGTTTTTAATTTTGAAAAAAATATATATTTATTAAAACGTGCATTGCACGTGTAAATTACTAGTTAGTATTAAAACCAAAATATGACAAGTATCAGGACACAAAAGACTCCGGAAAGCTCTCTGGTGCTAAAGAAGCAATATGCTTTACAAAATACCAACAAAAAGAGTTAGGAAAAATAGCAAGAAAAATTATAGAAACTTAAAACACCAGCCAAAATAAAAACCCAACACATCAAGGATCAAGCACAACTAAAGGATTCTCATCATTAGTAATTTTGTTTCTTTCATAAGTAGATTGTAGAGACCACATCAAAAGCACACCTGTAATGTATTCTTGAGCACGTTGAGACAGAGCTGAAATTGATTCTAAATTAGATGAGATAGGATCAACACCCAGACCATCAGTAGCACCATGAGCAGCAGCAGTAATGGAAGAGACACGATCAGGGTTCCCTAGTCTAGCCACAACATAAGTGTCAGAGACAGACATCACAAAATGATCATTGAAATTAATAAGTTTCTGTTTAGCATGGGGAAGAATGTTAGTCCAAAAAGATACAAAATACATAATAGATTCAAGAACTCTAATAATATCGGACTTCTTTTTAAGAAAAGTTCTTTTACCTCTCCCATTCCAAATAACCCAAGTTAAAGACATCACAAGAATGTCCCACTAAAGTCTAACTAGTATTATACACGTGCTGTGCACGTGGGGAAAATTGGAGGAATGAAAAGGGCAAAAAAAAATCTACCAGCACGTGCGTTGCACGGGTTGGGTTAAGGACAAATTACACTAAGGCCTTCTCCCATTATAGTAGTAGAGATTTTAGCAGGGATCCTCTTCCTCCTCCAAATACCCCACCAAGATTTAATCGAAGGAGGATAGCCCTTAATATTTCATGCCTTCTTAAATAAAATACAGATATTACAAACAAATTGACATTTAAGAAACAAATGAGCATCAGTTTCCAAACCAGACGAACTGAAAATGCATCTTTGACCCATTGCAAAATTTCTTTTGTTAAGATTATCAACAGTAAGAAGTTTGTTATGTATAATAAGCCAGACAAGGATCCTCACCTTAAGAGGAGCAATGTTTTGCCAAATAAATTTATAAAAAGGGCAAATAACACCGCTAGAATTTAAGAAGTTATGAAAAAATTTCACAGTAAAAAGTCCAGAGGAACTCCATCTCCATCTAATTTCATCTCTAACCTTCTAGTCATAATTACTTAATAGGTGGAGTAAATCATTCAAGTCATGAGTTTGAGCAAGTGATAACCTTCTTCTAAAAGAGATATTCCAGGCTTTGCCATAATTATTAATAGTACATAGAGAAGAGACAGTGGCATTGCGAAAAACAGCTGGATGATACAAATCAGGATAAGCAGAAGATAAAGAACAATCCCCTATCCAAATGTCAGTCCAGAATCTAATGTTACTACCATCACCATAATTTTTTTGAAGACTGCATGTAAAAGGGCTAGCAACTTTCCAAATCTCTTTCCAAAAGGAAGAAGAGGTAGTACGAGGAACAGAATTAAAATCCCAAAGTTTTCTTCTTCTAAAATATTTTTGATGAATAATTCTAACCCAAGAAAGGTCCTCAGAAGTCAAACTTTTCCATAACCATTTACCTAGAAGAGTCAGGTTATGATTGCGTAAATTAATCACCCCTGAACCTCCTACTTTTTTTGTCCTTACAAACGTTTCCCCAATTCATTAAGCATTTCCCATGATCCTTATTAGCAGAAGAACCAACCCACAGAAACTTTATTCTAATAAAGTGAATCTTTTTAATAACCCAAACTGGTAAATGAAAATAAAAAAGCATATATAAAGGAATACTAGAAAGAACATAATTGATGAGAGTCAATCTACCTCCTCTAAAAAGACTTCTACCGGATCCAAAAGTTAAGTCTCTTCTCAATTCTCTCAATAATAGGGTTCAAATGTGATTTATGAAGATTACGAATATGAAGAGGAATACCAAGATAAGATAGAAAGAATGAGCCTCTAAGGAAATTAAAGGAAGCAGAAATTTCATATTGTCTATTATCATCCCCCCCAATCCAAATAGAAGAAGATTTGGAAAATTTAATTTTCATACTAGACATGCACTCAAAACAGTAAAGAATCAATTTGAGACTTCTCAACTTAACACCACTACAAGAAGAGAAAAGTATAGTATCAGCATACTGTAGATTAAGAATCCCTCTAAAAGATGGAAAACCACCCAAACCCTCAATCAGGTTATGACCCCAGGCTAATGAAAGCATTCTGTTGAAAACATCAGCAACAAAAACAAACAGTAAAGGAGAAATAGGATCACCTTGTCTAAGTTCTCGTTTACAGACAAATTTCCTACCTTTAATATTGTTAATAATAATAGAAGAAGTCTCTGAAGTAAGACTATTAAAAATCCAAAGAATCCATCTATTACCGAAACATCTAGCTCTTAAAACTTGGTTGAGAAAATTCCAGTTGACTCTATAATAAGTTTTCTCAAAAGCAAGTTTAAGAAGAATACCTTCAAATTTTCAATAACTTCTTGGGTAGCAGCAACACTATCAAGGATAAATCTATCCTTAATAAAATCAAACTGGTTAATCCCAACAAAAGAATGCACTACAGAAGTCAATCAATTGGCAATGACTTTCATAATAATTTTGAAAATAACATTAAGAAGACTAATGGGTCTGAAATTCTTAACAGAGTTTGCACAAGCAAATTTTGGATTAAGGATAATATGGGCATAATTAATTCTAGCAAAATCCAAATAATGATTATAAAGATCATCAAAAATTCTCATAATAATAGATTTTAAATAATCCCAAAAAGTTTTGTAGAAGAAAGTAGGAATATCATCAGGACCAGGAGCAGAATCAAGAGTGAGATCACAGAAAGCTTTAAAGACTTCCTCTTCTGAGAAAGGGAAGTCCAAATTAGACAAGTCAATATTATGATTAGGAGGATAAAGATAATTCCAATCAATTGAGAGTAAGGTGTTACCAGAGCACCCCTTCAGACCTTTGTAAAACTTAAAAAATTCTTCATGAATAAGATTAATATCAGAAATCTCTTCATTTTCTGTATGAAGAAAAACAAAAGAATTAGATCTCCTTCAGTGGCAAGAATAATTGTGAAAGAATCTAGCATTACCATCACCAAAATTGAGCCATTTGATTTTTTTTCTTTGAAACCATTTAATTTTATCCATATGAAGAATATGCAAATATTCATTATGAAGATCAGACCTTCTAAGTCTATCAGAAGAAGAGAGAGGAGTAGATTCTTCAAGTAAATCAATTGCAGAAATTTCATTAATTGGTCACTTTTTCCTGTCATGAAGATGTTCAAATCATTCAAATTTCCACAACTTGCAGGTAGTTTTAACACATTTGAACACTGCCTTTCGGAGCTCCTCCAGAGTGATGGGGTCATCAAGATGATTCAAACATATATCGTTTGAGGGATAAAGGGATTGCCAGTCAATTAGAAAAGCTGAGCTAGTAGCAGTGCCGCAGATATCTTGGAAATGATTTTCGAAGGCCGTTCTGATAGTTGAGGGGGAGGTAGTGATGTTGTTATCAAGAGTAAGGTTGTGGATGTAGTTTCTCCGTCTTCTGCCATTTGCAAGTGGGTGAAAGAATTTTGAGTTTGCATCTCCTTCTTTGATCCACTGCACTCTAGATCTCTGTCTCCAGTACACAGACTCAGCCTTAACCTTCCCCATTAAATAGCTAGGCCTCCCACTTAGGCCAGGGAAACTGAAGAAACCGTTACCGGTTGTTGAAAGGGTTAAGCAAGATTGGCGAGATGGATACAGAAATCCCTATCTCTTGGAGGAAGAGTTACATTGATCAATTCAACCCTTTCGAATCTTCTAACCTACAATATGTCGTTCTTTGAGATACCAAAGTGGGTAATCCAAAGAATCGATAGGGTCCACAAACACTTTCTCTGGAAAAGAGTTGATGAAGCTTAGAATGGCTACCGTCATATTAGGTAGGAGAAGACTTATATGTGCAATGCTCATAGAGGATTGGGAGTCATAGACCTCAAAGATGTGAACCTAACCCTACTAGGCAAATGGTGGTGGAAGATTTTCTACCCTAATGAGGATGGTTGGCAGGAGTCTATACAACATTATCTTAGAGGAAAGGGGACACAGAAGGAAGGATTCATGGTTGTCTCCAGAACATATTGGTTTTGGAGAAGTGTCTCCAAGGCATACAACCCTATTAGTAAGTGTGTCTCTTCCTTTATAGGAAATTAAGCAACAAACGATGTTCTAGTGGGATAGTTATCACAGAAGACACCCACTCAAGGATGAGTTCCCTGACCTTTATGAGCAAACCACCCAACTAAATATATCAGTTGCTATGAAACCTAGAAGTGTGGGTGTTGGAGTTTTCCTTTTCAAGGAAGACTAAAAACTTCTTGCTGCAACCAAAGGTTAAATGAATTGCAACAATATCATCTCCCAGTCACAGATTAGATATCGAATAGGACTGGACAGTAGGACGTGGGGACCGGAAGGATGTGGATCTTCACGGTGCAATCATTTTATATTTACTCTCATTCACATCTCATTTCCCATGTGGGACTAAAAGTTTCGCTCCAACTCACACTCAGCTGTGTTTTCATTTGGCTAGTTCTTAACAATATCATCCTTAGTATGTTGCAAAGAGAACCAAATATCCCTACAAACTGTGTTTTGTAGTGCAGTATTGGAAACCAGGAACCACATCTTTAACGAATGCTTGAGAAGCAAGACGGTATGGGTGGAAAGTCTTGCCTGCCTTAGGAGTTGCCAATGCATATCCGATTTCCTATGACGAGTTATGGGTAGGTCAACGATTCACTAGACATAGAAACAACATGAAAAAGGCATGGTATATAGCGATCTCAGCTGCGAAATTGTTTCTCGGGCAATTTTTACTTTTATGGAAAAAGTATTACTAGTATTTTGGATAAATTAACTCAAATTATGCATTTGATTTCTTTCGAGCAGAGATAGCAGTGGCAGTGGCCAGATACCACCACTAGGAAAATAAGGACCAGCATCAGATACAGATCGGGCCATGCTGGATTTGACCTATTCCCTAGGTTTATTGAGGGGCATGATTTAATGTTTTGTCGTGTTTACTTTTTTTTTTTTTTTGATAATCTTTCATGCTGTTTACTACTCTTTTATTTGTTCCCACCCTCCTAAGGATGTTGGCGGTTTTATTTATTCTTGTACTTGCGTGTTCTCCCAGTTTATATTTGGTTTGTTTAGTTTTCTCATTAATGTAATATGTTAACTATATTCCCATTTTTTTTCAATAATACATTCCAAATTTTATCCTTTCTAAACAATCACTAATTTTACTATTATTTTGACACAGGATTTCTGCAACTTTTCATGAATTGGATATGGAGCACCTACACGTTCAAAATAGAAAATTTGTCGTAAGAACGGTAGGAAGGTAGTACCTTTCTCACTCACATCGCTCATATTTGAATGGTACATGAGCAGACTAACCAATCTTCCGATGCATAAGCACAAAGGGAATAGTGAACATTAATAAATACGAAATTATTGGAAAAAAAAATTTATGCAAGCGGGATTCGAATTTATTGAATTTATTGAATTTATTGAATTTTGTTGAACTTCCTGACATTCAACAAAAAAAAACTTAACTAGTGTGGGTACAGCGACACTTGCTAAATAGATGGTTTACATAAACAAATTCTCAATAAAAGGTTGATATAAATGGACTATAAGATGTGTGGATGAAATTTTATTTAAAACTAGATTTAAATGTACGCATTGATATAACTTCAACTTTATAATATATTGCTGCGATTTATAAAGTTTATTGCAGAAACCTCAAGGAAAATGATTTAGTGCATATCACAATGATACACGGTTTTCACTATTGAATGTGGTGTGACCTGGAAGATCTCCTTGACACCAGACTGGTGCATACAACATGGTGCATCAAATTATGTCCCAACCAGTTGAAAACTGGAGATAATTGAGAAATTAGTACTCGTAATCAATCAACATACAGATGATGCCCCATACACATTACATTAGCAAAAACAGCATAATGTGCTCTTTTCGGATCCAAGGGTCGCAGAGAGAAACAAGCACAAGAGCAATATATAAACTAGCGGGCGTGCAACACAACAGTGTCAAAAGCATGTTCCAAAAACAAAATTACTACTATCGGTGAAATGAGCAATACACAAATATAAGTATTCCGATTCTGAAATCACAAGACTACAGATTAATGGTTAACAGTCTAATCAAACCAAAGCATTTCTGATATCGTTAGAGGAAAAACAAACAAAGAAACGAAAATCATGAACTATCATTCATACTGGCTACTACACCTGCACGGAGTATATCACAAAGTTACTCTGGACACGTATATGAATTAATTAAAAGCGAATGGGTCTTTAATGCGCACATTATCCATCATATTGTCCTTCAGCAAACTTGTTCTCAGGGTAGAACTCAGCAACCACTTGATTCCCCCCAAACTTTCTCCCATTCAATCCTAACTTAGCTTTGGTGGATCCATCAACATCCGCATATTCCAAGAACACCTAGAAAGAAAAGGAAAAGAAGAGAAAAGAAAAGAAAAATAATGATATCAGATTCATTTGCAAAATCAACAACAATCTGATCTCACATTATATATTGGAAAGGCATAACGAAATAGAACAACAACCCAACTAGGTTCGGAAATGCATAATGTATAATGCCTGGCTCTTAGGATTACCAAAGTCTTCGAATCTAATATATATGTGGAAGACTTTCAACCAAAGGTGAAGATAAGTAACTTGTAATCTTAGACTTTCAACTACTGGGAAGGTATACCAAGGCTCACTCAAAATAAGAAATAACAAAAAAAAAAAAAAAAAAATTAAAAGCATTTTTATTTATAAATCTTAATAGATAAACCTACTTAAATATATGAAGCTCAAAATTTTAAACTAAACAAGTAGATTACAATTAAAATCAGAAGTTAGTCTAACATCTGTTAGCTAAAAAAATGTGTTTCGAAATCCATAACCTTAAAAAGAGTATAGACATAATCAAAATTATTATTTTAAGCTAACTTTTTAAAGGAAAATACACATGTGCATTGATTTTCATTTCTTGTTGTATGTAACTTTTTTTTAGTGGAAGTAATGTTGTATGTAATTTATATATGGTGTATATCGCTGTAATAATTTTTATAAGAGTTACTTTACACACGCTTAAATTGCACGGTCGATGTTAGCCCATTTAAATTGGGCCTAGTGGAAGCAATATTGTAATAATTCAGTTTCAAGATCGTAGGAACGAAACGAAACGGCAGCTGAATGGCGGAACGTCAAACTGATAATCAAGAAGAAAAGACTATGTTCAATATTTTAGATAACCTTGTCTCACAGGAGACCTGATTTTGGTGGACAAGAGCTATAAGAAAAGTAAAAAGGTTCTACTGAAGTAAAACAAGAGCAACCAATTCATTACTAACTTTTCCAACTCCAGGGGCTGGCTCTCCATCTATGAAGCACGGATACTCTGCGGGGGGTCGCGTATCACGTACCCGATACGTATCGGACACGATACGCGTACCGTACTCATCCGATACGTACCCGATACGTATCGGAATTAATAAAAAAATTAAAAAATTAAAAAAATATCCGATACTCTTTCGATACGCGGGGATACGCGTATCGGAAGGGCGGGATACGCCACCGATACTTTTTATTTTTTTTTTAATTTTTTTTAGTTTGGCTCGGCCCAACAGGCCCATTCACCGTTCTATCTTCTATCTTCTGCCTCTCTCTTTCTCATCCCATCGATCAGAAGATTCAGAACCCTATCCCCTTCTCTCTCAGCCAATCCTTTTCTGCCTCTCTTTCTCATCCCATCGATCAAAACCCTATCCCCTTATCTCTCTCAGCCGATCCTTCTCTGTCACCCTCAGATCTGATCAGACCCCGATCAGATCTCTCTCAGCCGACCCCGATCAGTCTTCCTCTCCGACCCCGATCAGATCTCTATCAGCCGACCCCGATCAGTCTTCCTCTCCGACCCCGATCAGATCTCTCTGTCACCCTCAGATATTTGCCATAAAGGTATTTTTTCCAAGTTCTTTTTTCAGTTCTTTTTCCAGTTCTTTTTTCAGTTCTTTTTTTATTTTTTCAGTTCTTAATTTATTCACCGTGATCGCCTGATCGGTTCTTTTTTTAATTTTTAATTTTTTCAGTTCTTTATTTATTTTTTGAGTTCTTTATCCATGTGATCAAAACTCAAAAGGATTTACTTGACTCCTTTGGAGATATGTACAAATCTAACTCATCTTGGAGTTATACTGAGCTTGTTCTAGTGCATGTTTTGATGTAGGAATTCTCTTGCAAATAGAGTATAAGTATAAGAAATGGTATTTAACAAATGACATTACATAATTGTCAATTTGTCATTACATAACAAAATAACAAAATAACACAAATAGAGTATATTACAATAACAAAATGACATTACTGATTAAGATGCACACAAAATTGTTTTTAACAAAATGAGAAGTTATCCATGTATTAAGATGGACAATTGGACATAGTTATTCAAATATTGAAAATGACAGATAAGAAGTATCTCACTCAGGTACGTATATTTTTATTTAATGCAATTTTATATTGTCTATGTATAACTTAAGGGATTCAATTTTTATTTATAATATATATTATTATTATTTTTTATTTAATTTATTTAAGCGTATCCTAACGTACCCGTATCCTAGTTTTTGAGAAATCGACGTATCCGCGTATCCGATACGTACCGTATCGGATACGCGTATCCGTATCCGTGCTTCATAGCTCTCCATTTGGCCCTGGTCGTGGGATGACAACATTAACCAATTTTCCTGCACATACATACCTTCTGTGAGATACTGAAGAAAAATATGAAGAAAAATCAGAAAACAACATTAAATTTGAGAAGGAAACACTGGAATATATTCCACAATTAGGTTATATTATCACAGCACAAGCTTTGACAGTGAGCATAATGACATGAAGCAGAAGTGAGGCATACTAATGAAGCCAAAACCACAACCACGCCGATTTTACACAGATTAGACCTGCAATAAGGAACACAATTTACATGTCAGAAGATTGGTTACGCACCATATTTTCCACCTTCACCCCGCATATCTTCTACAATGTCTTCATATTCCTCGTCATCTTTTAGTTCATCTGCACTAACCACCTGAGTCAAGCACACGACCTTTGTCGGAAGAGATCCAGCCTGATAAACAAGTCTCTGCAAAAAATCATTATAAAACATCAATGATAATGAAATTTAAACCAAACAATCAGTGGAATTGAAATCGCAAAACCACCTATTAGAAATAATTCACAATTAATGGGAGCATGCTAAAAGTACATGCAAAATTTAGAAAAAACAGCTTAAACTTCATGAAAATTCATTAGTACAGTCACTTAGAGATGTTTCCCCAAAAATAAGTTCTATTCAGGTGTATGAACTATCAAATATAAATATTTAAGAAAATATTAATGTATAACAGATTAACAGTATTAAGATATCCAGGCTTTTCCATAAAGAGAACAAATGACCTAGCATTGCATCCAATACATATACTCACATACTAAATACATATATACATACATACAGACAGGCAGTCCCTCCCTCCCTCCCTGCCTCCCTCAAAACAAGCTCAGTTTAGGAGTATGAAATATCAATCATTAAGAATTTATTCAATGGTGTATCACAATATAAGATATATACGATTTTCTGTATGATTTAATATAGCATTGCATCCCAATACATACCATAAATATATATTGCATCCAGTTCCTCCTCAGAGGAGAGAGATTTTACTTCGACCCCATGGTTATATATACATAGTGGATAGAAAGAGTAGTGATAGGGTGAGATTTTGAGCTTATGAAGTGAAAAGTGAGCTGTCCGTGCGCAAACCCGGGATTAGATATAATGGTTATAATTTATGAATTACGGAATTTATGGCAAGGGGAGAAATGTCATTTAAAGACATCCATTTTCCTCTTGGTCTCTCCTCTCTCTCTCGTGCGCCAATTTTCGCTCTCTGTTTCAGACTGACTACATAAAAAACAATCAGGCAAATGCCACTAGGGACTAGTGCTCAGCCCTTTCACCACTGGGCCAGAGGTCAGGTGTCCGAACCCCGCTTGCCCGCTTGCATCATTTTCCTTCATAGAAAAACGGATGCAGCCGTGTTCAGCGTACATGCCTTATCCAAATTTATTTTTAAAAAAGAAAAACAAGACTAAGATTTGGCAAATTAAATTTGATCAAATTCTAACTTAATAAGCAAATTTAAATTTGAATTTAAACAAACTGAGTAGGATATATATTGACACCCCCTAAAAGAATAGCCAAAATACCCACAGTAAAGGAAAGCTCACTTCCTCACATCTCTTTCTCTCTCAATCATTTACTCGAATGATTGTCGTCCACAATAATTGGAAGCCAATGTCGATGTGATTGGTGGTGGAGAGAGATGTAATGGGGATGTAATGGAGAGTGACAAAACATTTTCAGTTTTCAACCCATTTTTAGGGTTGCAATTTTAGCAATTTCAATATTTTGACCTGGGGCACGAGTTCAGAATAGGAGAGCATTTGAAAGATAGAGATTCACGGAGAGGCAAGAATGAGAGATCCAGAAGGAGAGGGTTCATGGAAGACGAGGCGAGATTCATAGAAAGAGAACTAGCATGAAAAGAAGGAGATGAGGCAGATAGAGAGATTTAGATATCTGTCTGTTACTTGTTTAATTAAAAGTATCAGATCTCACCATTGCATCCACATATAAGGCTAAGAATGGCCAGCTCATCTTTAACATAATTACAGAGAGAGACAGAGAGAGAGAGAGTATACATCAATCCCATGGGTTACATGCAAATACGTATGTATATAAACTTTTTAATCAAAGGACAGCATACTTACTTTTGGGTGCATTTAACGCACTTGGAAAAGTCCATACACCTTTCACAGATTTTGAAGCAAATCCAACGTTAAAACATGATTAAGGCTCTATTTGGCATTGTTGTGAATGAAAAGTGATTTCGCTGAAAAGTGTTGTTAGAGAAAGATATATTAACTTCAAATTTTTCTTAGCAAGTAAAACCACTTTTTTGGAAAGCTAAAAGTACCACTTTAGCCGTATTGAAAAAGAGGCTAAATAGGGAAAGCATTTTTGATTAAACACATTTTTAATTAAGTTTCGCAAACACCTATTTTGAGTCTAAAAGTGCCTTTAAGTCCAAAAGCACTCTCCAAAAGCAATGCCAAACGGAGCCTCAATCTGCTTTTCAACATTTAATGAAATTCCTCTAGTCCAATTCTATAATCTATGTATGACATGTGCGTATGCACGTACGCATGTGCAGTACATATATGTCTATTTATACAGTTAAGATAAAAATGGTAAAAGGAAGCATTAAGAAGATTAAATGTTTTCTTTCACTAAAATTGAAAAATGCAATATGCTCGAGGACAAAGGAATGCAGATAATGTATAACTTGCAGTTTACCTGCAATGCAACCTGCTGCTGTGCCTGCAGTAATATATTTTCATGCTCTGGCTTAGGCTGGGCTGCACCCTGGTTAGCACGCCTAACAGTGAGCATCTTGTCTCCCATCTTGATACCATTAAGAGCTGCGCATGCAATATCCGTGACCGAAAGATCTTTGTACACACAGAACGCATAGCCTTTCGACATACCTGTTTCCCGATCCTTCACTAGATCAAAACCTCGAAGGGCACCAAAAGACTCGAGCAACTCCCTAACTTGTGCTTCAGTAAAATAATATGGAAGGCCCCCAACAAAAATACGATCTGGCCCCTCAAGCCCACCAGCAGAACCCGGTGTCAATCCAACAGCCCCAAGGTTAAGATTTGGGTTTGGTTGGGTTGGACCAAGTGAGGCAGCTAAAGAAGGGTTGTAGTCAGTTGGTCTTCTAACTTTCACAGGCGCCCCCTTTACAGATATAACGACAAATTAAACAAGTGAGGATAAGTTTAGCAAATCACTAGACAAAGATGTTTATTTTAATCTTAAGATTCCACAAACCTCAAAGATGATGCCATCTAATGCCATTGCATTGCTTGCCTCTTCAACAGATCTCATTTCCACGAAAGCAAACTTCTTCTCATGGTTTATATATACGTTAAGAACAGCGTCACCTTCAAAGACCGTGATAATAAATTGCAAAATTCATCAGCAATGGGGAAAACTCATTGTCTTGATCCTCTAGTTGAGGATGTTTTGGGACTAGTATTGGAACTTATTTCTGGAGTCTGTAAGAACTCTTGCTTCTGTCTGTATTTAAAACATGAATGCCTAGAATAAAACCTACAAGAAAGACAAGAGAAACAATGAAAAGGAGAGAATATACTCATTACTCATTAGCTTACTTCAACATAGTCCCCAGCCTTGGCCACAACTCTCTTGATGAAGACATCACCTGAACTGTATCCATTTGCCTGTGAAAGACACATTCTAACGAGAATTAGAAAGAAAGGAAAAAATGCAAATAGCTAACTTAATGGCTCAATGTCCAATAATATGAGGTGCATCACAAAAACTTGCATGATTAAGTGTACACTACCTGAAGGATTGGAGGAGCTTTGAAAATGACAATCTCCATAACTTCAGGCTCTCTAAATAAATAAGAAACCTGCAATTTTACAATAGTGACATAATCCAAGATATTGTAAGAACCATGATTAAAGAGAAAATAACGCATAGTGAGTGAAAAGACTCGAAACACAAACTTCATAATGAAAAACTACTAACATCGGACATCCTACTCAAAACGCATACTTAGTTATGAAAAAATACTATAATCCTTCATAACTCTGTTTTCTCTCTAAAATCTTGGTATTCTATCATTTAATTTGCATTCATCTCTTTCACTCCAGTAAAATATATGAAGAAAATGAAACATTATAATAAATACGAATTTGCCTTCTGATAAGGAGGAAGAATATAACAAATGAACATTGGAGTGTATGGTAAGTAACACAGGCAAGGATAAAGTGCACCATCTTAGGTAACCGCCAATACAGCACGCATTGTTGTATGATACTGTATGATTCTGATATACTGATGTTCTGTATCCATACCAAAATAGATAAGTTGATTCAAGTGTTCGAACCTTGGTAAAAATTTAAAAAAAACTAAGACAAACACCACAAATACATTAACTGAACATATTTCTGTTTAGCAGATTAAGAGACCGACATAGCAACACTTATTGTTTTCTGATTTAAATACAAAAATGGATAAGTTGACCAGAGTTTTTGAACCTTGGTTGAAATATTACAATGAACATCACAAATATGCCCATTAAATTTCCCCCCTCACAAGTAATTAATTTTTCTCCAAAATCATTGCTTAGTGTGGGATCTACCCTAAGAATATGTGAAATAAAAAACTACGCTGCTAACCCCTATCAAGGTGAGGCCCTCTTCCCCTTACCGCTCTAAGAGCTACTTCAGAATAGTATGTATAAAAATTAAAAAATAAAACTAGGCCTTGAAATCAGGTTGCCTTTTAATTGAGTACAATCTACAGAGATTGAACTTTATCCAAGATTTGGAAGATACACATGGACTTTGTATCAAAAAATAATTCTATCCAAGACTTGAGTTGAGATATAACTAGACGAATTTTTTATCTATCATGTCTTTATTCTCGTTATCAGAATGATACTACCTAAACCAAGTGCATTTCAAGGCAAAGTTCTAAATGCCAAAGGTCGGAGTCACCTCAGCATTTTTTTTCATGTCAGATTGGGACATGTACATATCAGGTTGTCCTGTTGGACGAAGTTGTACTCTTTTAACTAACCTCTCTACTTGTAAAATGTCAAAAAATATGACCTACCTAATTCAAATAACACTACTTATATTCCCAAAAGTAAATATTCATAAATTCGTTTGCAAACCATAAGAAATGAAGTTCAGCTAGTATCTAAAATAATGCAATCACAAGTAGAAAATTAATTAACAAAGATGTTTAGCATAACACGTAGATAATATAAATTCTTTGCCAAATTAATATAATATCTGAAGCTATCACAGAAAAAACGTTTGAATCCAAAGAGTGACATAGACATCGAGAAACATAGCAATATATAAATTATAAAAGTTGATAAATAGAAACGGAAAATGTTCCCTTATTTTCCTCTTTGCCCCTTTCTTTATTCATCATTTTAAGACGCTGAAAGAGAGAGATGCCATGACAAACAGATAAAAGGAAATAACTGGACACGAAAAGGATGCAACATGGTGCCTGGCAAAAGTTCAGCTCAATTACAGTTAAATGAGGTAAATGTCTACCAAAAAAGTTTATTAATGGAACTTTGTAAGTTGTATAACTTAGCAACAACCAAAACTATATTTAGAGAAGCCTACATTGCAATTTTCATATATTGCACAGCTTTTACAACTTTTAGTCAAGAGGATTCAACCCAACCATTTAGCATGTTCTAAATTATGAAATTCCAGTTTAGAGGCTTGGGGACACACTAAACCGTACTAAATTTCCTCATCATTTTAGGAAGAAATTCCCTTAATTCTGAGAAAATTCCAATTTTTTTAGTGAAGTCTCGACCACAGAATCAACAAATACTCCAATTTCAGATTGATTCATCTAGTATGCAGTTTGGCAACCTAAACAAATCAAAAACACATGCAACCTGACCCAATAGTATAAACATCGAGGCATGCAGACACATCAATGCCCAAAAGATTACTGCATACTTGTGACTTGTGAGGTGGAGTGCATAGATAATCATGTGACAAGGTCAAGACTCAAGATAACTAGGTATGATGCTACTCACACTTATGACTTGAATATTTTACTTTCATAGTTCTATCTATAGTGTGATTTAGTTATACCTGTGCATGTTTGTACCATAGATCATAGATATACTGTACTCATATAAACCATAGATACATTATACTTATATACTTTCATAGTTCTATCTATAATGTGATTTAGTTATACTTGTGCATATTTGAATTGTGATTTTATTGATATTGCATGCCTGCATTACATAATTTATATTGCATCTTCTCTTTTTGTGTGTTCTCAAGGTAACTACCACATATTTGAGTTGTAATGGATATTACTTGAGTACATATATGATATTTTGATATTACTACCTGCATATCATTTCATGATTGCCTAACTTATGCAATATATGCTATTAATCTAAAAAATTTCATTTCAATTTGGTTTTCCCAATTACCACTATGCATAAAATAACAAATTAATTTATGGGAATCACTCTTGTTAGTGAAAAATGAAAACAGTTTAAGTTGGATAACACACAATGAACTCAACACTGTCAGGTTAGTTATTCCTAGATTTGGGTTCTTAGTTAACACGGCATATAATCTCTATAATGCTACGATCACATAATAAATTTAAAGGCATGCTCAGAATGCTAAACCCACAAGAAAAAATGAGGTGATCAAATTCTCCAAATTGAATACATTTCATTACCTTCTCTGCCAAAATACGGTCCCCAACATCAAAAGTAGGGTACATGGACATTGAAGGGATTGACCTCGGTTCGGCCATGCATGACTTATGCAACAAATTAACTGTCACCGCTGCAAACATTGCCTTGGTATCATCCGAACATGAATTCAAATACCGAGAAAACCACCCTCTCCTAATAGCACTCCTACTCGTCTTCTCCAATCCTTTACCACACTCTTTCACAGCCTCCATCATCCTCCCACTCACCTCCACAGCAATAAGTGGAAAATAAAAAAGATAAATATAGCTCACCTAAATAAGCAAAAGTGTTTTACAATCATCTTCATGCAACAGGCAACACTGTCAGATGTGAGAGTGAGTTGAAATTATCTCCTGCACAAAGAATTGGTGAGACATTCGTTAATAATTCTAAATGATTAATTTTGTCCTTATGCACAGGAAATCACAATGTAAACAACCAAAGTACCAAACAAACAAAATGGAGACAGTGAACCTAACCCAGATGAAAGAATCTAGATAAACCAACCTGAGGGGCTGGAGACAATCCACTGATTAGCTTGGAAGTGGCCGTTAGAGAAGAGAGATAGCGTGCCTCTCCATCAAGTTCTCACTATTTCAAAGTCGCCATTATGAATGCCGCCATGGCCATGATTATGTTCTTCACAAAAATACCACAACCAATCCAAAGGTTTCACTCCACTCCCAACAAAGAATCATCTATCACAAGCTTAGCACAGTTATCTTTTAAGTAACCATTGTGAAAGTGCAAATGACTTCTTTTTGAATTGAAGAGTACACCAGTCTAAATTGGTTAAGATTGACGGACATAAGTGGTCTCAATAACAGGAACTACTGTACATCAATTTGAACTAATAATTTAGATAAGAAAATGCATTAGCTCAAATCGGACAACGTACTCAACAATGAAATGTACTTGTAAATTTGTGTGCATTTTAATGCATATGGTAAAGACAACCAACTACTTGTGGCATCAAAGAGAATACAATGTGACAATGTTAATCTAATTGTACATATAATGTGGATCCTCCAAACTGAAAGACGCACATTGGAGATTAGCTATAAGATTTGTGAAAGCTAATACTTATACTTGCATGAATCTCATAGACGTAATCGATATAAAGGTGAAATTATGCAATCTTAAGATTCAGTAAAGCTTCAGTTATGGTGTTTCCAAATGGATTTATAAGATTCAATGCATTTGCACAAAGTTTGAAGCAATTCAATGGCCAAAGAAAATGTAAACCACTTCTGTAGAGTTAACAGAAAGTGTCCTCTACTAACGAATAAGTGATACCTCGGTAAAGCTTCCTCTAAGAGCATCACCCAATCAATACCAAATAACAAAATATGTTAATGTTAAAAAAGAAACTGATATTTTGTATGCATGGAGCTAATCCACCCTAAGTTATGTATGCATAATTCAAGAAAATAAAATTTTAACCGACTGCAAAAGGACTAATGAAAAGAAAATTTGAAAAGGTAATTTAACTACAACCCATATCATCACAAAAAAGGGAACAAATACATTCTACACTTCTACAGATTTGGTTGAAGGAATTAAAGTTAAAAACAAACGCTAATGTCATACAACTAAATTTCTTCGTTTCTTTATTTGTAATGAAAGACCTTCCAATCAAAGCAAACTCACTAAATGTCTGGCATTCTACCTTCAGGTTTGCCAGAGAGCAAAAGTTTCCCCCTGTATATGAGTACTGAACAATTAACAAATTCATGGAAAATAGATGATCAATGCAGCCAAACTCCGACCTTCCCTCTCCACATAAATAACATCAACAAAATTCCACTTCCACACACATTTCAAAATGGCATGAACTACTTCCTGTCTCTCTTAGACTTTGAGGCCGTCTTAAACCCCGATTTGGTGGGCTTCCCCCACGGCGACACCGAAGGCCTACCTCCTGATGTCCTCCCCTCTCCTCCTCCATGAGGATGATCAATCGGATTCATTGCAACACCACGCACAACAGGACGCCACCCTCGCCACCTATTTTGTCCCGCCTTCCTCAACTTTCGCGCCCCATGACTCGGATTCGAAACAACCCCAATAGTAGCTTTACACCTCGAATCAATAAGCATCTCTCTCCCTGAAGGCAACCGCACAAGACACTGCTGATTCACCGGCTCCTTAACCACTTTTGCATAAGTCCCCGCAGCTCGTGTCAGCTTCGCACCTTGCCCTGGATGAATCTCAATATCATGCACAAATGTCCCCAATCTTATATCCGCCAATGGCATACAATTCCCAACTTGAAAATTCAAATCTAGTGTCTCCTGTTTCTTCGAACCACCACCTTTAGACCCATCATAGTTCACGATTTTACTCCCCACTTCCATCTGATGACTAGCCAAAATATAAGACACAGGCGCATGCTCAACCTTCTTCTCCTTCTTATCCTCTTCAATTGCATTAGGCTTAGCGAGCAAGATCCCCAAACCACTAGCTTCTATCGGGCGATCCTTACTCCTCCGAAAAGCATAAGAAATCACTTGACTCGGAATCACTTTCCCATCCTTAAAATCCGGTTTCGCCACCCTAACTTCAGCATCACCATCTCTCTGCCCCAAATTCTTCCAATTCAGCGCAGCCTTCCGCTTAAGCCGGTGGCCCCAAATCGGACTCCGCTGGTCCCACTTCTTGATTTCCTTCAGCAAGAACTCGTGTTTTTGCACCCCAGCACCAAGATCCTCCCTTTCCACCGCGAAAAAGGAAGGCTTTGCACCCGCCACCGCAATCCTCGGAAACAAGTCCAAAGAAAGCGATTCCGACGGGGAAACCCAACCATCTAAATTATTTCCAGGAAGCGAAGAGAAGGAGAACGTAGACGATACCTTAGCAGTTGCTGCGGAAGCATCTATAAGCTTCTGGTGAGCATTAGCCGGCAAAGGGGGTTCATTTTGACGGCGGAAGTTCTGGACCTGGATCCAGCGGACGAGGGCGATACGGGAGGAGCGGTTGGGATCGTACTCGATCCTTTCGACGACGCCGGTGGAGTTGATGGAGCGCTTGAAATCGATTTGGCGGAAGAGGCGCTTGTGGCGGCCTCCGCGGTGGAAGGAGGTGATGCGGCCGGCGGCGTTGTGGCCGGCAGGGAACTTCTTGCCGTGCTTGAGGGAGGAGATGGATCGGGACTGGGTTGGGGCCGGGAATGCGATGAATTTGGGGGTTTTGCGGGAAAGTAGGGTTAGGGATTGCATGATTTTAGGGGAATTTGGGGAAACTTTTAGGGTTAGGCAGAGCAAAAGGGGGAGGGAGGATTTGTGAAGAATACTGTAGGCTCGTAGTGACGCATTGGACCATTGGATGTGAGCCATTGAGCGTTTTTTTTCTTTTTTCTTTTTTTTTACTTGCTCATATTTTTTTTTTTTTAATTAACTAAATGTGAGTGTTTAGTTCATAGATACCGACCAAATTTAAGCATGATACTGTAATTAACTAATTTTGAAAACTATACGCAATTTGTGTGCAATATATGATATAGTTTAGATAGTGAGGCTCGAGTTCTCAATGTGTTTTCCTTTCTAGAAGATCGTGGTGGCACTTACAACAAAATTAAAGCGGTAGAATGAGAGCTCTAATTACCATTGTGGACTTAAAACAAAACCATATTGTAAAACTTAAATGATCTTTATTGGGTAGGATGGACTATCTAAGACCTGAACCTAGATCCAAGATGTTACTTTTTTTTTCTTTCGGAGAATTGAGGGACAGAATCCCAAAAGGGTTACAGCCAACATCTCTACTACTATAATGGGAGAAGGCCTTAGTGTAATATGTCAATCTACCAACACGTTCAATGCACGTACAACCAAAATCCTTTATATAAACTCATCAAACACGTAAACTACCCGTACAAACTCCATCTCTCTCTCTTAAAAAACAAGACACTGGATATTATCTAGACTTCTCAACCCAAAAATCGAAATTTAATTATAATTTTTGTCTTCTACAATATAGTTAAGACATTACTTAATGGTTATGAGTTATTCTGCTGATTAGCTAGCCGATTCATGTTGTTCATCATATCTTACAAATGTTTACAGTAGTATTGACTCTCTTAATTAGCTTATGCATAACATTCTATTTGAATGTTCTAACTACTATTTACTCAATAAGCTAATCGATTGTATGTAATGCATGCATACAAATCTCTAATATTATAATGGGAGAAGGCTTTAGTGTCATTTGTAAATCTATCAACACATATAACGCATGTACATAACTTATATGAATGAGGTCTCACATGTTTGAATTAGACAACGAATGAGTTTTTAATTTTGAAAAAAATATATATTTATTAAAACGTGCATCGCACGTGTAAATTACTAGTTAGTATTAAAACCAAAATATCACAAGTATCAGGATACAAACGACTCCGGAAAGCTCTCTGGTGCTAAAGAAGCAATATGCTTTACAAAATACCAACAAAAAGAGTTAGGAAAAGTAGCAAGAAAAATTATAGAAACTTAAAACACCAGCCAAAATAAAAACCCAACACATCAAGGATCAAGCACAACTAAAGGATTCTCATCATTAGTAATTTTGTTTCTTTCATAAGTAGATTGTAGAGACCACATCAAAAGCACACTTGTAATGTATTCTTGAGCATGTTGAGACAGAGCTGAAATTGATTCTAAAGTAGATGAGATAGGATCAGCACCCAGACCATCAGTAGCACCATGAGCAGCAGCAGTAATGGAAGAGACAGGATCAGGGTTCCCTGGTCTAGCCAGAACATAAGTGTCAGAGACAGACATCACAAAATGATCATCAAAAGAAGCATTGGACCCGACAGCGGATGAAATATTGGCCGCTGAATCAAAAAAGCTAGAAGAAACCTGAACTGGATCTGGAGAAATATAGTTAGAAATAAAAGCAGAGATAGCAAAATGAATAGCATTGAAATTAATAAGTTTCTGTTTAGAATGGGGAAGAATGTTAGTCCAAAAAGATACAAAATACATAATAGATTCAAGAACTTTAATAATATCGGACTTCTTTTTAAGAAAAGTTCTTTTACCTCTCCTATTCCAAATAACCCAAATTAAAGACATCACAAGAATGTCCCACGAAAGTCTAATTTTAGCAGGGATCCTCTTCCTCCTCCAAATACCCCACCAAGATTTAATCGAAGGAGGATAGCCCTTAATATTTCATGCCTTCTTAAATAAAATACAGATATTACGGACAAAATGACATTTAAGAAACAAATGAGCAGCAGTTTCCAAACCAGACGAACTGCAAATGCATCTTTGACCCATTGCAAAATTTCTTTTGTTAAGATTATCAACAGTAAGAAGTTTGTTATGTATAATAAGCCAGACAAGGATCCTCACCTTAAGAGGAGCAATGTTTTGCCAAATAAATTTATAAAAAGGGCAAATAACACCACCAGAATTTAAGAAGTTATAAAAAGATTTCACAGTAAAAAGTCCAGAGGAACTCCATCTCCATCTAATTTCATCTCTAACCTTCTAGTCATAATTACTCAATAGGTGGAGTAAATCATTCAAGTCATGAGTTTGAGCAAGTGATAACCTTCTTCTAAAAGAGATATTCCAGGCTTTGCCATAATTATTAATAGTACATAGAGAAGAGACAGTGGCATTGCGAAAAACAGCTAGATGATACAGATCAGGATAAGTAGAAGATAAACAACAATCCCCTATCCAAATGTCAGTCCAGAATCTAATGTTACTACCATCACCATAATTTTTTTGAAGATTGCATTTAAAAGGGCTAGCAACTTTCCAAATCTCTTTCCAAAAGGAAGAAGAGATAGTACGAGGAACAGAATTAAAATCCCAAAGTTTTCTTCTTCTAAAATATTTTTGATGAATAATTCTAACCCAAGAAAGGTCCTCAGAAGTCAAACTTTTCCATAACCATTTACCTAGAAGAGTCATGTTATGATTGCGTAAATTGATCACCCCTGAACCTCCTACTTTTTTTGTCCTTACAAACGTTTTCCCAATTCATTAAGCATTTCCCATGATCCTTATTAGCAGAAGAACCAACCCAAAGAAACTTTATTCTAATAAAGTGAATCTTTTTAATAACCCAAACTGGTAAATGAAAATAAAAAAGCATATATAAAGGAATACTAGAAAGAACATAATTGATGAGAGTCAATCTACCTCCTCTAAAAAGACTTCTACCGGATCCAAAAGTTAAGTCTCTTCTCAATTATCTCAATAATAGGGTTCAGATGTGATTTATGAAGATTACGAATAGGAAGAGGAATACCAAGATAAGATAGAAAGAATGAGCCTCTAAGAAAATTAAAGGAAGCAGAAATTTCATATTGTCTATTATCATCCCCACCAATCCAAATAGAAGAAGATTTGGAAATTTTAATTTTCATACCAGACACGCACTCAAAACAGTAAAGAATCAATTTGAGATTTCTCAACTTAACACCACTACAGGAAGAGAAAAGTATAGTGTCAGCATACTGTAGATTAAGAATCCCTCTAAAAGATGGAAAACCACCCAAACCCTCAATCAGGTTATGATCACAGGCTAATGAAAGCATTCTGTTGAAAACATCAGCAACAAAAACAAACAGTAACGGAGAAATAGGATCACCTTGTCTAAGTCCTCGCTTACAGACAAATTTCCTACCTTTAATATTGTTAACAATAATAGAAGAAGTCTCTGAAGTAAGACTATTAAAAATCCAAAGAATCCATCTATTACCGAAACATCTAGCTCTTAAAACTTGGTCGAGAAAATTCCAGTTGACTCTATAATAGGTTTTCTCAAAATCAAGTTTAAGAAGAATACCTTCGTATTTTCAATAACTTCTTGGGTAGCAGCAACACTATCAAGGATAAATCTATCCTTAATAAAATCAAACTGGTTAATCCCAACAAAAGAATGCACTACAGAAGTCAATCAATTGGCAAGGACTTTCATAATAATTTTGAAAATAACATTAAGAAGACTAATGGGTCTGAAATTCTTAACAGAGTTTGCACCAGTAAATTTTGGATTAAGGATAATATGGGCATAATTAATTCTAGCAAAATTCAAATAATGATTATAAAGATCATCAAAAATCCAAATATTCATTATGAAGATCAGACCTTCTAAGTCTATCAGAAGAAGAGAGAGGAGTAGATTCTTCAAGTAAATCAATTGCAGAAATTTCATTAATTAGTCACTTTTTCCTATCATGAAGATGTTCAAATCATTCAAATTTCCACAACTTTCAGGTAGTTTTAACACATTTGTTAGTAGCAAGAAATTTAGAGAGGCTTGACCAAAGGACAAAGAAGAATTAGAGATACAACTATGAATCATGTGAAAGAAAGGGGGATCTTCAAGCCAGAACTTTTCAAATTTGAACTTAATAAATCTGGAAGAGAAGAGTTCGAAGAAAGAATAATAGGAACAGAAGTGATATTAGCAAGGGACTTAACAGAAGAAGACCTTGACAATTCTCTCTATCGGTCTCGTCGCCGCTGTTGTAGCCCAAAAAAGAATAAGATGTATAATCTGAGGTAAATTACGAGAAATACTTTTACTAATTATACGAAATTAAGAGTTATTTTTATCAAGATATGAAGTACAGATATTTGCAGCGGTGCGATATACCAAAGTTTCCTGCAGCATTTGAAATTGGTCATAAATCATTACGCACAAAGCAAAAAGATTATCGCTGGCTCTCTCAATCAATACGTCCACTACAAAAACAGAAACCCGTACGTTGCACGAGCCAATTCCTAACGGATCCAATCCTTACTCATATCCAAACCCACATCGACGTCCTTTCCTAGTTTCCTCTCCCTTCCTCCCTCCCTCCCTCCCCCTTTCACTCTCCCAAAACCCTAACCCTAAAATTTCCCCAAATTCCCATAAAATCATGCAAACCCTAACCCTAATTTCCCGTAAAACCCCAAAATTCATCGCATTCCCGTCCCCAACCCAGTCCCGATCCATCTCCTCCCTCAAGCACGGCAAGAAGTTCACTGCCGGCCACAACGCCGCCGGCCGGATCACCTCCTTCCATCGCGGAGGCCGCCACAAGTGCCTCTTCTGCCAAATTAATTTCAAGCGCTCCATCAACTCCAGAGTGAAACCTTTGGATTGGTTGTGGTTTTTTTGTGAAGAACATAATCATGGCCATGGCGGCATTCATAATGGCGACTTTGAAATAGTGAAAACTTGATGGAGAGGCACGCTATCTCTCTTCTCTAACGGCCACTTCCATGATAATCAGTGGTTTGTCTCCAACCCCTCAGGTTGGTTTATCTAGATTCTTTCATCTGGGTTAGGTTCACTGTCTTCATTTTGTTTGTTTGGTACTTTGGTTGTTTACATTGTGATTTCCTGTGCATAAGGACAAAATTAATCATTTAGAATTATTAACGAATGTTTCACCAATTCTTTGTGCAGGAGATAATTTCGACTCACTCTCACATCTGACAGTGTTGCCTGTTGCATCAAGATGATTGTAAAACACTTTTGCTTATTTAGGTCAGCTATATTTATCTTTTTTATCTTCCACTTATTGTGGAATTCAATGCTATGTGGCTACCTATTTTTTTATTATCGGTATGATAGTCTTATTTTATCAACTGCAATAGCCTTCATGTCAAGTCAATCAGTAGATAGATGTGCCATTGAATTTAGAAGATGTGCTCCTGATATCTAAGTGTTAGTAATTATTTTCTAATGATGACATCTATTCTATTTAGTTTATTATTTTATTACAGTATCATATTTGTTTTTTCCACTTATAGTCATATGTAAGCTTTTTTTTATGCATTAGAATATTTCTGAGATTTTAGAATATTTTGAGATTTGCATTAAGATTTGGTTTGAGCCTATATATAGGCCTTGAGATTAATGAGAAAGAATGTCATTCTTGATTAAAAAAAATTATTGTGTTGAGTTTTGCTCTTCCACTTTTTTTTGTCTAATTATTAGGGTTTGTGATAAGTCCTAATAAAATTTTATGTTTAGTGATAAACTCTAAAACTACCCCCAAATCCCCAAATCAATTAAAATCAAAATCCTAATCCCCAAATCCAAAACCCTAATCCTGCTTCTTCCCCCTCACAAAACCCCTAGCCGCTCCTCCCATTCTCTTTCTCTCTCTCTCTCGATCTATTTTCCCGCCCAAGCAACCCAAACCCGTCTCCGATCGTCTTCCCCGGTCAACTCCGGACGCCCTCCTCGACGCCACCTCCCGACCTCCTTCCCGCGCCCCATTTCCCCTCGACGGCCAGCGCCACCACAGAAAACCACCCAAACCCCCTTCTTCTCTGTCCTCGTCGGCAACGACAGCCAAAACCCAATCCCTTGTCGACCCACTTCGTCGACGTCGACCGCGACACCGTCCGCCCTCTTCCGTCGCATCGATCCCACCGCCGCCCACAGCCAGTCGCACCAACACCCCCGTGACTCCTCTCTTTGCGCCTCCCCCGTGCATTGTGTCCCTCCGTCGGCGTGCCGCACGATAGCCCAGGTCAGCCCCGCAGCACCCGACCACCAGGCCCTCCTCCTGTCGTTCCTCCGCGAAGCAGCCAGCGCCAGCCGCCTCACGATCGCCCTGTGCTGCTCCTCACCCCTTGCTGCCAAACTGAGATCTAACACTAGTTGCTTCGAACCCCGGTATACTCTTTTCACTTTTCTAATATTTGTGTTATACTGCTTTATCATCTCTATTATATTATTTAATTTAATTGTCGACCACAAATATCGAGATTGAGTGTTCTGCATGCTTAATTAGAGTACGAATCAATATTGCATATTTTACTTGCTAAGAATGCTTAGGGATTTAATTATTGATTGTTAGAACTGAATTATTAATTGAGCTTGTTAACTTAATTCAATTCTTGAAAATCCATCAAACCGATTAATTGTTCAAAATTCTAACTTTGATCCGCATTACATGTTGGTAAAATTAATCCTTTAAGATTTTTGGAAATTTTCTATTTAGGGTTAGTTTTACATCATTTTCAGGTTTAACTATTTTCTGAAGATGATCGTTTATATTAGATTTATTTATGGTGGAAGATGATATTAGCTGTACTTAGAGCATCCACAGTCGTTTCTCATTTTTGCCAAATTCCCATATTTTGAGAATTGAGAGTCCGCAGTCGTTTGCTATTTTGCCATATTTTGGCAAAATCGCTACAGGCGCTTCTCAAATTTGAGAAACGAACTGGCGATTCTCAAAATATAGGGGGTCCTTTTGTTTTTTTTAATGGGATCGGACGAAACAAGCTGTTTCGTCTGACCCCTTTTTTTAATGATCAGGCAGTACATGTTGTACCGTCTATGTTGTACAGCCTAAACCAAAAAAAATCGAAAAATCGTCAAGAAGGACATGTTGTCCCGTTTGAAGCCAAAATTGGCTTGGACGAGACAACATGTCCCGTCCAGTCCCTTTGTAAACTTTTAGCCCAATTAATCTTAGGTTAATCTTAGGTTAGTGTATTAATTAGATAGCTTAGTATATATTTTAATATTTAATTTATTTAGTTTACCTATTTTAATATTTAATCATTACTTAACTAACTTAAACGTTATGTAAAAAAAAAAGACGAAACAAGTTGTTTCGTCCGAGCTCCTTTTTTTTATAGGGGAAAAGGTAGGGTAACTCCCTACCTCACAAAATATATTAAAGAAAGATAAATACAAGATCATAATACAGAAAACTGATCAAGGTAGTTCAGTGTACTAACATGAACCCTTGATTAAGATGCTACATCTCCAAAAACTGGATAATAAGAAGTCTTCGGGCTGATGACATGCAAATGCCCCCAAAAACAAAACCCAAACAAAGTGCAGATGTTCAAAAACTATAAAGAAGATATCCTCAGGGGAAGACTAGCCTGAGCAGCTCCCTTCCTCGCTTTCGGCCTGGCTTATGCGGATGAGAGCCTTGTTGAGGAGGATGTCCGGCACATTTGCTTCCTCCATTTCCCTCTCCATAGCTTTCTTCTTCTTCTCGCTGCCGATCTCATCTAGCCATGATCGAAACCAGAAAATAGCATTAGAAATGATCCGATGTGGTGTGGATGATTTAGCAAAAAATACACAGTCATTTCTAGCTAGCCAAATGCTCCAGCAAATTGAGATAGTAAGTAGGTGCCAAATATGTATGAGTGTCCGTGTACCAAAACACCATGAATTAAAGCAGTCGTGCAGGTTGGTGGGCATGGATTGTATATGGAAGAGTGAAGTGAAGAACTTCCAGGTTTCAGATGCGATGGGGCAAGCGAAGAAAATATGATAGACTGTTTCGACAGGGCACGCACAAGTTGTGCATGCAGTGTCTCCTGACCAGCCTTTTGATCGAAGAAAATCCTTCGAATTGAGTCGTCCCTGACTCAATTGCCAAATAAAAATCTTGCACTTCAGGTGAGCCGGTGAAGACCACGTCGCCTTGTAGTAAGGAGATCGCAGTCCAGATATGATGAAGAAGTTATAGGCTGACTTTATTGTGAATGCCCCCGTTGTAGTTAGGCTCCATGTGGGGTTGTCACCCGCGCTTAAGGGCTGTATATTCGTTAAGACTTGAAGGAGCTTTTGTTTCTCTTCACGAATATATGGCATAGCAATGCAGTTAAGCCGTGGGTGCCATCTCCAAACATCGTTGATCCAAGATCCTTGTGAGACGGCCTCAACTTGAGGGTTCCATGCAGCAGCAACAAGGGATGAAAAAAGGGTGGTAATGTTGTGGCCGTTGAGCCATCGAGATTGCCATAACTTAATATTGTTGTCGTTTCCAAGTTCCCAGTGGACATTAATGAGGAACTGATCTTTGAGGTTGAAGATGCCTTTCCAAAAATGCAAGGCTAGTGGTGGGCAAGTAAAGTCACTTGCAGATCTTCTATAGTATAGGCTATAAAGTGTTTGGCTCACAAGAGAGTCTGAGGATAGTAGATTCCACCACCACTTCATAAGAAGTGTCTCGTTAAAGACTTTCAAATCAAGTACACCTAAACCTCCTTGCTCCTTAGGTTGACAGATGGTGTGCCAATTTGTGCAAGCTATGCCTTGTGCATCAGTATCAGCACCACACCAAAAGAATCTGCTACAGAGTTGGTCGATGCGTTTGATCACCCATAGGGGTAGTCTGAAGAAGGATGCAAAGTAAACGGGGAGAGCACTCAGAACGGCACTGATGAGGATCAACCTTCCTCCTCTAGAAAGCATTTTATCCTTCCACACCGAATGTCTCCTCTCAATCTTAAGAATGAGTGGTTGCCAATAGCGCTTACTCAATTTGCCTTTGGAGAGAGGCATTCCTAGATATGTGAAGGGTAGGCTGTCCTCTTTACATTCGAGAATAGTTGAGAAGGCATGTAGCTTGGCCTGTGACTTACCAAAGTATATAATCGAAGATTTCTTGAAGTTTATAGCCAGCCCAGAGACATTTGCAAAAAGTTACAGAGTTATCTTGAGGTTCAGAATCTCTTGCTCGTCACCTCTGCAGAAGATCAGGGTGTCATATGCGAACTGAAGGACAGAGATGTTAGATAATTGGCCTCCGATAGGTAGCTGCGAGAATGTGTCATTCCTTCGTCCACAATAGAGCATTTGAGCTAACACATCCACCACCAAGATGAAGAGCATCGGTGATAGTGGATCACCTTGCTTGAGACCACGCTTGGAGTTGATCTGTCTGCCCCTCTCCCCATTGATGATAACAGAAGACTTCGCCATTCGGAGGATCATATCAATCCATCTACACCAATATGGTCCAAATCATCTAGCCTTAAGAAGTTGTAGAAGAAAATCCCAGCTTACAGTATCAAAGGCTTTAGTAAAGTCTATCTTGAAAATGAGCGTGTCGGAACTTCTTCTACTGCATAGATTTATTGTCTCATGTGCCACCAGGAAGCAGTCGACCGTTGATTTGCCTTTGAGGAATGCACTCTGAGAGGACGATACAAGTGAGTGCAAGATTGGACTGAGTCTGTTGGCAAGGATCTTGGTGAAGATCTTGAATGAGCCATTTAGCAGACTAATCGGTCGGTAGTCTGTAACCAAGCTGGCTCCCTCACACTTGGGTATGAGAATGATGTTTGAGTAGTTCATTCTCCCAAGGTCCGCATCTCCCTAATGCACTGAGTGCATCATTTCAAGCAAGTCATCCTTGATGATGTCCCATAAGGTGTGATGAAAGCTCATTGAAAACCCATCGGGGCTAGGGGCTTTGTCGCTGCTCATGTCGAACACTGCCTTTTGGAGCTCCTCCAGAGTGATGGGGTCATCAAGATGATTCAAACATATATCGTTCGAGGGATAAAGGGATTGCCAGTCAATTAGAAAAGCTGAGCTAGTAGCAGTGCCGCAGATATCTTGGAAATGATTTTCGAAGGCCGTTCTGATAGTTGAGGGGGAGGTAGTGATGTTGTTATCAAGAGTAAGGTTGTGGATGTAGTTTCTCCGTCTTCTGCCATTTGCAAGTGGGTGAAAGAATTTTGAGTTTGCATCTCCTTTTTTGATCCACTGCACTCTAGATCTCTGTCTCCAGTACACAGACTCAGCTTTAACCTTTCCCATTAAATAGCTAGGCCTCCCACTTAGGCCAGGGAAACTGAAGAAACCGTTACCGGTTGTTGAAAGGGTTAAGCTAGATTGGCGAGATGGATACAGAAATGCCTCTCTCTTGGAGGAAGAGTTACATTGATCAATTCAACCCTTTCAAATCTTCCAACCTACAATATGTCGTTCTTTGAGATACCAAAGTGGGTAATCCAAAGAATCGATAGGGTCCACAAACAATTTCTCTGGAAAAGAGTTGATGAAGCTTAGAATGGCTACCATCATATTAGGTAGGAGAAGACTTATATGTGCAATGCTCATAGAGGATTGGGAGTCATAGACCTCAAAGATCTGAACCTAACCCTACTAGGCAAATGGTGGTGGAAGATTTTCTACCCTAATGAGGATGGTTGGCAGGAGTCTATATATACAACATTATCTTAGAGGAAAGGGGACACAGAAGGAAGGATTCATGGTTGTCTCCAAAACATATTGGTTTTGGAGAAGTGTCTCCAAGGCATACAACCCTATTAGTAAGTGTGTCTCTTCCTTTATAGGAAACTAGTAATTTACACGTGTGATGCATGTTTTAAACATTTATAAAAAATACTTTGACGTAGGGAGGATTTGAACCGGAAACCTTCTTTATAATAGTTATGCACGTGCATTGCACGGGTTGGTAGAATGACAAAACATTTACAAATGACACTAAGGCCTTCTCTCATTATAATATTAGAGATTAAGCAACAAACGATGGTCTAGTGGGATAGTTATCACAGAAGACACCCACTGAAGGATGAGTTCCCTGACCTTTATGAGCAAACCACCCAACTAAATATATCAGTTGCTATAAAACCTAAAAGTGTGGGTGTTGGAGTTTTCCTTTTCAAGGAAGACTAAAAACTTCTTGCTGCAACCAAAGGTTAAATGAATTGCAACAATATCATCTCCCAGTCACAGATTAGATATCGAATAGGACTGGACAGTAGGACGTGGGGAGCGGAAGGATGTGGGTCTTCACGGTGCGATCATTTTATATTTACTTCCATTCACATCTCATTTCCCATGTGGGACTAAAAGTTTCGCTCCAACTCACACTCAGCTGTGTTTTCATTTGGCTAGTTCTTAACAATATCATCCTTAGTATGTTGCAAAGAGAACCAAATATCCCCACAAACTGTGTTTTGTAGTGCGGTATTGGAAACCAGGAACCACATCTTTAACGAATGCTTGAGAAGCAAGACGGTATGGGTGGAAAGTCTTGCCTGCCTTAGGAGTTGCCAATGCATATCCGATTTCCTATGACGAGTTATGGGTAGGTCAACGATTCACTAGACATAGAAACAACATGAAAAAGGCATGGTATATAGCGATCTCAGCTGCGAAATTGTTTCTCGGGCAATTTTTACTTTTATGGAAAAAGTATTACTAGTATTTTGGATAAATTAACTCAAATTATACATTTGATTTCTTTCGAGCAGAGATAGCAGTGGCAGTGGCAAGATACCACCACTAGGAAAATAAGAACCAGCAGCAGATACAGATCGGGCCATGCTGGATTTGACCTATTCCCTAGGTTTATTGAGGGGCATGATTTAATGTTTTGTCGTGTTTACTTTTTTTTTCTTTTTTTTCTTTTTTTTCTTTTTGATAATCTTTCATGTTGTTTACTATTTTTTTATTTGTTCCCACCCTCCTAAGGATGTTGGCGGTTTTATTTATTCTTGTACTTGCGTGTTCTCCCAGTTCATATTTGGTTTGTTTAGTTTTCTCATTCATTAATGTAATATGTTAACTATATTCCCAATTTTTTTCAATAATACATTCCAAATTTTATCCTTTCTAAACAATCACTAATTTTACTATTATTTTGACACAGGATTTCTGCAACTTTTCATGAATTGGATATGGAGCACCTACACGTTCAAAATAGAAAATTTGTAGTAAGAACGGTAGGAAGGTAGTACCTTTCTCACTCACATCGCTCATATTTGAATGGTACATGAGCAGACTAACCAATCTTCCGATGCATAAGCACAAAGGGAATAGTGAACATTAATAAATACGAAATTATTGAAAAAAAAAATTTATGCAAGCGGGATTCGAATTTATTGAATTTTTTTTTTATGCAAGCGGGATTCGAACTTCCTGACATTCAACAAAAAAAACTTACTAGTGTGGGTACAGCAGCGACACTTGCTAAATAGATGATTTACATAAACAAATTCTCAATAAAAGGTTGATATAAATGGACTATAAGATGTGTGGATGAAACTCATCTAACTTTACCATGACCCATCACAACCAGTTAGGTTCTATCTACTATCCCATCTTCGATTCTATTTCTAATAGTGATATCGTGGGCATGGCTCACGATCTGGGTTTTTTGATTGACCCGTCTGCATCCTCTACCCTATCTTTCCTTAGGAGGCTGGAACGTCTTAGAGTCATGGAGCACTCCCTCTCCCATGATTAGTGTGTCTTGGAACGTCCGGGGTCTTAACTGTCCTTCCAAGCAAAGGGCAGTTCACGATCTTATCTCCTCTTCACGCTGCGACATTATTTCTTCAGGAATCCAAACTGGACTCACCATCTTCATCCACCTTGTATTCTTTAGGTGGATCTATGATTTCTAAATGGATATCTCTCGATGCGGTTGGCTCGAGGGGAGGTATCCTCTTTGGATTCAAAGAATCGTATTTCTCTCTTATCTCAGTGTCTAGGCTTGAATTCTTTCTTATTGTCCAACTTCGTTGGATGACCTTTAATGTTGTTCTCACCGTTGTTTCTGTCTATGGTCCATCCACTTCGGAGAGAAGGCCACCGTTCTGGGCTGAATTTCACTCCCTGCTGCAGTTCTCTAGTGGCCTTTGTTTTTTTTGCGGTGATTTCAACGTAACTCGCTTCGTCAATGAAAGATCAAACCCGACTCTTTCCAACTCCCAATCTTATCTTTTCAACGATTGCATCCGTGATTTGCAGCTGATCGAATTACCGTTATCTGGTAGATCGTTCACCTGGTCCAACCAACGCTTCCCTCCGACTTTAGCCAAACTGGACAGGTTCCTAGTTTCTCTATCATGGATATCCCGTTTCCACCGCTCCTTCTCCAAAGCCCTTCCTAACCCTTCATCTGACCATGTTCCTATTGCGCTGTTCTCTAACTTTCAGTTCAATCATTCCCATAAGTTTAGGTTTGAAAAACTCTGGTTGCAGGACCAGCTCTTTTTCAACCTTGTGGTGGAATGCTTGTCTGCTGTTTCCGGTTCGTCCGGGCTGGGCAGCATCCTGCTAAAAGTCCATGCTATTAGGTATGGCTGCAAAATCTGGCGTGCCGAGAGACAATCTAACACTAATTTCTTAAAAAAATTTCTTCTCCAGTCCATCGAGTCATTTGACAAGATGGAAGAACTGGGGCCCTTATCGGAATCTTGTCTCTCGGAGCGTCGCTCCTGCAAACTTGATTATGCCAACATTCTGCACCAGGACCATATAAAATGGGTGCAAAGAGCTCGTGTTAACTGGATGAAAGAAGGAGATGCCAACACTGGGTTCTTTCATAATTTCGCCTCGCATAGGCAACGCTGCAACCGTATTTCGTCTATCTCGGTTCAGGGTGTGGATCTTTCCTCTGATGAGGAAATTCACTGTGCATTCCTTTCTTTTTACAAAAGTCTCATTGGGGAGGCCAAACCTCGCGCTATTGAGCTTGATTGGTTCCAACTCTATGGTAACCAACATCACGATCTTTCCTCTCTTGAGGCTCCTTTCACTATGGAAGAAATTAAATCGGCGGTCTTTGCCTTAAAAAGCGACTCGGCGCCGGGACCGGACGGTTTCCCTGCTTTCTTCTTTCAAAAATTTTGGGACTGGCTCAAAGACGATCTCTTCAAAATGTTTCAGGAATTACATCAGGGATGTTTCTCTTTCGATCGTATCAATTATGCGCACATTGTGCTCATTCCCAAGTTAACTGGAGCTAACTTGTTGTCTGACTTCAGACCTATCAGTCTGATTAACACCTCCTTCAAAATTATTATGAAAGTCCTTTCGACTGGATTGAGTCTGATCATATCCCCTTTGATTGATTCAGCCCAATCCGGGTTCATCAAGGACCGCTGCATCCTTGACAGTGTGGCTTCAGCCCAGGAAATCATCTCTCAATGCCATAGATCTCGATCTGAAGGCATTCTCCTCAAACTTGATTTCCAAAAAGCGTATGATAACGTTAACTGGGACTTCCTTCTGGACATTCTCATTTTCCGGGGCTTTGGTCCCAAATGGATTGCTTGGATTAAATCCAGCTTGTTTTCCGGTACGTCCTCGATTTTTATCAATGGGTCGGAATGTCACAAGTTCAAAATCAAGTGTGGCCTGAGACAAGGAGACCCTCTCTCCTCTCTTCTCTTTTCTCTAGTCGCCGATGTTTTTAGCAAGCTTCTTAAGCATGCTTGGAACTCGCAATTGATCGAGGGACTAGGGCACTCCCCCTCCTTTCAAGGTGTGCTTAATCTGCAATACGCAGACGACACTATTATTTTTACTAAGCCTAACTCCCACTCCATGCGTAATCTCAAACTTCTCCTCTACTGCTTTGAGCTGGCCTCAGGTCTTTCCATCAATTTTCAAAAATCCTCTGTTCTCTGGTTGGGAGGTAATCCCAATCGTCAACTTATGGTATCCATTTTTTTTAATTGTCCTATCGCTTCTTTTCCTATTACTTACTTAGGCATTCCCCTCCGTTGGGGCCAACTGCATCGAGCGGACTGGTTTTCACTCATTGACAGAGTAGAAGCCAGGCTCAATGTTTGGGCTGGTAAGTGTTTATCCCGTGGTGGCAGATTGATCCTTCTCAACTCTGTATTATCTGCCATGCCACAGTACTTGATGTCTTTCTATTTTATCCCCTCCTGGGTTATCAAGAGAATAGACCAAATCAGAAGTAACTTCTTCTGGTCTGGGTCCTCTTCTTTTAAACCAGGATCTCACCTTTGCCATTGGAAGATGGTGTGTACTTCCAAAGTGGAAGGTGGTCTTGGTGTTCTGGATCTTAGGGACCACAACCTTGCCCTATTGGGTAAATGGTTATGGAGATTCCATCATCTCGATCACCTTCCTTGGATTCAGTGCATTAAAGGTTATCCATCTCACACCAGCTCGTGGTGGGACTTCCCAACCACTGTTAATCGCCGTGCCTCACCTTTCTGGAAAGGCGTTTGGAAGGCTGCACCGGCCTTTCGGTGCAGTATTTCCCGGACCTGTGCAGATGGGTCCAGAGCTAAACTTTGGTCTGATCTTTGGATCGGTAACATCTCTCTTTCCTCCGCCTTTCCCACTTTATTTCAACTAGCAGTCAATCCTACAGCTTCGGTAGCTGATTCCTTCATCTTGACGGGTAACATTAGACAATGGGTGATCCCTTTCACGATTGATCTCCCGCCTTCTCTTGTTAATGACTTCAATGATCTCATCTCAACTCTCAATAACTTTGAGTGGAAGCCAATTGAGGGGATCGCTTGGCGATGGTCCACCTCTGGTTTATTTTCTGTTAAATCATTTTACGTCTTTCTTAACTCTCGAGGCATTCCTTCCCCGTTCGCTAGTTTTGTTTGGGGATCATGCGCTCCCCTCAAGGTGAAAATCACCTCGTGGCTTGCTTTCCACAACAAACTTCTCACTGTTGAAAATCTTAATAAAAGGAACTTAGCATGGGGACAGCTCTGCCCTCTATGTGCCTGTCAATCGGAAGATGTTAATCATCTCTTTCTCCTTTGCCCGATGATCATCCCGTTGTGGAAGATTTGCACTTTGGCGTGGGACACTGGCTCCCTTCCCTCTTCTTTAGCCTCCTGTTGGACCATTAAGGTGTCTACAGCATCCTTTCAAAGTGCGTGGAATTTATCGGTTCAAATTATCATTTGGGTGATTTGGAAGGAAAGGAACAAGAGATTGTTCCAGCACCAAGTCTCCCCTCCTTCGGCGCTCATAGATAACTTCTTATTCCTGTTTAAACTTTGGGGCTCAGAAGCTAATTCCAGAGCCATTAACCCTATGGCGCATATTAGATTAGACGAGTCTATGTCTTGTCTTAGCAATCTTCATGCATTAATTCCGCACTTTTAACAATTAGCATTCTTACCTATCCGTTTCCTCAAAAAAACAATTAGCATTCTTACCCTGGTATTTTTTTCCTTTTCTTCCCTTCTTTGCAGGGCGGTACCCCTCCTTGAGGTATCGATGACATTTTGGTGTTTTTTGATCGGCACCTTTTTCCGTCTTCGTTTTAGAGGTGCTGGATTTTTTTGAGACTGGCTGGGACCTTAACTTCCACTGTCCCTCTCTCTATCTGTTTTGGTTGTGACTACTGGTTGCTAAGCTGATTGCTGCCTTATTTGCGGTGGCTTTGTTTTCTTAGTTTTACTCTGTTTTAATCCTTTTGGATTGTCTGAGGCCTCTGTGGTTTAAGCCTTGCTACAGCTTACTTTGGGTGTTAATTTCGCTGTTTGATGTCAGCGCTTTTAAGCTTGCTATTACTGGTTGTTATGAATGCTTTTTAAGCTAGATGCTATTACTCTTTATACTGCTTTTTTAAGCTTGACTTCTCATTTAAGCAATTTTCCCTTTTTATTGTTCTTGGCTGATTCATGGGGATTGAGTTGGTTGAGCCATGGCTTAAGGGTGATCTGTATTTACTGATCCTTTGTTAGATTCCTTGATTTCTTTTTGAGGTGGTACGGCTGGTGATCCCTTCTAGGGAGGTGATTGCCTGCCCTCTCTGTGTGAAGTATGCTTTTGATGGATCCGTTTTGGAGGTGTTTATCAGTGCTGAGCACTCTTTGTGCTGCGATAGATTTCTGGCCACTCTGCCTTTCCGGTGTTCTCATTGCAGCTAGTGCTCTCATTGTTCGAGTGTGCCCCCCCCCCCCCCCCCCCCCTTTTCTTCAGCCAGATGCCGGTGTAGCTACCGTTCTCCCCTGCTCGGCGGTTATTACGGCGGTTCTGGATTGTCTTCGGTGGGCTCCTGAAGCTTCCCCTTCTTCTAGCGTGGTTTATATGTCGGTGTCTTATTTTGTTACTCTTGCTTGTTCTTCTGGTTGTTGTTGTGTTTATTCTGTGGAGTTTCTTCTGTGGATTGCTTTTTACATCTTGTAAAATTGTACGTTTATTTCTTTATTAATATATTTTTTGATGGCTGGAGTCGCAAGACTCTATCCGATCGATCAAAAAAATAAACTAGATTTAAATGTACGCATTGATATAACTTCAACTTTATAATATATTGCTGAGATTTATAAAGTTTATTGCAGAAACCTCAAGGAAAATGTTTTGGTGCATATCACAATGATACACGGTTTTCACTATTGAATGTGGTGTGACCTGGAAGATCTCCTTGACACCAGACTGGTGTATACAACATGGTGCATCAAATTATGTCCCAACCAGTTGAAAACTGGAGATAATTGAGAAATTAGTACTCGTAATCAATCAACATACAGATGATGCCCCATACACATTACATTAGCAAAAACAGCATAATGTGCTCTTTTCGGATCCAAGGGTGGCAGAGAGAAACAAGCACAAGAGCAATATATAAACAAGCGGGCGTGCAACACAACAGTCTCAAAAGCATGTTCCAAAAACAAAATTACTACTATCGGTGAAATGAGCAATACACAAATATAAGCATTCCGATTCTGAAATCACAAGACTACGATTCTGAAATCACAAGACTACAGATTAATGGTTAACAGTATAATTAAACCAAAGCATTTCTGATAGCGCTAGAGGTAAAACAAAGAAAGAAACGAAAATCATGAACTATCATTCATACTGGCTACTACACCTGCACGGAGTATATCACAAAGTTACTCTGGACACGTATATGAATTAATTAAAAGCGAAGGGGTGTTTAATGTGCACATTATCCATCATATTGTCCTTCAGCAAACTTGTTCTCAGGGTAGAACTCAGCAACCACTTGATTCCCCCCAAACTTTCTCCCATTCAATCCTAACTTAGCTTTGGTGGATCCATCAACATCCGCATATTCCAAGAACACCTAGAAAGAAAAGGAAAAGAAGAGAAAAGAAAAGAAAAATAATGATATCAGATTCATTTGCAAAATCAACAACAATCTGATCTCACATTATATATTGGAAAGGCATAACGAAATAGAACAACAACCCAACTAGGTTCGGAAATGCATAATGTATAATGCCTGGCTCTTAGGATTACCAAAGTCTTCGAATCTAATATATATGTGGAAGACTTTCAACCAAAGGTGAAGATAAGTAACTTGTAATCTTAGACTTTCAACTACTGGGAAGGTATACCAAGGCTCACTCAAAATAAGAAATAACAAAAAAAAAAAAAAAAAATTAAAAGCATTTTTATTTATAAATCTTAATAGATAAACCTACTTAAATATATGAAGCTCAAAATTTTAAACTAAACAAGTAGATTACAATTAAAATCAGAAGTTAGTCTAACATCTGTTAGCTAAAAAAATGTGTTTCGAAATCCATAACCTTAAAAAGAGTATAGACATAATCAAAATTATTATTTTAAGCTAACTTTTTAAAGGAAAATACACATGTGCATTGATTTTCATTTCTTGTTGTATGTAACTTTTTTTTAGTGGAAGTAATGTTGTACGTAATTTATATATGGTGTATATCTCTGTAATAATTTTTATAAGAGTTACTTTACACACGCATAAATTGCACGGTCGATGTTAGCCCATTTAAATTGGGCCTAGTGGAAGCAATATTGTAATAATTCAGTTTCAAGATCTAGGAATAAAACGAAACGGTAGTTGAATGGCGGAACGTCAAACTGATAATCAAGAAGAAAAGACTATGTTCAATATTTTAGATAACCTTGTGTCTCACAGGAGACCTGATTTTGGTGGACAAGAGCTATAAGTAAAAAGGTTCTATTGAAGTAAAACAAGAGCAACCAATTCATTACTAACTTTTCCAACTCCAGGGGCTGGCTCTCCATTTGGCCCTGGTCGTGGGATGACAACATTAACCAATTTCCCTGCACATACATACCTTCTGTGAGATACTGAAGAAAAATATGAAGAAAAATCAGAAAACAACATTAAATTTGAGAAGGAAACACTGGAATATATTCCACAATTAGGTTATATTATCACAGCACAAGCTTTGACAGTGAGCATAATGACATGAAGCAGAAGTGAGGCATACTAATGAAGCCAAAACCACAACCACACCAATTTTACACAGATTAGACCTGCAATAAGGAACACAATTTACAAGTCAGAAGATTGGTTACGCACCATATTTTCCACCTTCACCCCGCATATCTTCTACAATGTCTTCATATTCCTCGTCATCTTTTAGTTCATCTGCACTAACCACCTGAGTCAAGCACACGACCTTTGTCGGAAGAGATCCAGCCTGATAAACAAGTCTCTGCAAAAAAACATTATAAAAACATCAATGATAATGAAATTTAAACCAAACAATCAGTGGAATTGAAATCGCAAGACCACCTATTAGAAATAATTCACAATTAATGGGAGCATGCTTAAATTACATGCAAAATTTAGAAAAATCAGCTTAAACTTCATGAAAATTCATTAGTACAGTCACTTAGAGATGTTTCCCTAAAAATAAGTTCCCTTCAGGTGTATGAACTATCAAATATTTAAGAAAATATTAATGTATAACAGATTAACAGTATTAAGATATCCAGGCTTTTCCATAAAGAGGACAAATGACCTAGCATTGCATCCAATACATATACTCACATACTAAATACATACATACATACAGACAGACAGGCAGTCCCTCCCTCCCTCCCTGCCTCCCTCAAAACAAGCTCAGTTTAGGAGTATGAAATATCAATCATTAAGAATTTATTCAATGGTGTATCACAATATAAGATATATACGATTTTCTGTATGATTTAATATAGCATTGCATCCCAATACATACCATAAATATATATTGCATCCAGTTCCTCCTCAGAGGAGAGAGATTTTACTTCGACCCCATGGTTATATATACATAGTGGATAGAAAGAGTAGTGATAGGGTGAGATTTTGAGCTTATTAAGTGAAAAGTGAGCTGTCCGTCCGCAAACCCGGGATTCGATATAATGGTTATAATTTACGAATTAAGGAATTTATGGCAAGGGGAGAAATGTCATTTAAAGACATCCATTTTCCTCTTGGTCTCTCCCTCTCTCTCTCTCTCGTGCGCCAATTTTCGCTCTCTGTTTCAGACTGACTACATAAAAAACAACAAGGCAAATGCCTTTAGGGACTAGTGCTCAGCCCTTTCACCACTGGGCCAGAGGTCAGGTGTCCGAACCCCGCTTGCCCGCTTGCATCATTTTCCTTCATAGAAAAATGGATGCAGCCGTGTTCAGCGTACATGCCTTATCCAAAAAAAAAAAATTAAAAGAAAAATCAAGACTAAGATTTCGCAAATTAAATTTGATCAATTTCTAACTTAATAAGCAAATTTAAATTTGAATTAAAACAAACTGAGTGGGATATATATTGACACCCCCTAAAAGAATAGCCAAAATACCCACAGTAAAGGAAAGCTCACTTCCTCACATCTCTTTCTCTCTCTCAATCATTTACTCGAATGATTGTCGTCCACAATAATTGGAAGCCAATGTCGATGTGATTGGTGGTGGAGAGATATGTAATGGAGAGTGACAAAATATTTTCAGTTTTCAACCCATTTTTAGGGTTGCAATTTTAGCAATTTCAATATTTTGACCTGGGGCACAAGTTCAGAATAAGAGAGCATTTGATAGATAGAGATTCACGGAGAGGCAAGAATGAGAGATCCAGAAGGAGAGGGTTCATGGAAGAGGCGAGATGCATAGAAAGAGAACTAGCATGAAAAGAAGGAGATGAGGCAAATAGAGAGATTTAGATATCTGTCTGTTACTTGTTTAATTAAAAGTATCATATCTCACCATTGCATCCACATATCAGGCTGAATGGCCAGCTCATCTTTAACATAATTAGAGAGAGAGAGACAGAGAGAGAGAGAGTATACATCAATCCCATGGGTTACATGCAAATACGTATGTATATAAACTTTTTAATCAAAGGACAGCATACTTACTTTTGGGTGCATTTAACGCACTTGGAAAAGTCCATACACCTTTCACAGATTTTGAAGCAAATCCAACGTTAAAACATGATTAAGGCTCTATTTGGCATTGTTGTGAATGAAAAGTGATTTCGCTGAAAAGTGTTGTTAGAGAAAGATATATTAACTTCAAATTTTTCTTAGCAAGTAAAACCACTTTTTTGGAAAGCTAAAAGTACCACTTAAGACGTATTGAAAAAGAGGCTAAATAGGGAAAGCATTTTTGATTAAACACATTTTTAATTAAGTTTCGCAAACACCTATTTTGAGTCTAAAAGTGCTTTTAAGTCCAAAAGCACTCTCCAAAAGCAATGCCAAACGGAGCCTCAATCTGCTTTTCAACATTTAATGAAATTCCTCTAGTCCAAGTCTATAATCTATGTATGACATGTGCGTATGCACGGACGCATGTGCAGTACATATATGTCTATTTATACAGTTAAGATAAAAATGGTAAAAGGAAGCATTAAGAAGATTAAATGTTTTCTTTCACTAAAATTGAAAAATGCAATATGCTCGAGGACAAAGGAATGCAGATAATGTATAACTTGCAGTTTACCTGCAATGCAACCTGCTGCTGTGCCTGCAGTAATATATTTTCATGCTCTGGCTTAGGCTGGGCTGCACCCTGGTTAGCACGCCTAACAGTGAGCGTCTTGTCTCCCATCTTGATACCATTAAGAGCTGCGCATGCAATATCCGTGACCGAAAGATCTTTGTACACACAGAACGCATAGCCTTTCGAGATACCTGTTTCCCGATCCTTCACTAGATCAAAACCTCGAAGGGCCCCAAAAGACTCGAGCAACTCCCTAACTTGTGCTTCAGTAAAATAATATGGAAGGCCCCCAACAAAAATACGATCTGGCCCCTCAAGCCCACCAGCAGAACCCGGTGTCAATCCAACAGCCCCAAGGTTAAGATTTGGGTTTGGTTGGGTTGGACCAAGTGAGGCAGCTAAAGAAGGGTTGTAGTCAGTTGGTCTTCTAACTTTCACAGGCGCCCCCTTTACAGATATAACAACAAATTAAACAAGTGAGGATAAGTTTAGCAAATCACTAGACAAAGATGTTTATTTTAATCTTAAGATTCCACAAACCTCAAAGATGATGCCATCTAATGCCATTGCATTGCTTGCCTCTTCAACAGATCTCATTTCCACAAAAGCAAACTTCTTCTCATGGTTTATATATACGTTAAGAACAGCGTCACCTTCAAAGACCGTGATAATAAATTGCAAAATTCATCAGCAATGGGGAAAAGTCATTATAAAAATAAGGCAGATGAAAATTAAAGGCTACAATAACAATTGGGCATATGAAAACTACCTGGACCAGCTGTGTTTCCTCCAATAGCAGACATAACCTGATTAAAGAATATTGCCACTGACTGCAAGAGAATAACAAAAAAGAAGATGGCCAAATATAAAAACATTTGCATCATCAGCTGACCTTGATTCAAACATCAATAACTAAAAGCTTGAGACAGGATCAAGTAGTAAACAATTGCACATTAATGAGGGAGATGTTATGGACAGCTATCTCAGCAGCCAAAACTAAATGCAAGTGATGCATTTAGTAAATAACAATGAAAATACTAATCATAAGCTTAACATAGCTAGCTATTGAGCCCAAAGAAAAAATGAGAATCAACTGAATGAGCCTAAGATCTAGTTACTATTTGTTTTTTTCTTAATAAGAAACCGGAGGTCAAAATTTCAGATAACAATGCATAAGCAACACTCTGCACTCAATAGGATAATGAAAATGAGCAAGAACAACAAACTCACATCAGATAACAAAACAAAGTTAACAGGCAATTATCAAGCACATAAGCATGCAGACTAAATGCGAAAGCAACTTAACAGATATCTTTATAGAAGTCTACAAATTATTCAAAGCAACACAAAATAACTAGAGCTTCGGAAAGAAACGATAAACTACCTGCAGACTACTGTTCTTCAATTAAATCTAACTATCTAAGAGCATTCTAGATATTAAAATAGGGGAAAGCTAAATGACGTAAGCTTTTCACCCAAGTTCTCCACCTAAAAGCCCACAAACCTTCTCCCATCCTTGCCACCTGAAATTCTCAACCTTTACTGGCAAATTTGTGGGCACTAGATCATGTCTAGTTAACCATATCTGAATCACGTTTAGTATGTCTAATTCCTCAATTGAGCTTTGTCAGAAATAACAGATTCAGAGAAGGAAAAAAAATGATACACAAAAATCATGAAGAAGAACCATCCTGTTGCCTAATCAACAGTCAGATATTGATCTAAACATTTAAGCATGAGCATAGCCAGTGCTTGTGATTGTGCAGAAACTTTTAAACCATACTGCAATGAGGACAGATGCAAACAACTAAACAGAGCCTAAAGTCTAAAGAAAAAGCTACCATGCAAGCCAAGGATCAATTTTCGATACTGTGGTATGGCATCTAAAATTCTAAATAATAAGGCAACGTCTCAATCTAAAAAATACTATCCAGATTTATAAAAATTCCAAAATCTTGGATTGAACAAAATGCATATTTATAGAGGTAAAATCATTGATACTCATAGAGAAAGCAAAGTTAAAAATGAAGCACACATGAAAAGAGAGCATTACCTGCTCATTAGCGGTAGGAGAGAGGCCACCTACATAGACACGACGTGCATGACGAGTTGCCTGCAACTATCAAGCTTAATGTTAGTACAAGTTATGCAAACAGTAAATAGGTGGGTTTACTTTACAGATTATCATACCTGTTGAGTCATCGCCTGCACCGGCATCAAGGGAATAGTAGGAAACTGGCACCATCCATTAATTTAAAAAAATCTAGATGTTAATACTCATTTAACCAAGATACCCAAAGGATAAAAAATGGATAGCACATACTTGTCCAGGCACCAGAGGGTTATTAATTAAGTTTGGGAAGATTCCAGGAATTACAGGTGCAGCTCCAGGGACCTGGCCTGCAAAAATATTAAACTGCATTATAACATATCGTATTTTGATTACTAAATACAAAAGCAAAAATATGTGTAGTATATTTCTTTATAGTCTTCGCATACAAGAGGCACGCCCTCATCCCTACGAGTTTACCAAAAACAAAGCAATTAATCATACTCAAGTTCATGAAAAGGAAAGAAATTAATTATTTTTAACTACTGGAGGAAATTTTTGTAAGACTACCAAAAATGAAATAGTTGCCAGTTGAATTCTGCAAACTGGAGGCATGTTGAATCCTGCTTGTACACTAAAGCTACAGAAGTGCGGGCTCAAGCCCATTGGCAGCACAGTGGAACAGGTTGCCCAACATTGCCTTCTTATAACAACATTACATAAAAAAACAGACAAACAAACACCAAAAACAAGAAAACAACCAAAACACCTGCTCAGTTTCAGAAGAAAAAAATAACTATTATTAAAAGAAAATGGTGCTGATTGATGTACATATTAATTATGTATTTACAGTCTTAAAGAATAATGCAGCAGTAAGTAAACATAGATGTACCTGGAGCACTAACACCAGGTAGAAGAGCAGATGCAGGTGGTGCCATATCAAAGCCACTAACACGTGTACTGCATCAAGAAATAAAAAGTGCATAAAGTGGTGAACAATGAGAAAATATGCTGGAATACATAGTAATGAAATGAAAGGTAAACTAAAAGAAGAGCACAGAAACTAAAATAAACCTGTTAATTAATATAAACATAAATTTCACGAGAAAAGGTGTTTACATAAAGTGCAATACTGAGCATATTTGATTTGCTGCAGTATTGTCGTGCTGTTATATTCCCAATTAACAAATTAGATTAAATTGACCTTTAAACTAGATTATATAGAAATTGACCTTAAAATAATCTTCGCAGGTACTCCAGAGTGAGTATTTATACCATAATCATGATTAAGATAAAAAGAAAAACAATTCCAATAATACACATAGGTATGAGTGTAAGAACCAGATCCTTTACAAATTACTCGAAAATTAATCAGCCATTATAACAGTTATCAAGAACTTCACAGTGAATAGGTTTGATGGCTCCACCATTCATCTTGACCTACATACACGCAATTGATTCTCAAACATGTCAACCTCTACATAAGTGGTTCCAAATAAAAGTAATATTAGATGCATAAAAGTGATACCATGGAAGCATGATGCATGCATAAGATTTTCTCCAACTCCATCTCTCATTATTGGACTCACAAAGTACGTAAATCAAAATGAACAGCAGATCTTCCAAGAGATTGCCTGCAATGAGTTTGCAAGAAAGGATCTCCCTTTGTAAGACCTACATCTAAGCAGTGGTCCAGTATAACAATTTTGCATTAAATACTTACAAACTTGATCCAATGTATACTAGTCCAGGAAAGCTTGAAACCAATGGCTTCAAAGATCTCCACTTCCAAAACTTGCAAATCAATACATCAAGAACCTCCTACCCTAAAATCTATTCACCAATCACCAAGCCCCAAAGATGTAAGAGCACTTACAAGGTTTCTTCAGGTGTGTTGGTGGAGGATATTTTGAAAACACTTTTAGAATCACCGTGTTTCAAAGTTAGGTGTTAGTGGGAGAGGGTTTCATAGTGGGATATCAAAGTAAGGTATTTGTCAAATATGATGAATTTGAAAAATGAAATCCCACTTTCTGTTTCAAATCACAGTATCCTATAAATGAGTTCAGAATTCTTACTTCAAAAACACACATCACTTACACTATGTTTCCCAAATCCTAGTGACTATTCATCTCCTTCCACTTCTTAAATGTCAAGTAACTTGTCACTCTCATTTTCTTTTTCTTCCTTTCTTTTTACTAAAATATATAAATAAATAAATGAATAAATTTTAGGTTCTTAAAAAAAATTAGCATAGATGCGCATTAAGACAAGGGGTAAACGTTAGTGCGCCTATAAAATAACAAAAACAAAATTATTCTTTCTTTATTTAGTTAATTTGTTAGGGGAAAAAAATTAATTAGTTGACATTGATTAGAATTGTATTTAGGCTACATTGATTAGAAAAGTGTTGAGTGCATGCCTCTCGTGTATTAGCTTGATTAGGCAAACCTCTCATATGTGAGGCAGAATACATACTTACAAATGTGTTGCACATTAGAACATACAATGTGTGTTGCTCGTCACTTACTAGTATTATTAATTATGATTTGATGATTAAAAAATGGAACCTTAGAGTTATACGTGATTTCCTCATATAGAGTAGTTGTATAAAGAATAATTATACACACATGATGGATCCATAATGGACGATTGGCACCGTTCACACTGATTTCTATGTCATGATATCTATGCATAAAAAATTAACTAGTTTGGACAAAGTACAATGATGATTTCTATGTCATGATTTCTATGTCCATATGGGATGATTTGGACAAAGTACAATGAAAATTTCTAACCATCCCAGTAAGAAAATTGATAGGATGGTAGTTAGGGGAGCAAAAAGCACTAGGGGTTAGACTTGTACGAACTTGGGTTGAAACTATTAATAGGGATTTGAAAAGTTTCGATTTGACGAAGGAGGTGGCCTTCAATAGAGTCGAGTGGAGAAGGATTCAACGATTCACGTAACCAAATCTAAAATTTGGGGATAAAGGCTTTGTGTTGTTGTGTTATGCAGAACACTTTATTTTCTTCTTCTTCTTCTTCTTCTTCTTCTTCTTCTTCTGCTTTAGTCGACGTAAATTTGAGTTATATTTATTGCCTTCTGAGCTTTACATTGAATAGAAAGGCTTGTGTGATAGAATTGTGTATTTGCATACGTGAATTTGAATTTGTCCTTGGAACTCATAAGATGGGGTGCATATATGTATAAGCTACCCGTCCCCCAGAACTATGCAGTTTTAGCCTTTTAGGATTTAATCACTAATAAGGTTCTTTTGCTTTATGTTTCATTTTGTTTTTTTAATGTAACATGTATCTCTTAAGAAGATTTCTTTAAATGATGGTGTTAATGACTCATTTGCCCAAATCATAAATTCACTTTAACTAAAACTGGTTTTTCTCATTTGATCCTTTTATTTTCCTCTTGATAATTCCCCTCAAGTTCAGTAACACTTAGTGGAACCTATATGGGGTTGTTATTCTACAATGACTAGACTAGCATGTAGAGGTGATTGCTATGTTAGCTTAAGGAACTCTTGGCAGAGGTAATTTTTCCCTCTTGAGTTCGGTGCCGGAACACGTTGTGGAACCTAGCTGGGCTGTTATCTATGACTACAATGAAAATTTGAGCATGTAAAGGTGATTGTTATGTTAGCTTAAGGCTCTCCTCATTTTTATTAACATTTTAAGTACACAAGCTTTGTCCTAAAAAATTTGGATAATGGTGTTTCGATTTGATGGTTAAGCCAAGACTTTCTAACTTTTTGTTTTTCTCTTCTTACTTTGTTCACCACTAGGAAAGAGAAGAAAGAAGAGATTGTTTCCAATCCATCATCTATCATGCCTTTCTATTCTCCAAAACATCCCCTGATATTGATCTCTGATATTGATCTCTGAACGCCAAAAACAAGACACATTATCTGAGGAAATTCTTGCAGGTTCTGAACATCTCATCTAGGTTCATTTCTGGTCTTGATGTGTTCTGAAAGTAAGAAAAACTTATGCATAGATAACCCTAATTCCGATGTTAAAAGATGTGCAATGCTTCCCCCGTTCCCTTTAGACTGAGATTGTGGTTTAAATCAGATCCATCTTAAATAAATTCACTGAGGAGTTGTTAGTGGGAAAGGATTTCAAAACATAGTGTGATTTAGAATCGAGGTGATTTCAAATGCAAGTCACGTTGATTTTAAAATCCATTTGACTCATTGTGACTTTCAAATCACACCTAGTGTGATTTTGAAATCACTCAACTTGGGTTTAACATGCTTATTATTGTTATTGTTATTGTTATATATGAATGTGAATGTGCATGATAGTAAGAGTAGCGTTGGGCTATTGTCAGGAGTAGCCAAATGCGGATACTCTCAGTTGAAATTGGATGATCCAATATTCAAATTAAAACTTCAACTATTGGATATGTTTCACATTAAAACTACTCATAAACAAAATATCGGAACTTTCAATCGTGTTTTCCCCTCCATAAAGTGACCACAAATTATGTAATTTCAGACTTTATAAAGCATCAATCTTATGATCACTTGACGGAAGAGTACACTTCATCAAAAAAATTTGAAAATTTATTTATGAGTAGTTTATATGCTGCAGATCATTTCTAACTAACTATATGGATTTTCAAATTGGAAATGTATTCAACCAATTTTCAAGTTGAAGTAGCCAAACTTGGCTACTTCTGAAAGTAGCCCAGCTCAACTCTGATAATAATAATTTTAATATTAGTAATAACAATAGGAAAACAATGTACTAGTTATTTTATTATCAAGGGGGGGAAAGGGAGCATCATACTTATGGGACGAAATTTCCCTCATATAGAGTAGTTGTATACACATGGTAGAACTCTATATAGACAATCCACACTATTCATCATGTTCTGTATGTCGTAAGACACATGTATCCAAAAATTGAACTTGTTTGGAGACTTCTTACACATTCATTGCATGGTACCGATTGTTATGTTATTAGAAAAACCATTCATTTTCCGACCATTTGAAACTTGATAAAAAAAACCGTCGAAACCAGTTAATTTTTTATGCATAGATATCATGACATAGAAATCAGTGTGAACGGTGCCAATCGTCCATTATGGATCCATCATGTGTGTATAATTATTCTTTATACAACTACTCTATATGAGGAAATCACGTATAACTCTAAGGTTCCATTTTTTAAGCATCAAATCATAATTAATAATACTAGTAAGTGACGAGCAACACACATTGTATGTTCTAATGTGCAACACATTTGTAAGTATGTATTCTGCCTCACATATGAGAGGTTTGCCTAATCAAGCTAATACACGAGAGGCATGCACTCAACACTTTTCTAATCAATGTAGCCTAAATACAATTAGTTGACACAATTCTATCACACAAGCCTTTCTATTCAATGTAAAGCTCAGAAGGCAATAAATATAACTCGAATTTACATCGACTAAAGCAGAAGAAGAAGAAGAAGAAGAAGAAGAAGAAAATAAAGTGTTCTGCATAACACAACAACACAAAGCCTTTATCCCCAAATTTTAGATTTGGTTACGTGAATCGTTGAATCCTTCTCCACTCGACTCTATTGAAGGCCACCTCCTTCGTCAAATCGAAACTTTTCAAATCCCTATTAATAGTTTCAACCCAAGTTCGTACAAATCTAACCCCTAGTGCTTTTTGCTTCCCTAACTACCATCCTATCAATTTTCTTACTGGGATGGTTAGAAATTTTCATTGTACTTTGTCCAAATCATCCCATATGGCTCTCCTGCATTTCATCTCCAATTGGGGCAATTTCTACCTTTTTCTGTATACTTTCATTTCTTATTTAGTTTTTCAGTGTGTTTCCACTCACCAACCTAAGGCATAAAACCTATAAATAAATTTGGTGAATGGGAAATTGACATTATGTACAATACATTTTGTAACCATATAGCCAGCGCAGCCATCCAAAATAATTGTAGAGAGAATAACTAACAAATATCACTCATTCTCAAAAAAATAGCAGATATATCTTGAAAAAGGAATATACTAAACATAATGCTATTCAAATTGCATAAAAAGTGAAAAACAGAATGAGAAAACCTTAAGGCTGAAGAAGAAAAAATGCATACAGAGAACACTGAGCTTATCAAACAAAGCATACCAGGGTACTGAACATCTAAGTTAATTAAGATAGGCCAAGTACATTCTCAGTTGATGCAGGCCCACACCATAGCCTCATAAGTCAGTTCTAGGTCAAGTTACATAAACATTTTTAAATTAATAATTTTAAATTACTCAAGAAAATGCATCTTGATTTATGCTATTAATAAGTCAAAATTTAAGAACTAGGGGTTTAGTGCCAGCTTCGGTCTCCAAGATAGGTAGGTTTCAGTAGAATTTTGTTAGTTCAGTATATTTTGTTCTAGGTTTTCGTGTAGGTTCTTTTCCCATATATATGTAGCCTGTATAGATGAGAATAAAGGTGTCACCCTAGCTAACTTAGCCAGGGAGACATCTCATAACTCAATGTTCGATCATCCAAAATGAAAATTTACGCTGTTACGTGTGATCTACATCAAAAATACTCACCTGTAAAAATTGGGCAAAGGGAGAATTTTCTAAAATATACTCTACTATAAAATAGAACTAAAGCAGAGTAAATGGAATGTAACTTTAGTGATATTCGGAACACAAATAAGGAAGTTGTGAAGCTTGATGATCAAGAGATACCTAAGAGAGACCGTTTCCGATATATAGGCTCGATTATACAAAGAGATGAGGAGATTTGTGAAGATGTTATACATAGGATCCAAGCATGATGGCTTAAGTGGAGAAGCGCTGGTGGTATTTTGTGTGATAAACGTATACTTTGAAGTTGAAGGAAAAAATCTTATAGGACGGTTACTAGACCAACAATGATATATGAAGCAAAGTGTTGGGCGACAAAGGGACAACATGCCAAAAAAATGAGTGTGGCAAAGATTATGATGCTAAGATAGATGTGAGGTAAAACCAGGAATGAGGGAATTAGAAACGAGAATATACGAGACATGATAAAGGTAGCTACTATCCAAGATAAATTAAGAGAAAATCGCCTCAGGCGGTTTGGACATATCACACGTAGTCCTAGTAGTGGTACGGTTAGAAAGAGTGATTTGACAAGTATTGCGGGTAGCGTTAGGGGTAGGGGAATACCTAAACTTATTTGGGTGGAAACGGTAAGAAAATATATGATAGCTTGTGGCCTTACAAAAGATATTGCTCTAAACCAAGCAGAATGGAAAATCATGATTCATGTAGCCGAGCTCAACTAGTTGGGAAAAAAGGCTTTGTTAATGTTGTTATACTCTACTATAAAACTACTGACCACAAGTAATAAGAGATTAACTGATGTGCAAAATTGTATGACAATTTGGAAACTATTGCAACAATCAGATAATCAGGCTTAAATGATAAGGATCTAAAGCAATGCACTATTTCCTTTTTGAAAGGGAATGTGAAAAGCACTGTGATAGAAAGATAAAATAAAATAAACAATTTCAAAAGTAGTCATTGGACGAAAACAACTAAACAAGAAAGCAGATTTGAGAAAATTACAGCATGTTCTTAAATGTGTCAAACAAATATGGAGCACAGACCACAAACTATAACGACAAAAGTTCTGTTACAGTGAGCCTGCAACTTTGGAAAAATGAGCAGTGGCAGGAAATATAACACAAACGCTGCAAAGAGCCGCTTAGGCAATAGGAGGGACAGAGTGAATTGTGACACCACAATACCAACACTTCAGAAAGATGCATGGTAAAACATAGCAGGATACCTTAAAGAGCAACGAGGTGGTACTATCAAAAAGTGTGGGCAAAAATAAAGTTTGTGTTAATATAGATAAAGGTATATGAGTTTAAGTCACATATAGCAGGATATTGTGAGAAAGGTTTTGAGACTGGATCAGAAAACATGCAAAAAAACGTTTAAACAAGGTTTCAGGCAGTCATCATATTCATTTGCCTTCTGGGGGGTAGGACACATCAAAAGATAAAGCAAATATCAATCACTTGTTTGTTTCAGTAGGTTTCAGGTCCGTTAGGCTTGTGTATATCACGGGAAACCTCATCTACCTTTCAAATTTATTTTCGAGTGATCATATCTCCAGCCTTCATTTTCAGATGCACAAGATTAGCAAAGTTAGTAAATAACACCCTTACATGCCATGCCAACCATGCATAGTAAGGCTCTAAATTTAAGTATAACCTTTCCCAAGGCAAAAAGAATGACATTTCTATTCAAACTAAAGAAAGACAAGGTCACTCAAAATCATTGGCTAGGTCGTCTCATTTCCACTTAAAAGGTCAAGAAATACTATGTTTATGGATAAATATCTAAACTGCACTTTTGAACTAGGAGTATATAGATTAGCACTATCACAACATAAACTACGCACCTGCTTCCCTAACCTGACATTCAAGTTTACGAAAACAATGTTGAATACCAATCAAGGGTCAATAGTTACAAAAATGAAACAGTAAACACATAAATGCATAATTGTGACTACAAATTATATTAAGAACCAAAAATAAAAAACCAAAAACAAGGTCAGCATATGTATTGCATGAATAGATTATTCATACCTCTTTGATCGTGAACGGGAGCGGGAACGGGAACGGGATCTTGACCTACGAGAAGATCTTCCTTTTGACCGAGATCTGGATCTGTGTCTGTGGCGTCTATCATAATCCCTATGCCTGAGACAAACATTGGTACAATCATATAAAATGAGTATTCTCTAGTGCCCTCCCAAACTCACAAACAGAGAAATGAAATAAATGGAAAAGGACATGATGAAGTGATGAACTATCCAATGTTATGCACCTAGCCATCTTCATCCTACATCAAACCATGACAATCATCTATAAGATGTTAATCTTACACAAAGACAACTTAAGAATCTACAATTTAGTAAATCAGTTACATTATTAATGCTGGGAAAAAATTCTAACCATTTTCAATGTCTAGAAAATGTACTTATTTCCTACATTGTCAAGCAGCTTTCAGACTACAGATCAGGGTGAACTAACTAAAAACATGAAGAAAAAAAAAACAGGAAATGAGTACAAAGCATGATTAAAGTGAAAGTTTTAATATTTTGACTTCTTTTAAGACTTATCTCAGGAAACCAAGAATAAATGAATAGGAGGCTTACGAGCAGAATAACCCTCAAGTTTTGCCTATGGTTAGCCGTTTTCTCAAGGCACATTCCATGTCAGCACATCTTCTCTAAAAATTTCCAAGTAAAGCTAGCATTCAAGTGGCATTCTCATGAAAGCTGAACTCAAACTGAAACACAATAACTCTGGAGAAGTTTGACTCTTTACAGTGCCCATGGTTATAAGTTGTCCAGGATTTATTATGAAACTAAATCAACATTTACTAATCATATACAAAGGTTTACGAACTAGATAAACTAGTTATGATAAGAAAATAAAATGCCACTCTTTCTCTAAGAGTTGAGAAATAAGTGAGGCTTAACGTTTAGATGAAAATGATTTACATAATGTTCATTGTAGGAGAGTCAGTGCATTAGTGTGTGCACACAGCTTCTTCCGCTTCTTTTTGTTCTCTTCCGCCATTGTTTTTTTTTTCTTCTGCTATTGTTTGTTTTTCTACTTTTAGCTTCCGCTGCAGCGGCTTTTTTTGGGTGTGTGTGTGTCCGTGGAAAATGGAGATAGGGAACAGAAATCATAGGAATACCTATCATGGCTACGGCGACGTTCATAATCATCATCTCGGCTACGGTGACGCTCAAAATCATCATCTCGGCTACGGTGACGCTCAGAATCATCATCTCGGCTACGATGACGTTCCCTTCCCTTACTTCTTTCTCGACTGTGATGGCGTTCCCTGCCCTCACTTCTTTCTCTACTACGATGGCGTTCCCTACCCTCACTTCTTTCTCGACTGCGATGGCGTTCTCTACCCTCACTTCTTTCCCTGTAATCTTTGCGATGATGATCTCGATCTCTTTCACGGTCCCTGTCATAGTCTCGTTCCCTATCTCTATCTTTGTCCTTTTCCTTCTCCCTTTCTCTATCTCTGTTCCTTGAGGAACCTCTTTCATATTCATGAGAATCATACTGCAATAAATAAAAAAATGGAGGAGCAAGTAAGTTCAACTAAAGTAAGGTTTAACAAACATCCTTAGTATTATTACGACTTCAGAAGGTTGAGTGCATCCAACCAATTTAAGTTGTGAAAAAGCCTTCAAACTTCGAATTGCAAACAATTTATTCCCCACCATAGTAAATGTCCTTTACTAAAAGTATTGTTATCACAACCTAATTAAATAGTAGGCTTTTTTCCATATCGACCACCAAAATAATGGCTAATTACACATTAACAACTGAATTTTTCATATTTTCACATTTGCAACTGACATTTTAATATCTATTAACACCTGAAATATTTTATTAGGTGTGGACAAGTCAACCTCTATAGTTAATACCATCATTCCCTATAAGAATGTTCCTGAATATTTCAAATATTTGGTCAGAATCCATCAATGATGGGTTTTCTTGCCGAATAACTCCTATTACTTTTACTCTTTTTGTTCACTCTCCTTACCTTGTTAACTCATCTTCCTCTCTCACCTTCCCCCTTTCAACGAAACCTCCAAATGGCCTCAAATGAAGAGGGCCGTGAATGGGAGAAAATGAAGGGGATGACCACAATTGGGTGGAGGAGATTAAGGTTTCATAAGAGCATCCACTGTCGTTTTTTAAAAACCCAAAAAATGGAAATTGATTTAGAAAACAGGTTCACGGTCGTTTGCTAAAAACCCATAAGTTAGAATATGAGTGAACAGTGCATTGCTAAACTTAGCAGCGGCATTAGCGAAATGCTAAATATAGAAGACGGACGAAGTTCATCCGTTCGAGAAATTTAATCGAACGGACGGATGAAGTAGTGCCGTCTGTGGTTAAATAAAAATAAAAACAGATGAGAGACGGATGAAGAACATCCGTCCCTCAAATTTTAATTATTAATTTTTTTTAATTACTGATTTACCCTCTCACCAAAATTAAGTAAAGTAGGATAAGGATCTTAAGGGCAAAATATATATATATATATATATATATATATATATATATATATGTATATGTATATATATATATATGGGACGGATGAAGAACATTCGTCCGACGTTTCAGAAATTTTTTAAATAAAAATAATAGCGTCAAACGGAGGATCATCATCCATCCTATTATACATAATAGAAAATCACGCTTTTAGCAATAACAATAGCAGCAACGATAGCAGAGACCACGCATAATTGCTAAAAGTAGAAAATTTAGACGAAACGATAGTGGATGCTCTAAACAGAGGAAATTAGAGAAAGAAGACCGATGGTGAGAGACAAATGATTGAAACCAAATGAATTTAACAAGGTCATAATGTTAATTTACACCTTTACCACATGGGTCAGCAGTCAGCTAGGCGATTTTAACTTCCTTATTTTAAACTAAGCTCATATCGTTATCTATCTTCTCAATAATTCTTATTGTTCTATATCATACAAAAATAAAATAACATTAATTTTTTTTCTTTTTCAAGTAACATGCATCACAGATGTCAAGTAATCTAGTATAAACATATTACTAACATAATATCCATTGAGGTATTGAGTGATGGCATCATGTCGTCGTACTACAATGCACAATCAATTGCATCGTTCAATTTACATGGATTGAATTATTCAACAAATGATTATATTTCATAATCGAAAAACACCGAAATTCAACAAAGAAATTATCATGTTTTCGCATATATGTAACTAACGATATCTCGTACTTAAGTATTCTCAATTGTCTTCAATATGATTTCTATATGTATTTCTTCTAGTTCAGGAACTCCCAAAAGAAAAGAAAGGGACTGACAAAAATGGAAAAATATAATGGATTTGGAGGTGAATAAGACCTTGGATTTGGAATCGGCGACTTCATCGAAACCGCTGCCGCTCTTCTGGTGAAGAGGCGGAGAAGCGCCGGCGACGTAGTGGTTGGCGTAGCCGTCTCCGTTGCCCTCGTATCTTTCTTCGTTCTCCGCCATCTTTCTGTAATTCGTTCGCCCTCTTCTTCTTCTCGCTAGGGTTTTTCAGGTGCTCCCTCACTATCAATCGCTTCTGAAACTCTTTTATTGGAGGTTCCAAATATTTTTTTCCCAAAATGATCCACTTTTTCAAACAATTTCCCTAACTGACCCACTTTTTAAAAAAATTCTCAAACTGAAATAGGGAGATTAGGCAAAACATATGTTGTGTTTGTGTTTTTTTTTATTTCTTCTTGATTCAGTGTCTCAAAAAACGAGTTGATTTTTACCAAACTCGTTTTTTGAGACAGTAAGTGTCGATTGGATATGTATCGTAACCAAACTTGTTGTTTTGACCTCACTCGCTTTCTTCCTCTTCCTCTTCTAACCCCAAAACCCTAACCTCCAAATTTGATCTCCTCTCGGCGATTAACCCAAAGACCCTCTCCCTCGCTGTTTCGATCTTCCACATCTCTCATCTACATCTCTCCTCACACTCTCAACCCCCTCTATTCACACTCTCAAAACCCTAAACCTCAATATCCAAGAAAATGGTTAAATCGGGATTTTGGAAAGGAAAAAAAAAAGTGCGGTTGAACGAGCTACATCAACATCGTATTCACTATCTACCTCTTCAATCACCCAACTTTAACGGTATATTTTCCATACATTTGCATTTTTAATTACGGGTTAATTTTGAGATATGTTGAGAAAATGCTAACGATATATTTAGAAATTGTTAGCGATTTTGAATAGAAATTTTAAGAAATTTTGAATAGGAATTTTGATAATATATGTAGGAACATAGCGTAAAAAATTTTGAAAAATGTTGAAGAGGAAATTTGATAATATATGTAGGTATACAATGTAAAAAAAATAAGAAATGTTGAATAGGAATTTTGATAATGTATGTAAGTACTAGATTTGCCCGTGGGCACATGCCTACGGTACGTCTTCGGAACAATGCAGCATATGAAAGTCTTGTAAACAGCAAAACAACAATTATGTAGCTCAAGTCTGAATAGTAAAACAATAATTAGTTGTAAATAAAAGTATATGTTTCCATTAGTATATGCTGAAAAAATAATTATAAATGGGGGTGTAAAATCCAACTTCTTATAACTTTGAGTGTGGAAAGTGATGAAATTTAACTGTTAATGAGATATTTGTTATTTTCAATGTAACATTAGCAATAAAAAAATGTTTAAAAAACTGAAAATTTACAAACCTGAAATCTGAAAATATAAATTTTTGAGTAAATGGAGAGAGAATGAGAGTGAGAGAAATAAATAAATAAATAAATGAGCTGTTTTAGAGGGGTTTGAATTTGAGTTTTGGGGAAAAACTTTTGGACGGGTAAATATGTTTTGTGAGGTTAGATCTGGACCATTGATCTCAGCCCTATTGAATGAGAGCCACTTGATAGCTTTCTTTGTGTTTTATTATATAGATATAGTGTAGAAATTTTTGAGAAATGTTGAAAAATTTTGTTATATAGTTTATATATAGTTTGTATGTAGTTATATATTTTTGTATAATTAATAACGATTTGTTTAGGTTGTAGTGTACTCTAATTTATTATAAATGGCACGCACACGGGGTAATGTGGAGGAAGGAACGAGTAGCAGACCTCTAAAATACCCGAGGCGACGGACCACGTACTTCTTTTGACCCACCCCCCGTGGTGGACGTGGTCGTGGTAGAACTGAGCGTACTAATACAAGTGAATAATTGTTTGTATTCAATCAGTTTGATTATCATACAATAAATTTTATATCGGCGTATTGATTAAAATTATTTTTTTTAGGTCTCAACTAATCCTACCGCTTCACTAAATGAGGCGGGCCCTTCTTCATTAACTTATGTTCCAACTGGAAGTCCAAGTCCTCTCGACCCTAGACTGCTTACTCTCCAATTGCAACACCGTTCAAAAGCCGTGTGGGAAAGCGAATCTAAGGAGTGTACATTTAGGGGGCAGAGTACATTCCCTATGCACCCACGGATTCACGAGATTCTACGAGACTGCGGCTTATAAGATATTGAACTGATGAGCTCGATTAAGGCAGATCGGTCTCTTCTTACCGCATTTCTTCAGAGATGGCGGCCTGAAACCCATACTTTCCACTTGCTGGTCCGAGAGATGACCGTAACACTACATGACGTCTCTGTACTCACAGGTCTTCCAGTCGATGGACAGGCAATAACCGGGACGATGGACTTCTATCCGGAATATCTTATGCAGCAATACCTCAGTGTAGAAGTCAAAATGGGGGCAATAAATGAAAAGTTCATTCGCTTGAAGTGGTTGAAGGACACTTTCAGGGATAGGTTGAATGAGGATTCAACTGAGTTCGAGATTGAGTGCTATTGTAAGGCGTACATCATGACACTTTTGGGAATTGTGATGTTTCCGAACTCGACTTGTCATTCAGTATCATTGATGTACTTGCCAATGATTGCTGATCTGCGAACAGTCGGAGTATACAGTTGGGGTAGTGCGGCAATGTCCTCACTATACAGGAGTTTGTGCAACTGCTTTCTTGGTTCAGTGCAAATGAATGGACCAATGATTTTGCTTCAAGTGTGGAGTTGGGAACGTATTCATGTTGGTCGTCCCATAGTGAATAGGCAATCACCCAATTAGTTGCATGCCTCCGAGGACCAACGCATGTTACCTCCACAAGGTGTGTACTGGTCCGGAAATCTCACATGGACGGCAGACCCAAACAGATGCCCGACGTACTATCGAGATGAATTGGATAGATTGATAGATGATTGCGTCAAGTGGCAGTCCTACACGGAGGAGCGTTTGGGTCGACTACCACCTATTTGTTTGTCGAGGCATGAGCTGTGACTGACAAAGGCACCTCTAATCAACTTTGGCACAGTTGAATTCTACTTCACTAATAGAATGCTACGTTAGTTTGGTCTGCTTCAAAGTATTCCTATTGTTGAACCATACAATGCCGAGATGCATTCTCTTACTTGAATGGGTTGACAACCCAATCATGATTGGGCCGCATGTTTGCTTACACATGTTGACAGATGGAATGCGAACCGGTTCGACGAAATCATTGGAAACCTTCCTCCGTTCGATGCATCATTGCATGAGACTTATATGGCTTGGTATGAGAGGGTGACTAGACGTTATATGTCTCCCATAGTGCAGACTCCAACAGGTCTGGAAGTCCTGATTCACCGATGAGCAGCCGAACTAGCAATAATCATTCAATGAAATTGCCTATGTTCCAACCGAATGCATCAACCATTCGTAAACTCATAAGTTTTGTTGTGTTATTTTATTATTCTGTATGATTTATGCTTATTTATACATATGCACTTCACATAAAACTGCAACTTTTCTTCTTGTGTAGATGGCCCATACTTGGATATAGGCAGAAGAATGTGTTGTTGTGTTGAGGAGTAATGTTGCCGTACCGATGAAAGACTTCGCATGCAAGGTGATTACATCATGTCGTGCACAAGCTAATGTTGTGGGCAAAGGAGCTACTTTAGATGCTATACTAACTACTCCTACATACTGAACCTGTCAGCGTGGTGTTCGTCATCAGAAAGTGGTCAATAGACCCCCATATCGTCAGAGAAGCCACTCCAAAGAATAAACTGAAGCAGATTAGGTACAAGAAAATGTTGAAGGGACACAAGCACATGAAGATGATCAAATTCTCTTACCCGGTGTCACTCAAGCTACCCCGAGCCGTAATAAAAGGCAACGGAGACTGTAACTCCTGTTTCCCCGTATTTGTATTTTATACCGTATTTTTCTCAATTGTACTCTTTTACCTATTTGAGATTCCGTATTTTGTTCTGTTCAAATAAAATCGTTATTTTTGTGTGCCATTTGTATCGTTCTTCATGAGAAATGGACCGATTCTTCCCATTTAACTCTCTAATCCCCATTATTGTGCATTTTGACCATTTCTTCTGTTGGGCCCTTTTTGAAACGGGTCCCCTAAACCCTTAAACCCAATACCCTCAAACCCTAGTATTTAAACCCTAACCCTAATCCCTAACCCTAATCATCTACTGTTAAACCCCTACCCGCCGCTAACACCATCTTCTCCAATCCTTCTCGCATCAACCCATCGAATCCAACTCCGATCACCTTCGCCATTCCCCTCCACCCTCGTCAACCCACTCCCGTTCGCCATCCCACCGCCGTAGAACCCCCACCATCGACTTCGCCTTTGAACCCATCACTCCGAACCCATCCGATCGCCGCACCAACTTGTCGTCTCCCTCACCATTACTCCCACTTTGCCACCTCCGACAAGATCCCCGCCTCTTCACCATCTCTAGCACACCCCCCCTCGACCGCCTCTACCTCTCCGTTGCTTCGCTAGACGCCGACGAACCCCACACCGCTTCTCCCCTGTTCTCGAACCGAACAGATCATCTCCATCGCCGCGCCGTCGCTTCCCGACGTAGCGCCGCCGTCGAAGAACCCCCGCCGTCGCCGCTGCACCCCCCATCTCTCCCCGCTCTCTCGCTCTGTTTTCGATCGAAGAAGAAGAACGAAGAAGAAGAACGAAGAAGAAGGAGAAAAGAGCGGGAGCGATTCTCAGCCATCAGATCGCGCCAAGATTCGTGCAACCAGATCGCTGCCCCGTGTTTCGCCACAGCAGATCCCGGATCCGCTGTCCCCTGTTCGGATCAGATCCGCTGCTTTGGAAGAATCCGATTGGCTACGTTTCGGTGTTCCGTGTTTCGCCCACACCGGATCCCAGATCGCTGTACGCTGTTCTGGCCTCAGATCCGCTGCTTCCCAGCGATCTGATTGGATCGTTTTGCTGTTTCCTGTTCGTGCCGACCGGATCTCTTTTGCTGTTTGCTGTTCTGAGCCGATCGTGTGTACGGGAAAACTCGATCTCCGATCAATTTTTGCACGCGCATTTCGAGGTCATCTTCGGGGATTTTTCTACTCTATTTGCTTCAGCAAGCGGAGATTTTAATCGTCGATTTAAGGCAAGTAACCTTGTACATCTTATTGTCCTAGTACAAGTCTCCTTGAAATACCACATGTAGTTAGTTTGTGACTCTCCTTTGAAATATCATAGTAAAACAATTTGAACCTTCAAACTCACCAATCTAAGAGTCACAAAACTTCCTCGTATTAAATAATAATTCAATTGGACTCTTTTATCTCCTTGAACTTGCGAATCACATGGACATATGAATTAAGGACCCCTAGAAATTGTAGACGCATATAAATTTAGTGTTTTGGCAATTTGTGATTATTATGACTTGGAAAATATTATTATTCGCTGTTTGATTCCCATTACCATGTATTTGTGCCACATAATGATTTTAGACACCAAATTACATAATTCTATGAAATCTACATTAGTGAATTATTTCCCTATGTTGCTGTCTGGATTTTCTTTTGCGGTTTCGACCCTCTTATCTTTGGAATTTGGGCCCGAGGCCTGAATATGAAACGTAGATCAGGATGTGTAGATGTCGATAGACTCCAGAATGATTGAATTTGGAGTCACGGTCTAGGAGATATGGCCGTTATACTGCAGCTGTGTCAGTAGGCGCAGTTCTGTAAAAACTGCTGTATATATTGACTTTGCGAATTATTTCAGCGGTGCAAACAGCGTGCGTTTGACCCCAAATTTTGTGTGTAGCTGCTGGACATCATCTAGGACATCCTTAAATTTTTCTAGAATTAATTTACAACATTTACTTAGGTGTGCTTGCTTGATAAGAGTTAATAACAATAACAAGCCGGGGTTTGGGAAAGATTATAGAGTGGACAATATAGATACGTGTACTCGGAAGGGGGCCCGTGTTTCCCAATACTTGGTTCATGAACTTGTTGTATCTCGTTTGATTCATGGAGTCGGTTACTCGGCTCATGAACTTGTTTGATTCTTGAACGCATTGTGCGGTTCTTGAACTTGCTTGTGGATTCGCGAACTTGCTTCGTGAACTTGTTATTTAATTTTCGATTCATGAACCAAGGCTTGCTTGATACTTGATACCTGAGTACGCCGCCCTATAAACTCCATTACTAGGTCTAAACGAAATTGTTTGACTGTAGCAACCATGTAGTATAATGGATGCATGTCGTGCTACCTAGATAGTAATCACCACTAGACTTGAACTTGATAACTTGATGCTAGATAACTTGATACTTGAGACTAGATAACTTGATAACTTGAGCTAGACGACTTGATACTTGGACCTGACATTTGAGACCTGACATTTGAGACCTGACATTTAAAATAACATAAGACACTAGACTTGAGTTTGTCGCTTGATATTAAATACCCTTATAGGTGTACCTGACATGTGTTTCACCACTAGCAGTTGTTATCCAACCTAGTTATTAAGATGTTCCCTCTTGCTAGCTAGTCTTTGAATTTACCTACTACTTCTCATAATTCTTGCTATATTCTTGATTCCATCTCTTGTCTTTTCCTTACTTGTACTTGCTTTCACTATTTGTGGCCCTAGCTTGCACTAAGGGCATTTTTCCTTGTTTCCCCTTTGTTTCCCTGTTTATATTATTAAGCAGACTTTGGAGACGCGGTTCCTGCTGGAATTAGCGAGCAGACATTTCAGGTTTTGCTTGGAGCAAGGACCTGTTTAAATAGTTGCCTTCTTTAAGGTATTTATTTCTTCTGATGTTTAAGACTTGTTTCCGAGTTTACACTTGATCCAGACATGGGGAACTATTTGAATATTATCATTTATTTAAATTGTTTCTGTTGCTTAAATAATTATTCATGCATGCTTGGTTATATATAAACCTGGTTATATACTTGTTATGATGCTGGGTCGATCCTACAGCTTATGGATGATGTAAAAATCATTCGCTGGGCTTCGTCACGTGCTCGTATTTCATATTTTTGGGAAGCGGGGCGTGACAGAGACCCCCCACATTTTTTACGCCCGATCCATGAAGAATTTGCATGGAGAGTGTGAGTTTGGAGTGGATGTATTCAAATTATGTATTCAAAGTAGTGTAAAACTGAGATTTGAATGTATAAAGCAATCACGAAAGAATGAGGGAATTGGTGAATGTATCAAAAGAAGTGCACTGTGAAGGAATTGTATTCGGGGTGTGTGTGTTGTGTTTAGGTTGCTTATGTATATGTAAAAGAATTGGTGAATGTATAAAGCCACGATGTTTAGTTCGGGGTGTGTGTGTGTTTATGTGTTTGTTTATTGTGTTATTGTTTATGTTTGGTTTGGTTTGTTTGAAATTGAATGATGTTGAGAAGTGAGATATAAAGTTTATGGAGTTGATGTTGGAGGTGTACAGGTAAGAATGCAAGTGCAGATTGCACTTGCAAATATTTGCCCAAGACTCGCTTTCTCAGAAAGCGAGTTTGGGTCAAATCCCCTCGCTATCTGAGAAAGCGAGCTTAGGTTAGGGGATTTCCAGAGACCAGTGTGTTACTGGATTTCTCACTATCCACACAGTCGCTATCTCATTTAGCGATGAGATTTGACCTAAACTCGCTATCTGAGATATCGACTGTGTGGATAATGAGAAATCCAGAGACACACTGGTCTCTGGAAATCTCCCTAACCTAAGCTCGCTTTCTCAGATAGCGAAGGAATTTGACCCAAACTCGCTTTCGCTTTCTGAGAAAGCGAGTCTTGGGACTGATGCTTTTGCAAATAAGCAGCCTCCAAACTCGCTATTTCAGAAAGCGAGGAGGACTGAACCAAACTCGCTTTCTCAGAAAGCGAGTTTAGGCCAAATATTTGCAAGTGCAATCGGCACTTGCATTCTCACCTTTACATTCATATATTATCATAGTTCAAAATGAAAAACATACATACTAGTAGAAAGTCCACATCACGAAATAAAACAAATACAAACTAATTAGTCGTCCACAGAACAAAGACAAACACATTTATAATATTACAACCTACATTTCGAACATTTCATTCACGTACCCGTGCTAGACCTATCTCGTACATCCATGTCGTTGCGAATTCTCGTAGTTCTTGGGCGGCCTTTTCTTGAACGTCATAGGCTTGCATCAGCTATGAGTCGTGATCCATTAAAAGTAGGCCAATATTGTTGAATCCCGTAGGCAAGGCAAGAAACACTAGAGGGGGGGGTGAAAGTGTTGTATAAAAAATAATTGCGGAATTGAAAGTTATCTTCTGCCCAGTCGACTGTAAAAGAGATATAAGTCGACTGGGGCGTCAGAGTAGAAAAGTATTTTTGAGACTAGTCTGATAAGTCGACTTAAATAGGAGAGACAATCGACTTGCCAGAATATTTTTTAAGGCAATTGTTATCAGTTTGATCAGTCGACTTAGGATGGAGATCCAGTCGACTTACCAGAAAGATTTCGAGTAAACTGAAATGCAAGTAATGAAAAGTGTTCAAAGAGATACAACCACAGAGATTCCAATCACAGATTACACACGATGTATCCTGGTTCGGTCCTCCCGACCTACATCCAGTCAAGTAACCCACTTGAGATTTTCCACTATTCTTGAAAATGTACAAGAATACCTTACAACGTTAGACAACAACCTTGTCTAACCCGTAATCCTCTCTCACCACTAGAGAGAGCAAACTCACTCTTCCACCAAGAGTGAAAAACTGACTCTATCCCTAGAGTCCTACTCTCCAACCGAGAGAAACCACTCTCACAACCGAGAGTAAAAGAAAATAATAAAGATGTTTACAATCAACCTATAGCCTTGTAGTGTTTGTCATTTTGCAAGTGGCTATTCAGTAAACTTCTAAATTCAGTCCAAAACGAATTTGATGTTATGCTGGACTGAAATCAGAGAACCAAGACTTAGAGATTAGAGTGCTTTGTATGAAAAACTTTTTCTCTTGAAAGCAAAAATACTTAAACTTTTCTCAAAAAATTTTGGAACCTTTCCATGGTGATTCTAAGGCTCTATTTATAGAGTAGGATCCCTGGACGTTGTAGAAACCGTTCCTACAACTGTTTAACAACGGATATAACTTTTTTAAATTCGAAAATACAAGTTTTGAAATCAGTAAACTGTCGAAACGACTTGAACAGTCGACTGGGTTGCCATTATGAGTCGACTGGCAAGAGTTTGAAGAAGATCATACAGTTTTGTACAGATTCAGTCGACTGGTCCTTAACGACAGTCGACTGGTATTCAACAGCTGATCTAGTTCAAGCTGTTTTGACCTTTAGATTTTGTAAAACACAGAGTTATAAAATTATGTATGAGTGTGCGTGTGTGACAAGGCTGTACATCAATCTAAGACTCAACAAAGAGAAAAATTACATTTGTTTTTACAAGCCACAAAATATAAGACATTTAAGCTTTGGTCTTGACTTGAGTCTTGAGTCTTGAGTGAAGCTTTAGCCATTGTCTTTGTATGAAGCTTTGCTTGATCATTCTTCAGCTTTAGAACATTGTGACTTGCTTGATCAATTTGTTTTGAGTCCTTTGTGTACCATACATGATAAACTTTGGTACAACCTGCAATATATGAGAAATAGCACAACAAACTTTGCATTGTGTTGTAATTATCAAAATCAAGAATCAACAAATATACTGGATCTAGAGTAGGATAAAAGAGGGGATCCCATGTTTGTGCTAAGTCAGTAACTGATTAAAATTTATCAACAAAAGGATTTTAATCGATTGCACGATATGCACAAGCTGCCAATACATGAGAACATGGAATATGATATAGTTGAAATTTCATACATTTGCATGTTTTAGTATCCAAGTTAACATTGTGCAAGTTCCCACCCTTTTGATTTCCACCTACCATGCGTACGCCTATTTTGATGGAAAAAACTCCAGGTTGATGATGAAACATTACAACCTCATGTCAGTTTGCTCTCTCACGCCGAATATCGATCAATTCCTATACTCTCTGAGCGAAAATATTTCCTTCAGATAAAAGTTTATTATCTTCCTGTCGACGAGTAGTAAAGTAAGAATTTAGACGATAAAACATCATCTCTACAATCGCAGTTACCAGTAAACTACGGACACCTTTCAAGACTGAGCTAAAAACTTCTGATTAGTTCGTCGTCATTATGTCGTATCGTCGACCTTCATCTGCATAAAGTGCCCATTTCTCAACCGGTTTCTCTTTCAACCAATTAGCCACCTCAACATTGATGGTTTCAAGTTCAGCGAGTTTGGTATTGAACTTTTTGGGTTGGTTTTGACACACTATAATTTTTGCTTTTTTCCTCATAGCCTTACTACCAAATTTACTGAAGAAGTTTGTAGTGAAATGTCGCATACAATAACGATAATATGGATTAGGTTCGTTCCAAATTACATTTTGCAATTTCCTAGCAGACAAAATACCAGTATGACGATCGAGGATAACACAAAATTCAGTTCGATCGGTGACAAAATACCGAATGCGACTCATGAACCATATCAAAGTATATATACTCTCTCCATCAACTAATGCAAATACAAAGGAAAATAAGCTATCATTCGGATTCGGGGAAACATCAATTAACAAACAACCCTTGTATTTACTGTACATGTAACGCCCCTGCCCCTCAAAAGGTGGTTAACCGAATTGGTGACTCTTGATCATAGGTAATAGTATTTATATATTATTTAATCTTATTGTGTAACGCCCAGAATTCCAAATAAGACTGAATTCAAGATTTCACATAATCTTTACTTCACTTTGTACAATTTTACAAGGAAATTAAAATTTTTCAATGATACATCAGAGTTCAAATACAACTTGGTTTTACACAGCGAAAGAATAAAAGATTACAACATTTGAAAACAAATATAACTTGTACAACTTCATCAAATAATTCATCGATTGCATCATAATATCTTTATCCCTTCATGAATAGTCCATTACCTGCATATCAAACTGTGGACACGTCAATTACTTACAACTGACGAAATATTATACACGGCTATCCTCTCTATGCCGTACATATAACGATCTCATTACTTTAATAAAAATCAAAACATTTGAATAAACAATAAAGTGATAAATTGTGACTATGCTAAACATGTAAGTGTATGCCATGCCTTAATGCCTAATGCACACAAATTTTATACTAGGATGACACTAATGCACACTTGTTCGGATTCTATGCATCCCATATTACATTGGTCCGAGGGCAAGCGCCTACGTTCTTCACAATAAAGGGCTCGATCCCTCGCCATGAAACTACCCAGTAGTAAGAACAAGGTTCAGGCAATCTACGAGTATGGATCCCAATCCCAGAGTACACTGTCCGACTGTTATACAGACTCCTTGTCGTTCGAATCCCCCACAAGTGCTACTCTAGCCCCGGTATACGTATATACACTGGAGTACGAAACTATCCGCCCGACTACGCATAGTCCTGGATTTAAAACTCGTCTCCATCGGAGCAACCACAGTCTCAGAGTACACTGCCCAACTGGATCTATAGTCCCGAAGTACATCGCCCGACTATATAGAGTACCCCACTTACGTTTGCCCAGGTTTACTACACTTCACTTAAGTGCCTAACTCTTAAATTCAAGACTTGAATAATCTTTCAAGCCTAGAATTAGTATTACCTACTACCGGTCTTAATCAACATCCACCGAGATAGCTCCATGTCAATATCTCAAAATATAATAATCATTTCATTTAAAATTGCCGGTACATGAGGTCTTACTAACTCTAAATCATTATTTTTCATGTACAAGAATCATGGGTATTCATACCCTTTTATAAGCATGTCTTAACTCAAAGTATCTATTCACAACTTAGTATATGTCTTGTTTAGTATTATTCAATTCATTCACTAGCTTTTTAAGACAACAATTCTTTTTGTAGCATAAATCCAAATCTCTTTTGGGAAAATTAATCACATAAAAACTCTTAACTACACTCAAGCATATTTACATGATCTTGTCAACAAATAAGCATATTAACATAATCTCGTTAAGTCAAACAATTAACCTAGAAATTCTTTTCAAACTTCATATGAATTCCCATGAATTTTTAATCTCGTTTAGCATTTTTACACAACAAAGGGGTTAATTATAATAATCATTTCATTTAAAATTGCCGGTACATGAGGTCTTACTAACTCTAAATCATTATTTTTCATGTACAAGAATCATGGGTATTCATACCCTTTCATAAGCATGTCTTAACTCAAAGTATCTATTCACAACTTAGTATATGTCTTATTCAGTATTATTCAATTCATTCACTAGCTTTTTAACACAACAATTCTTTTTGTAGCATAAATCCAAATCTCTTTTGGGAAAATTAATCACATAAAAACTCTTAACTACAAACAAGCATATTTACATGATCTTGTCAACAAATAAGCTTATTAACATAATCTCGTTAAGTCAAACAATTAACCTAGAAATTCTTTTCAAACTTCATATGAATTCCCATGAATTTTTAATCTCGTTTAGCATTTTTACACAACAAAGGGGTTAATTATAATAATCATTTCATTTAAAATTGCCGGTACATGAGGTCTTACTAACTCTAAATCATTATTTTTCATGTACAAGAATCATGGGTATTCATACCCTTTCATAAGCATGTCTTAACTCAAAGTATCTATTCACAACTTAGTATATGTCTTATTTAGTATTATTCAATTCATTCACTAGCTTTTTAAGACAACAATTCTTTTTGTAGCATAAATCCAAATCTCTTTTGGGAAAATTAATCACATAAAAACTCTTAACTACAAACAAGCATATTTACATGATCTTGTCAATAAATAAGCATATTAACATAATCTCGTTAAGTCAAACAATTAACCTAGAAATTCTTTTCAAACTTCATATGAATTCCCATGAATTTTTAATCTCGTTTAGCATTTTTACACAACAAAAGGGTTAATTATAAAGAGAGTATCTCATTACATATTTTCTTTTCTTCAAAGGAATTATTTATTTCAAATAATCATTTTGGAAACAAAGTGCATTTACTATTTCAATTTCCTTTTCACTTTTCTCAAAAATATACAGGATTGGAATTAAAACTATTCTTAGTGAAGTCTTTATGTAATTTTATATAATAAAAAAAAAGAATAATTTCTTTCATTCCCCAAAGTCAGTGAGTAAGAAAAAAAATCAGTTTGAATATGAAGCCAATAAAAAAGAGAAGGGCACCAGTTTCGAAGCAGGTCGGCCAACACACACAGCAACGACCCAAGGCCTAAGGGGCTTGCCACTAAGTCCTTTGTGGACTTTTGTCATATACCGAAAGTATTAGCTCCTTATGTATATGATACAATTTCGGAATTTGTTAAGTGAAATTAAAAAAATAAAAGGTGGCTATCAATTTTCGAACCAAAGACCTCTTATAACTTATAGTGCACTGGCTAACCAGTAAGCTCAAATATATTTTCTGTTTAGAAATTTCATTAGTGTTCTTTTGTTTACACTATTTTGAATCTAGTTCTTTTTTCGAAAATTCATTTATCTAACGATCTAATCTTTTAGGAGTAGTAGATAAAATTTTCTTGTGGGACTGAAATGAGTTAAATACAAATAGAGACAAGTTCAACATATTATTTGAATATGTCTTCATTTTCTATTAGTTTCTCCTTTCTTTGTAAAAATTTGCATTTCTCATCGAAACTCGAAATTGTAGAAATCATGTTTAGTTTAAAAATCCATCATCTTACAAAAATAAAAATTGTGCTAAAAACCAAATGTATCTCTAAATCAACATTGGATATCTCAAGTGTTTCTTCATGCGAAAACTAGTGTTTTTAACATATGTCGACATGTCAAAATAACAAAATTATCTTTCTCTTTTCTCTCTTTTAAGCATAATGTTTCTAAGCATATGTCACAATAAAATATTCTTTAACAATTACTCATACTCATCACATATTGGACAACAAGAATTTGCAAATATTCTACCATGGTCAATGTGATTATTTCTTTACTTTGTAATTAGCATGTTAAAAATCAACTACTAAGTCTCAACAAAATCATTGCATGTCATGCTAGCATTTTATCTACACATATCACATTCAATTTTTACTACTCATTAAACTATTAGCATGGTAACAACAAAATCATTATATGATATGCCAGCATGGATTCTTATCTACAATATCTCATTCAATTTATATTACTCTTTTAACTAATTTAGCATGCAAGTTCTACTTTAGAAAGCATAAGAACACCCACCTTAATTTGGAGATTGAAAACTACAAAGAAAATGGCTCCTTCTTGCTCCTAGCTCCACAACACTTATTGCTCCTAGCAAAGCCCCCTCTCCTAGTTATGGCTTCTCCTCCTAGCACTTTTTCCAAGCAAAAGAACTCTCACTCTCTTTCTTTTCTCTCTCTTTTCTTTCTTTCTCTTCTTTCTTTCTTTTCTTTTGATTATGTTTTTGGTGCAAGAGAAATGTAGAAAATGGGGCTCTATTTATAGGATTTTGGGAGGGTCTATTATGCATAAATTCACCCCTAATAACTCTCCATATTAACTCTTACAATCCTTCATGTCCTAAACTCATAAATCCTACAACCTTTCATCATTCCAACTCTTCAATTTTGCAACTCCCATAACCTCCAACCTTTCCCCTTCTCTCACTAGCTCAAATCCGGTCAACATGGGGGTGAAAACCGGTCAACTATGGTGTGTGTGCATGCACACATGCACATGTGCTTATACAAATTAAATTCAATCCTATAACTTTAAATGTGTACTAACATTTACAACTTGTTATGTATTAGTGCATACTCAACTTAATTTGTGATTTTAATAGTGAGCTTGCTGCATGGGCTCATTTCTAAGTTAATTAATTTAATTATCTAGTGGGCACTTCTCCTAATGGGTTAGATTTTAATCTATGGGTCTACGGATCAAAAGAAGGTTAATTAAAAACTTATGCATGCTAAAAATTGTAAAAGAGAATAAACAAATGAGAATAAAAATTTGCACGTGCATCATACGTGAAAAAAAATTTAAAAAAAACATTTTTAATTAAAAATAAATTGTGGGGTGTTAGAACACTCCCTCCTTAGAATAGTTCCATCCCCGGAACTACACTTAGGAGCGAAAAAATACAAAAAAGAAAAGGAAAAGTTTACAAAAATTTTCAGTGGAAGACTTCAGGGTGATTTTTAACGCCTCTGCCCCTAGCTCAGACAATTTATAAGACAAATTAGTTACTATATAGTACAACTGCCCACTACAGGCTGCCTCTCAAAAGTTGGTTAACCGATTAGGTGACTCCTTTATTATTTATATCATAATTCCTTTATGAAAAGGCCACTTATTTTTACAAAGTACCATTTTACTTTTATAACAAAAAGTTTCATACTTTCAACATACATATATATAATTATTATTATTATTTACTTTCAACAAAGTCGGCTTCTATACAATTTGTAACGCCCCTGCCTTTCAACAAAGTCGGCTTCTATACCATTTGTAACGCCCCTGCCCCTATAGCTCAGACAATTTATACAATTTATAAGACAAATTAGTTACTATGTAGTACAACTGCCCACCACAGGTGCCTCTCAAAAGTTGGTTTACCGATGAGGTGACTTTTGATCATAGGCTTTATTACTTATATTATATTATATTATAGTTTTTAACCGATATGGGATAATTTCCCAAGGCCCTTACCTCTTCTACACCGCCGAAGTATTTACTATCCCGGGTGGGCCCCATTTGTGAATGCCATGTCATCTTTTTGGCATTTTGACCGAAGTCAAATGCTCAAACAATAGCCATGTCATCTTTGGCATTACTCACGTGGGCCCCTCCATGCATAATTCCTTTATGAAACAACCACTTATTTTTTTTCATAAAAAAAAAACAACCACTTATATTTACAAAGTACCATTTTACTTTTATAACTTTTATAACAAACAATTTCATTCTTATCAAAAAAAAAAAAAAACAATTTCATACTTTCAACATACACACACACACACACACACACACACACACACACATATATGTATATATATTATTTTTATATTTTTTATTTTTTATTTGTAACACGGGGTGTTACGTATTGTATATTCGATGCGGGACAAATCCCAAATACATCCCTATTCTCTCTCCCCATGAAGTACACAGCGAAAAGTCGGGCCCCTCACATGCCACGTCAGCATGTGTGACGTCACACGCATGGAGCAGCATTAACAACAGCACAAACCCTGGCTGTTTCAACATCGTGGGCCCCCCTACCACGTTTAATTACAAGTATGCCATCAAACATATTTTTTACCAAACTGCCACTATTTCATATATATATATTATATTTATACTCTTTGAAAATTATGGGGTGTTACACACACCCCCTTCAGAAATCAGCGTCCTTGCTGAGGACGAGGCATGCACATTCTAGTGCAGGATCTTCTTTCTAGCCGTTGTGGAGCATCTGCTCTTCTATCCGTCCGATTATTCATAATCCCGAAATCCACTGCCCGATCAATTATAATCCCGAATTTGATTGAGCTGCTACCCGATCAATAACAGTCCCGGATTTAATTGAGGGTACACCACAGTTCCGGAGTACACCGTCCGACTGGGTCTATAGTCCCAGAGTACACCGCCCGACTATATAGACATGCCCCACACTCGGTGTCGAAAGTCGGCTCTGATACCATTTGTAATGCCCATGCCGCTAGCTCAGACAATTATACATTTTAGAAGACAAATTGTTTATAGTATAGTACAACTTCCCACCATAGACTGCCTCTCAAAAGGTGGTTAACCGAATTGGTGACTCTTGATCATAGGCAATAGTATTTATATATTATTTATTCTTATTGTATATCTGATGTGGGACAAATCCCAAATACATCCCTCTTCTCTCTCCTCGTGAAGTACACAGTGGAAAGTTGGGCCCCTCACATGCCACGTCAGTGTGTGTGACGTCACACACGTGGAGCAGCATTAACAACAGCACAAACCCTGGTTGTTTCAACATCGTGGCCCCTCCTACCACATTTAATTACAAGTATGCCATCAAGCATATTTTTTTTACCAAACAGCCACTATTTCATATATATATTATATATTTATACTCTTTGAAAATTACAGGGTGTTACGGTACAAGTGAGTTCCATCAACACTAATAACAGATCAGCATGACTTGAAATATTCAATCGAAGCACCAAATGCCCAAAATACTCCCTTGAATGTTTCATCGTCAGGACCAGACTGATATTTATCCCAGTGGACAACGGTTTATGGATTTGCTGCTTGTATTGCTGATAGAAGAACATGCAACTTCGTATATGCTTCTTCGAAGGTACCGAACAAGCTCTCAATTGCTTTTTGTTTTGCAATCCAAGCCTTCTTATATGAAATTTGATAATTATATTCTAGTTTCATTATCTTAATAATGGCCTGCGGTGTTAAACCTACCTCAGACTTCACCACACTCACAATCAAATTGCAAACAATGTTAGAATCAACTTTATAGTGGACCTGATTCAACATGGGATTCGTACAAGTATGAGGCCCAACTATATTCTTCACCACGAAATTTGTCCCGCCTTTTGGAACGATTGCACGTAATCTCCAAGAGCAGCCATCCTCACTTACTACTGGGATAATTTGCACCATCTCTTCAATTGTACGTTTTTTAAGTGCTAATTTACATTTAACGGTATACAGTGTCGGTGTAAATTTCAATGTGACGAATTCCCGATGTTTCTTGATAGAATACAGCTTCACATCCTGTTGAATCGACTCTTTACTTACAAACTTCTGTCCAATGTACAGTTCGTCTACATTGGATGAATCAGACGACACTTGTGGAACTGATGTACTGTAGCACCTTGTATCATCTCCTCGGTAACATGAGCGTTAACATTGGCATAACTATCAATAGCTCTCACTTCATTAGCCCTACTCTCATTTGTGTTTACATTTGCATATTCATCATCTTCGATCCCATCACCATTTTCTACACTCTCATCAACTTCATCATCCGTTTCTTCCTCTTCTTCATCATCATCTAATAGGTCGTTGTTAATGGTAGCATTTTGAAATAATTCAAATAAAGTTTCATTTCGAACATAGTCATGAACCGGACTAGGTTGACGTGGCAACTCAACATCTATAGAATTCGGGTTTGTTGTATTTGTGAACGTGTCTTCTTGTGGGGACTATGGGATTGCTTATGAAGTTTGAACAGGGTTAAACCTCATCTGCTGTGTCGGTACTTCTCGTACGAAGCTTGAACTAGGATTATCATGTGACTGAGCATTCATAATTTGGATTTGCTGAATATATAACTCCAATGCAGACCAAGTACAATTGAGATCAAGTGTCCTAGCAATCATTGACTTCATAGTATTATCAGTAGATATGGGCACTGTCATAAAATACTAACCATCTCTTTTTTCTGCTGCATACCGAGCTAAAATTTTCACATTCCATTGAGCCCTATCCCAATTGGTAACTTCATAATTTTTCTAAACTATTTATGCCAAAGTAATGGTAAGAGGTGCCCAAACTATTTCATGATCAACGACACTATAACAACAACCTATTTTTTGATCACGAATTATTTCACCACCAAAGTTTAACCAAATAGGAATATTATAATCCATACCTATGTATATTTATACCAAAATACGAGTTATTATCTAGCCACAAACAAAACCCTAAAAAATGTACAAAATAATATGTAATATAAATCATATATTCACAACAATAATTGGAAGGATATAGCCGTAGATATATGAGTAGAAGAGTTGAAGTTGCTATCCTCTTGAAGTTTATTGAAATTCCAAAATATGAATCTTTCGGAAGATGAGTTTAGGGTTTTGAGAGTAGAAGGTGAGAGGGTTGGAAAGATTAAGTGAATATATTTAGATTTATAGGAGATTTTGTGGATAGGAGATTGAATTTGGGAGGCTAAGGTTTTGGGTTTCGGAGTTAAGAGGAGAGAAAGAAGGGAGATAAGAAGATAGTAAGAATGGAGATAAGGAGAGAAAACTTTTTTAGCATGGGGTCTAAAAAAATTCCAATCGACACTCGATGTCTCAAAAAGCGAGTTTGGTAAAAATCAACTCGCATTTGAGACAGCGAGTATTGGCCAGGGAGAAATTAAAAAAACACAAACCTAACACTCGCTATTTCAGATAGCGAGTGTGTTTTGCTTAAACTCGCTACCTGAGTGTGTCAATTTGGATTTTTTTAATAAAAAAATTGGGCCAGTTTGGGAAAAACTTTCACAAAATGGGTCATTTTGGGAAAAAATCGGTTCCCAAACGGGTGAAAGAGTTGCAGGTTGGAAATGGGCCGGGTGGGCCTTATAAGATCCACTTACAACCTTACTGTTTGGGTAATAAGATCCAATGACATTTTATTAAGCTTGTTTGTTCAAAGAGAATAAAATTATAGAAACCATAAAATAGGTTTTGACGCGGTTATATTTCAATTTCTATTATTTATTTAACTTGAAAATAAGCAGAAAAACATTTTTTTTTTGTTTTGTTTGGATGTCATTTTTTCAAAAACTATAAAATAAATTTTCCATAGTTATTTTATTTGATGACTAGGATAGGACTTGAGGGGAGTCCCAGCCGACATAAAATATATATATATATATCTATACAAGCAAGAAACAGTACATTCAGATAGGTACAGCAATAGAGTCACGTACATAACAATAGACCTACAGCACCGACAAGCAAATGCAGCAACATCAGAAAAGAACACAAAACAAAACAAGACATTAAAATTACAAGCATTAGAAAACCCTAGAGAGAGAAACTCCCAAATTAAAAAAAATAAGGGCTTCTACGGCGCCGACGTTCGGGTAGGGGGAAGGAGTCCCTCGCCAGCTTTTCCTCCTTTCCCCCCCCCCCAATCCCGCTTCGGAGCGGTGTAGAGGCCATCAGGATCCATCTAGGGTTTCGTGAGGTCAGATCTGGTTGAGGCGGTTGGCGCGACGAAGCGCGCGATGCCAAGTGGCTGGCGTGGCAAAGGTGGAGCGTTGTCGGGGGAAGCAGATGCGGCGTCGAGGCGGAGGCAACGGCGGCAGTGTCAGTTGAAGTCAAAGCAGCATCGTGGCGGCGAAGATGGCTGCCGACAGCGGTGGGTCTGCTCTCGTAGGGATTTGGAGGCCCCAACGATGCGTCAGGTCGAGGTCGAGGTCGACTAACTGAGACGCGTCAGGTTGAGGTTGAGGTTGAGGTCGAGGTTGAGGTAGACTGCGATGGCAGGGATGGGTCAACTATGTTGGGTTGCCTTCATCCGCTGAGGGACATGGATGGGTCGACAATGATGGGGGTGGTCGGCGGTATGAAGTTGGTAGGGGTTGTTTGAGTAGTGGTGGTTCGACAGCAAGGTCGATGAGTGGAGACGGACTCCTCCCCGACTTTGGAGACGAACTCCTCCCCCCTTCTATCTTTTCGACTGTGGGTTCGGCAGCAAGGTTCGACTGTGGGTCGACTATGAATCACTTTGGTACTCTATCTTTTCCTCCCTTTTGAAGTATAAGGTTCGACAACAAGGTTATGGGTCAACATAAGGTGGGGACGATGATGACGGTCAAGAAGGGGGCTTCGATTGAAGAAGATGACTTGTCGACAACATCGATGGGTGTCGGTGAGGGGAATTGGAGGGGATATGGGTGTCGTCGAGGAGAGGCTCGTCGTAAGCTCAACCAGAGCTTGTCGGAGTGGCGCAGTGGTCGAAAATGCCGATAGAGGTGTGCTTGCATCGTTAAGAGTCCAAATAGGATTGGATCGTCGATAGTCGGAGTTGGGCTTGGCTCGACGGTGGACGCAGAGAGCATCGCGACGTCGGGGAAGCATGTCGGGGGTGTGGTCGATGGAGGCGCACAACGGGAGCAATGGGTGTGAGGAGAGGAGCAGGAGAGAGACGACGACCATGGTTGTAGGCGAGTTCAATGGTGCTCAAGGTTGCTGCAGCGTCGTCAAAGGGAGGGTTGGTTGACGGTGGCGTCAAGAAGGGGGAGGACGTGGAGATGGGCGATGGTGATTGGGCTTGGTTAGCCGGTGTGGTTGAGATAGGCCAGAGAAGAGGTTGGAGGGAGGGGAGGGGGGGGGGGGTAAGGAAGATTGATTGATTGATTGATTGTGAAATTTGAATTTCAAAATAGGGTTTGAAATTCGAATTTGAATTTTGAGTTAGAGGAGAGTACAAATTTGAATTTCGAATTAGGTTTTTTGAAATTTAAATTTGAATTAGAAGTGTGGAGGGGGAGATTAATTGAGATTTGAATTTCAATATAGATTTTTGAAATTCATATTTTAGTTGGGAAGCGTGAGGTGAATACGCTTGTGTAATTTGAATTTCAAACTAGTTTTGGTTGTAATTCAAAGTACATTTGGTGGAGTTATCGGCGAGTGCAAATGTTCTCATTGTCGGTTGAGAAACACGACTACTATTGAGAGTTGGATTTGATGCAATCGAAAGAAGACGTCGCGGTGGGGTTGGTTTGGCGAATACACGAAGACATCGTTGTGGGGAGAGGCGTAAGCATGTCAGCAAGAGATGGTGGATATGGTTGTTGTCTGGTAAACGTTTAGGGGATGGTCAAAAAGTCTTCGACGTGGAGAGTTAGGTGGGTGAAGTTTGAATTCCAAATTTGATTTTTTTTGGAATTTAAAGTACATCTAGGAGGTTTGGGTGGGAGAACAGAGTGCAAATGCCAAGTTTACATGTTTAGTTAGGAGATGGACTAGTTAGAGATGTAGGCTGTGCTTTGTAATTGTTCATCACTGTTCCGTTTGGAACAGATAGATGTTATTATTTGTACTACTTGTTTTCGTTAATTCTTGATTAATGAAGCGGTGATGGGGTCACCATTTTTTTTTATCAAAAAAAAAAATTTTTTACAAGCCTCGCAAAGGAGGGAGGCCTTGACAAGAGGTACGGCCGAGAGCCTAAGCTCGTAGGCAGCAGCAACACCGCAAACAAACACAAAAAACAGGCCATCCATCAAAGACGCCCGCAAAAGAAGCGCCACAAATTATAACACAGCCATCTATTATATTTACGTATTAAGTTAAATTCTTGAAGAGTTTAGCAATAATTTGATTTTTGACACATGAAATATAAAAGAGAATAAATCATGAATTATGAAGTGTGTCTGCTTATGATCGTCATGAGGCATGAATAATTTGGATTAATAAAGTCAAGGGGAAAATATAGAAGCTCGATTGTTTTCATGCAGGACTAGGAAAAGATTAAAAGAAGAAGAAGAAATAGTAGAAGAAGAAGAAGGATTTTCACCTTTTTGAAAATAATGTAAGCAACAACAAAAAATGAAAGAGTACAAAAACCTATGCCTAAATTTTACAGACAACAACTTATGATAAGATAAATTGATATATATCATACTATTGTTGAGATCTCAGATGTTGATAAGGGGTTGTTTGTTTGTTAGTAATTAAAATTGGTAATCGTGAATTTAGGAGCGAAAATAAAATTTGTGATTTTTAATATTTTGTTATCTCTTGCTTGTTTGTAAGGAAAATAACATGAACTCACATGTTGAAATGATATTCCACTGTTTCCATCATTTGTTTGCCATGAAAATTAAACTTAGAAATAACAATTTAAAAGTCAAATTTTATTTTATGTATTTTTTCATTGCTTGTTTGCAAGTAAATTATTTCAGGAAAATGAATGATGGCTTCATCATCATCACCATTTTTCGAAGTGGTGGAGTTACCCTCTCCTTGTTCATTTTTAATTTTTATTACAAAAGTTGTGTTTTTAATACAGACAATAGAACTTGGCTCTTTTAATCTATTAAAGTTGTCACATACGGGCAAAGCCCGTGTGCTTGTAATAAGATTATATATAAATGTATGTAATGTGTGCTGTAAAGAAGGGAAGAGAAAAGTAAGCTTATAAAAAATTCTCATGGTATCAGAGCTCCTGCCCAGCTCTCTCTCTCCGACCAACAACCCAGCCGTCGACCTCCGACCAGCAGTCGTCGACCTCCGACCAGCATCCGACCATCAGCTCCCCCAAAGTTGTGAAGCATATCACATCAACCATCACCATCGAACCTGGCATCGAGGTCGAAGTTACCATTGGCGATTCTTAGGCATCATCATCTCATGTTCTACTGCTGATCTTCTCCACCAACATCCAACACAACCATCATCATCTCCTTGAACGGAAATAAATTCAAGCTTGACTGAATCTCACCAATATTGGTGTGGCACACAATGTGTTTGATGAATTGTCACAAAGAAAAGAAGTTATCTGTAGGTGTGTGAACCCCTCCAATTTAACTTCCGACCTATCTTTTTTCACCTCTAAGGAATTTAATTGTGTACTAATTTATTATGATCGGCAAGACGAGTGAAGAGAGCGGTGAACCCAATGTGAATGATAACTCCGTTGTGATAGGAACTACTGTGACAGGAATTACTCTTCCCCATTTTCCATCCAAATTATTATTATGAAATTGAGTAGCAGTAATTGGCAACAATGACACAAGATGTTTACAGTCAAATTGAAAGGTATTCGTCGCTCGAGTCATATATTTCGTGATCCACCTAAGACTACGACGAAAGATTGGGAAGCTGATGATAGCTTGATCATGAGCGCTATGTGGGAATCCATGGAGCCCGATATTCTTGATACTTCAATGAATGCTCTACAGCTAAAGAGATTTGGGATCGTCTTCAGTCAACCTATTCGGGTTTGACCAGTATGACACATGCCTACAGTTAGGGGTGCAAACGAATCGAGCTATTCGTGAGCTATTCAGCTCGAGCTCGGTTAAAGCTCGGCTCGAACTGAGCTCGTTTCGTAAAAGAGTCGAGCTCGAGTTTTTTTTTTTTTTTTTTTTTTTTGGGGCTAAGCTTGCGAGCTATTTGGCTCGAATACGGTCAAAGTTCGGCTCGAGCTCAAAATTGAGCTCGTTTCGTAAACGAGCCGAGCTCGAGCTTGAAGGTATTCAGCTTGGCTCGGCTCAATTGCAGCCCTACCTACAGTGTTCAGCAGACCTACTGTCGTTGTGAGATGGGTAGTAAAAGTATTGATGAGTACTACGCCGTCTTCAAGAATACATGTGATGAGTGGCAAGAACTCTTTCCATTGAGCACTAATATGAAGCAGATGCAAGAGCGCCAACAATAGATTCATGTTCTCACCTTTCTCGGGGGACTTCCCAAGTCTCATAAGACTGCACGACCTTTAGTAATGGGAGGTTCTGCCTCCAAGAGTTTGTTACAGACCTACAAACTTGTTAAGGAGATGTTTCCGCACCTTTCCTCAATCGTCACTAGTGACACCCCAGAAGAGAGATATGCATTAGTTGCTTCTCAGCCTCATTTTAGTCGAGGAGGAGGACAACATGGTTGCACAAGTGGTTTCAGTGGTCGCGGTGCTATTTGTTACAACTCGCAGAGTGGTTCAGGCACTTCGCTTACCCAGATAATGTGCAACTATTGTAAGGAGTTTGGGCATACAAAGTGGTATTGCCCTAACCGGTGTTCTCAGAACACTCGACCATCACACACTACACATGTCGCCTCCAGTTTGACAAATGTTCAGTGAGAAGCAGGAGAACTTCAGGCTCCCCAACGATACCGTGCTTCTCAGGGCCAGCCTTCTTCTTCTGCCACATTAGTCAGGGCTAGTAGTGCTTGCTTGACTACCACATCTCCTACATAATGGGTAAGTGATTCAGGTGCTTCAGATCACATGACTGGGAATTCAGATTTATTTTCACCAGTTAGAGATTCATTTCATTCACTTGTTTGTCTAGCTGATGGTTTTACCTCCCCGATTGGTCGGGTTGGACATGTTGACCTCACTCCTAATTTTCCTCTTAGTTCTGTTCTTATATGCCTAAATTTCTGTTTAATCTTATATCTGTTAGTCAAATTACTAAATCTTTGAACTGTTTAGTTACCTTCTATCATAACCACTATGTGTTTTGGGAGCTTGGGACGAGACAGACGATTGGCACATGAAGTGAATCTGAGGGTCTCTACCAGCTGGATGGTGTCCTTATCTCTTTTGCTTAATTAAGTGGTTACACGCCTTTTGATTTTGTTCAGATAAATCAGAGAGATGAAAATAATACTGAATATTGAATTGAGTTCAACCTAGTACAATTCCACCTATATATAGAAGGAGAACAAATATCAAAACAACTCTACAACCAATATGGGACTATAATAATATCTAACACCCCCACTCAAACTCCCGATGGGTTAAACAGTGTGAGTTTGCCTACTAAGTATCTAAATCTCTGAACAGTATGGAATTTGGTGAAGAAGTCTGCAGTCTACTAGGATTCCTGAGAAGATATAACAGAATGGAGAGAAATGGTCCCTACCTCAAAGCGTTTATGAACATAATGACAATCAATCTCTATATGCTTCGTTCGCTCATGAAAGACCGGGTTGCTTGCAATGTGCAATGCACTCCGGTTATCACAATGAAAAGGAGTAGCTCCTGTAAGAGTGACAACCATATCTGATAACAGCCAACGAACATGAACAATCTCTCTAGTAGTAGCTGTCATTGCTCTGTACTCAGCCACGGTGGAAGAACATGCAACAACTGCCTGTTTCTTGCTTTGCTATGAGATCAACGAATCACCAAGAAATAGACAGAAACCTGTGGTAGATCTTCTGGTAGTGGGATCACCTACCCAATCTGAATCAGAATATGCACTGAGCTCTAGCTTGGATGTAAAATGCATGAATAATGAGCAAGTGATAGTGCCCCGAAGATATATGAGGATCCGAAGAAGAGCACCGTAGTGAACTGATGTAGGAGCGGAAACAAACTGACTGACAACACTAACAGCGTGAGCAATATCGAGTCTGGTCATGTATAAGTAGACAAGCTGTCCAACAATCTGCCTATATCTAGTGGGATCAGGAAGGAGCTCACTATCTGTGGGATGAAGCTTCACATGAAGCTCTAAGGGTATTTCGGCAGATTGACTGTCAGAGAGACATGCAGCGAAAATAATATCTGATGTGTATTTCTATTGAGAAATGAGTATTCCCTGAGATTTACGAGCAATCTCTAAACCCAGAAAGTAACGTTGCTTACCAAGATCATTCATGTGGAACTGCTGGTGAAGGTATTTCTGGGTGGATACAATGCCGGCAAGTCATCCCTAGTAATGATCATATCATCAACATATAGTAGTAGAAGTATCCTCCTCTGTGGTGATGACCGCATAAACATGGAATGGTCCTGGGAACTATGATGAAAGTTAGCCTTGGTGATGACAAGCCGAAAACACTCAAACCAGGCTCGAGGGGCTTGTTTCAGACCATATATAGCACGGCGAAGTCTGCAAACATGACGAGGAGGTGTAGTAAGACCAGGAGGAGGATGCATATAAACCACTTCAGATAAGGTACCATGAAGAAAAGCATTCCTCAAGTCCAACTGGTATAGCGGCCACTAACGAACGGCGAAAACAGTAAGAAGAGTGCGAACTGTAGTCATCTGAGCCACTAGAGCAAAGGTCTCATCATAATCAATGCCATGATACTGAGAAAATCTCCAGGCAACTAGACGAGCCTTGTACCGCTTAATAGAGCCATCAGGTTGATATTTGACCTTAAAGATCCACTTGTAGCTAACCGGCTGAACACCCACAGGCAGCGGGACAACATCCCAAGTACCAGTATGATTAAAGGCACTGAACTCCTCTGCAATAGCTTTCCACCACTCGGGGTATTGAATGGCTTCCTTATAGGTTCTGGGCTCATGTGTAGAGTGTATAGCAGTGAGATATGCATGAAACTTGGGTGAGTAAGAAGCTAGTGTGGAAAAGCCAAATTGGTCAGAGGGACCAGTGGCATCAAGTGTGTAACGAGGTGGTGGGACACCTGCAGTAGAACGTGTAGATTGACGAACCGGTGGTGGAAGGGCAATATGTGGAAGTGAGGTAGGTGGTGTGGGTGTATGCAAATGTGGGGATGCAAGTGGTGTGGGTGTATGAGGCAGTGGAGAAGTAGGGGGTATCTCTGTATAAGGAATACTAGGGGGACTGTATATAGTAGAAGTGAAAGGATCCAAAGGAGTGGGATCAAATGGAATGGGTGGAGTGGAATTAGGCCAAATAGGTGAAGGATCGAGAAAACTAGCATCCTGGGGAGAGGTCAAGTAGTAGGAGAGTCTCCTACAAAGGAGACATGTCGAGAAATACGAATATGATCTGCCACAGGATCAAAACAATGATAACCTTTATGCTGAGGACTTATACCTAGATGAACACACTTAGCGGCGTGAGCGGTGAGCTTCGTGCGCTCAGTATAAGGGAGAAGGACATAACAAGTGCACCCAAAAATACGGAGCATGCTGTAGTCGGGTGGTGAGTGATAGAGAGCCTCATAAGGGGTGGTGCCAGAAAGGGCAGATGAAGGAATAATGTTAATGAGACTGACAGAGGTCATGACAACTTCAGCCCAAAAAGAGCGAGGAACAGAAGAGAAGAGTAGAAGAGCACGAGCCGTCTCAGGATGTGACGATGCTTGCGTTCAACTACACCATTCTGCTCATGGGTGTGGGGGCATGATTGCTGAAAAAGAGTGCCATGAGATTGAAGAATCGATCGCATAGTAGCAGAAGTATACTCACGAGCACCATCTGAGCAAAAGGTTTTGATACGAACCCTAAACTGAGTCTGAACCATAGTCGTAAAGAATCGATAAATGTCAGGTATCTCTGAACGTTAATATCCATGTGTGTCTAGTGAAATCATCAATGAAACTAACATAATAGAGATGACCTTTTTGAGAAAGTGTGGGAGATGGACCCCATATGTCAGAGTGAATAAGTTGAAATGCATGAGTAGACTAAGAAATACTTTTATCGTTAAAAGGAAGGGCTAAGTGTTTGGCCAACTTACAACCCTGACAAACAGATAACGAAGTAAAATTAAAACGACCAAGAGTACCATTACGAACCAAATCTTTCAAACGAGACGTGCTAATATGACCTAAGCGTCTGTGCCGCAAATCGTCATCAGAACTGACAACACCAGCAAAACTAGAAGTAAAGTCATGAGCATGAAGAAAATCTAGATGATATAGACGTCCATGTCTGCTAGCGCATCCAATCATATGACCAGTCCGAGGATATTGTATGGTACAGTCCAAAGAAGTAAAGGTAACGGTGAGGCCACTATCACATAAAGCACTAATGGAAATAAGGTTCATGGATAAATGAGGGGCATAAAAGACAAAAGGTAATGTGAGAGTTGGAGTGTTAATAGATCCAGAGTGTGTAGTAAGAAGTAGTGAACCATCGGCAGTGTCAAGTTACGGTGCATGAGAGGTCAGTGTAGTGCGAATGGTGAGAAGAGTGTAATTGTTAGTGAGATGATGTGAAGCATCAGAATCTAAAAGCCAGGAAAAAGACATACCAGGAGTGACAGAGAAAGCAGGAGCAGAGGAACCAGCACTGATGGACTGATCCGAGTTCTGAAGATCCAGCTGAGCTAGACGGTGTTGTGGAATATCATAGGGAGCAGGAGAAGGCATGGCCGGAGTGACGGTCATCGCACCAGGTGTGCGGAAAGGAGGTAAACCCTGTTGCTTTCTGTGCTGCTGTGCCTGAACCAGGAGCTGGGGATGCAGAATAAAGCAGTTACTATGATTATGACCATCCCGCTGACAGTGGGTGCAATGGGGACGACGATCAGGAACACTGCAATGAGCAGAAGGAGCAGGCATAGAGCTGGGGCGAGGCTTGCGTGGGAAGGATGTACGGTAAGCAACAGCATGAACACTTTCACTGGTAGAAGATGGGTGAGAAGTAGGAGTGGGGAGAGCACGTAACAGAGTTTCTTCAGCAACAAGCTCAACAATAGCAGCTTCAAAACGAGGAACCGGATCTCGATGGATCAATTGACTACATAAAGACTGATACTCTGGTCGTAAACCCATCATAAAAAACATAAACTGAAGACGTTCACGAGTAACATGCACATCACTGTGCTCCAGTTGCTATAATTCGTGCCAGATATTGCGCATGGCTGTGTAATGTTCCTGAATTCTGCGATCACCTTGCCTATCAAGAACGGACTGAACAAGAAGTTAATACTCACCGGCTCCACTAATCTGGACATACTGAGTAACCAAATGTTTCCAAAGAGCCTTGGCATGATGAACACGAAGAAGATCAGCATGAAGACTACGGTTGACAGAGGAGATGAGGAAGGCAATGATCTAACGATCATGATCATTCCAAGTGGTCTGAGATGTGTGAATCAGTTGCTCATCAACAAGGGAAGCAGTAGCATCGGGATCTTTTGGACGAACAGTGGAACCATCAATGTGACCCCATAAAGAATGGCCGAGAAGAGTGGCCTCAATAGAAACAGACCATTCAGTCCAATCCTTAGAAGAGGAGAGAAGGAAATTAGTGGAGATTGGAAGGTACTGACGAAATTGGGGCTCCATAAAAATCTAAGGACCTGAATTTTTTTATTTTTTTATTGGATTTTTTTTTTTGTTTTTTTTTGTTTTTTTTATAAAACAAAACAGATAAAAGTGAAAAGAAAGAGGGAAAAATAATAAATAAAAAAATCAACAAAAAGTGACGAACGAGAGGGGGGGGGGGCTAGCAGAGCCGACTGTGATATCAGCGGTGGCGGGAGTCGACTGAGAGGGAGTGGAAGCGACGAAGACTGTGAAGGAGGCGATGGGAGTGTGGGTCGTCGGGATGGATCTCGATGGGAGCGGTTGTGGATCTTGATGGGAGTTCGGGAGCGGTTGCGGATCTCGACAGGAGTTCAGGATCGGTTGCGAGAGGCGACGACGGTGGATGCCTCGACGACTGGAGGCGGCGATTTGGAGGCGATGATTTGGTGGTAGGGTGGTGATTTGGAGGCGGTGATCTCGACTGGAGGCCACGATGGATGACGACGATGGTGTATGGTGGTAGGGTTTCGACGACAATGGATCTCGACGGGAGATTGAAGATTTTTTTTTTTTGGCTGTTGGAATTTTAGGGTTTGATGGAGAAATTCAAGAGAGATAAATTTTGTATAATTGGCTCTGATACCATGTTGAGATAAATCAGAGAGATGAAAATAATACTGAATATTGAATTGAGTTCAACTAAGTATAATACCACCTATATATAGGAGGAGAACAAATATCAAAACAACTTTATAACCAATATGGGACTATAATAATATCTAACGGATTTGCATTCTCAGCTGGGACACCCGTATTTACAGAATTTGATGAAGTTAAGACCCGAGTTATCTTCTCTTAATGAGTTATCTTGTGAGTCATGTCAGTTAGGTAAACACCTGTGCGTGTCTTATCCTCCTAGAATCAATAAACGGTCGAGTCGACCTTTTAATTTAGTTCATTCTGATGTGTGGGGACCTTGTCCTGTCCAGTCTCAGTTCGTTAACTAAAGATGTTTTGTTACTTTTGTTGATGATTACTCTCGTGCAACATGGTTATTTTTAATGAAATCTGGTTCTGGAAATTTTCTCTATTTTTAAATCTTTTTGTGCTGAGGTCAGAACCCAATTTGATGTTACTATCAAAGCTTTGCATAGGGATAATGCCAGAGAATACTTTAGTTCTGAGTTTAACATATTTATGTCTCATTATGGTATTTTTCATGAATCCTCTTGCCCTTATACCCCTCAACAAAACAGGTTTGTCGAGCGTAAAAACCATCACATGTTGAATTGTAAGGACAATACTTATTCATAGACAAGTTTCTCAATATTTATGGGGTGATGCGGTTCTTGCTACATGTCACCTAATTAACCGCATGCCCTCATATGTGTTAGATGGTCAAACACCATTTTCTATTTTATTTCCAAATGTTGACCCATTCCCCCTTCCCCATTCCTCCTTCCTCCCAAAATCTTTGGGTGTGTTAGTTTTGTCCATGACCATCGTCCTCGTCGCTCCAAGTTAGCTCCCCATTCTATTCGAAGCATTTTTCTAGGGTACTCTCACTTCCAAAAAGATTATAGATGCTATAGTTCTGAGTTGCGTCGTTGTTTTATCTCTGGTGATGTTACATTTCATGAGTCTTAACCTTATTTTTCTGCCACTTCCTCTGGTGTACCTCCGGTTCCTTCTGATGCGTCAGAATTTGAATTTCTAACCTACCCTAGACCTGTGGTATCTACTTCTCCTGGTTCTGCAACACGATGCTCCCCAACAATGCCCGAACGACCTGCAATCACTCAAGTGTATAAACGACGTCCGGACAATATTTCCTCAGATCACACCACTGTGCTCATTGTCCCAACACCTCAAGTCAATGAAACACCATTGTCTGAATCTGCTCCTACACCCCATGTTTCATCCATTGAACCCACTCCTATTGTTCCCTCTTCTAGTGAGCATTCATGATCTTGATCTTCCCATTACCATATGCAAAGGAAACCGCTCTACTACACATCCTATATATAGTTGTTTTTCACATGCTAACTTGTCGTCTGCCCATCATGCCTTTGTCTCTAATTTGGATAGTCACCAGGTTCCTAAGTCATTATCAGAAGCATTGTCACACCTTGGTTGGAGCCAGGCTATGCGAGAAGAGATGTCTGCTCTTGAAGAAAATGCTACTTGGGATCTTGTTAACCTTCCATCTGGTAAACGTTGTGTTGGTTGTAAATGGTTGTACACGGTTAAAGTAAACCCAGATGGTTCACTGGCTTGCCTAAAAGCAAGATTGGTTGCTAAAGGTTATTCACATACCTATGACATTGATTATAATGAGACATTCTCTCATGTGGCTGAAATGTCATATGTTCGGATCATTGTTGCCTAGGCTGCTCGATTTCATTAGCAACTCCACTAACTTGATGTCAAGAATGCACTTCTCAATGGCATTCTTGAGGAGGAGGTTTATAAGAAGCAACCCCTCGGCTTGTTAGTAAAGCTGAGCTCACTAAAGTCTGTTGCTTGAAATGATATTTGTATGGACCCAAACAGTCTCCTCGTGCTTGGTTTGGCCGTTTCATTGAGGTTGTCACGAGTTTTGGATTGAGGATGAGTGATAATGATCATTCTGTGTTCTATATACATCATCAAGGGAAGAGGATCATTTTAGTTGTATACGTTGATGACATTGTAATTACAGGAGATGATCTGAATGGTATTCAAGATCTAAAGTTATATATTCAACATAAGTTTCAAACTAAGGATCTCGAGCAACTAAAGTATTTCTTGGGATCGAAATTGCTCGATATAAGCAGGGAATTTGTTTATCACAGAGAAAGTATGTGCTGGACATACTTACCGTGAGCGGTATGCTAGGATGCAAGTCATCACACACTCTTATGGACCCAAATTCCAAGTTGTTGCTAGATCAGGGTGTCCTATTAGAGGATCCAGAGAGATATAGGAGGCTTGTGGGAAAACTGAAATATCTCACATAAAGCTGCAAACGAATCGATCTATTCGCGAGCTATTCGGCTCGAGCTCGGTCAAAACTCAGTCAAAGCTCGGCTCGAACCGAGCTCAAGTCGAGCTCGAACTCAAAACTGAGCTCGTTTCCTTAACGAGTCGAACTCGAGTTTGGTTTTTTTTTTTATATATTTTAGGCTAAGCTCGAGAGCTATTCGGCTCGAATATGGTCAAAGCTCGGTCAAAGCTTGGCTCGAACCGAGCTCCAACCGAGCTCGAACTCAAAACTGAGCTCGTTTCCTTAACGAGACGAGCTCGAGCTTGAAGGTATTTAACTCGGCTCGGATCGATTGCATCCCTAATCTCACAGTTACTCGTCCTGATATTGCATATTCAGTTAGTATAGTAAGTCAGTTTATTGCCTCTTCCTGTACAAGCCATTGGAATGCAGTTATGAGAATTCTTCAGTATTTGAAGAGCTCCCCTTGCAAAGGATTGTTGTATACTGATGGTGGACGTTGTCGAATTGCTGGTTGGTCAGATGCTAACTGGGCTGGTTGCCCAACAACTAGGAGATCCACCATTGGGGTATTGTGTAGTTGTTGGAGGAAACTTAGTTTCATGGAAGAGTAAGAAACAAACTGTGGTGTTTCGATCAAGTGCAGAATCCGAGTATCATGCTATGGCTGACCGCACATGTGAAATGACATAGATCAAATGATTACTTACTGAGTTGGGGGTTCTTCAGTATCAGCTGATGCGTATGTATTATGACAGCAGTCCGCTATCCATATAGCCACTAATGTCGTGTTTCATGAACGAACCAAACATATTGAGGTTGACTGTCATGTGGTTCGCAACAAGATTAATGGCACTCCATATGAGCCCCCCTCAGATAGAAGCTAAATATACTCGTACTGATCACCAACTAACTGATGCTCTCACAAAGCTCCTTGCGAGAGCAAGAATACATTTCATCAATGACAAGTTGGGCATGTTTGATATATATGCTCAAACTTGAGGAAGAGTATTAACGATGTCCCATACGGGCAAAGCCCGTGCTTGTAATAAGGTTATATATAAATGTATGTAGTGTGTGCTATAAAGAAGGGAAGAGAAAAGTAAGCTTATAAAAATTTCTCATAATCGATATTAGTGCTCCAACTTTGCTCATCTCACAAATAACTAAATGTTATATAATGATGATTAAATTTTCATCCATCTTGAAAAGAGAAATTTCATTATATGGGAATTCAAGCATGGGAAGCCCTTTCTCTCTCCTTTTTAAATAACTTGGGTTTTCATTGGATTTTAAGAACTTGTTCAGTCTAGACTCTTGCAATTATTTTAAGCTTGGACTATTTTGGATTTTGCCAGTAAGTATTAGTTTGAAACTTACTACTTACAAAAATGATTCAACTAGGTTTGACTAATTTCTTAAATTGAATTGACCATTTATTATTTTTTTTTGAGATCGGGGATAGAGTCTTAACTCTTAAGACTCCAGCCCAAAAAATAAATTAATAACAAAAAGGTCGTACAACCACATCAAGTTTTACACTGAGTAAAACTGAAACAACTTAAAAAAGCACAACGACTAAACTAAAAGACAAAGACGAGAGTAGAAAGACCAATAGTTGCCCCAAACGAAATAGGAAAAAGATAACAGCCAAACTAGACTTAGCCGTCAACCTACAAAACAAAACATACCAAGGGGAAGCAACCACAAATCCAGAAGACAACGGTCCAAGATCGCCTGAGGGCTCTGAACTCGATGAACTATCGCCGGCTAGCAGAACAGCAACTAGCAGTCACAACGAAGTCCACCGGAAGAAAACAGTCGAACCGAACACCCTAACCGAATACGTCAACAATAGCAAGAGAACATCAGTCCAGAGCCTAAGAACGCTACTGAAAACATTGGGGACTCACAGGCAATCAAAAGAAAACCATCGGGGACTCACAGGCAGTCAAAAGAAAACCACAGGAGCTAAGCAACAATAAGAGAAGTCAGGGGGAGTCTGCAATCGAAGTAGTAGATGAACCGAGAGCACAACAACATCACCACAGGCTGAAAGAGGCAACAACACCACCACACAGAGGGCAAGACCATCTATGAATACGATGGCCTCTCCCCCACCTACATGATCGCCAGGAGAGTGGCACAACAAAGTAATGCCTCACAAAGCCTCAACCAAACAATACAATAACGGAATCTGGGGCATGCGAACCACACTAAACTATAACTCAAAGTGAGCACAGAGTATCAAAACCAGAGGGTTACGAGGCCAACAAACACGCAATAGAGCAGCAGCGAGAGAGAAAGGAACATAATAAGGGAAATCAAGACAGGCACAACCATAGGCTTAAAGAGCCACTTGCACCATCAAAAACAATTACAGACCGCAATGCCAGCTCAGAAGATGCTGGCCACCACCTCGTGAACAAGATAGACAGAGAAGAACACCCCCAGGAGACTGGCCTTACACAAAAAATCTTACAAACCGTCACCAATCCAAACTAGTAATCTAACTATAGGGTAAACTAACCACAGAAAACATGCACTAAAGGTGAACACAGGGTAACAACACATAGGGTACAAGGCTAATAAACTCAAAATAGTGCAACAGAAGGAAAGAAAATAAAAAAATCAGAGAAATCAAAACAGGCTGCACCAAAAAGAAGGGCATAAACTAACAACTCCAAAAAAGCACACCACTGAGAACTAGAGCATCAGAAACCGATCCCAACCCCTAAAAAAGATATCCATAAAGAAACAAAATAACTGAGGCGTATCGCATCTCTTCTCAAGCCTGAAAAAAGACATGAAGAAAAGACCATTAACAGATGTAGAGAATTGGATAAATACAGAAAGAAAGATTAGAATAAAATAGAGTGGTACTACGAAGAACATAAAAATTGAGCCGCCTCAACAAGGCGATGAAGACTCATCGCTTTAACTTTAAGATGAGGCAACAACGAGGTCCAGTGACTCGAAAAGAAAATAAAGTCATCAATAATAGAGTCAATGGGTTTGGAAATAAGAGAGAAAATACGAGAATTTCTCTCCTTCCAAATAACCCAAATAATAATTATAATAGATAGAAACCAAGCTTTGTGAATTTTTTTACTAATCAAGTGATGGTTCCAGCTGGAGACTGGGGGGGGGGGGGGGGTGGGGGGGGGAAGTAACTTGCCAAGCGATCGCACAAATCGACCATAGTTTGGTAGTGAAGTTACAATGAAGAAAAAGATGATCCACATCCTCGGGACAAATAGAACACAAGGGACATAATTGGCCAATGGCAATGTTTCTTTTATTGAGAACCTCTCCCGTGAGCAGCTTGTTATTAAGAGCGAGCAAAGAAAGTATCTTAACCTTGAGCGGTGCACAACTGCCCCAGATATGATAAGTCATGGGCGATCTAACACCTCCAAAATTTGAGGAATTTAGAGAAAGATTTGACCGAGAAGGAACCAGAGCTGGTCCAACGCCACCTGACTACTTCCGAGGGCTGCCAAGGGTAGTTGGTCAAACTCTCGAAAAGCTTGGAAAGCTCCGTTTCAAGGGAAGGAGGGAGAGTGGTGGTAAAGGAGATCTGCTACTCTCTGGAGTTGTTATGGACCGAGCAATAATCGGCCACAGTGGCCAAAGGGTTGGATGCTAACTGAAATAGAGTAGGATAAGCAGATGCTAGCTTAATATTACCGATCCATAAATCCAACCGGAACTTGGTTTGGGATCAAGCTGCACAAGCATGGGTAATGCCACAAAGGAAAGGTGCAGCTCCTTTCCAAACTCCTTTCCAGAACGGGAAAGTTCTGGAGGATAAAGAAGGGTTAAAATCCAGAATCAGTTGTTGACGGAAGCAATTAAGAGAGATGAGATGGGCCCAAGGTAAGTGGCCCTCATTAATCAGTCTCCATAACCATTTGCCTAAAATGGCCAAATTCTGGTGCCTGAGATCAAGGATACCCAGACCACCATCCACCTTGGACGAGCACGCTAATTTCCAATTACAAAGATGCGTTCCCGGCCTATATAAATCAGTACCCGATCAGAAGAAGTTCCTTCTGATCTGGTCAATTCTGTTGATAATCCAAGAAGGAACATAGAAGAAAGACATCATATATAGCGGGACAGAAGAGAGGACCGAGTTAACCAGAATCAGCCGACCCCCCCGAGAGAGATGTTTAGCTGACTAGACGTTGAGTCTAGACTCCAGTTTGTCAATTATAGGAATCCAATCCTCTTTATGTAATTTACACCATCGCAGGGGAATACCCAGATATTTGACAGGGAAAGAGGCAGAGGCACATTTGAAGAACTGTGCAATCTTGAATTGATGATTGGAAGAGCCTCCAAGCCAAAGGACCGAAGTTTTTTGGAAGTTAATAGCTAATTTGGAGGCATTTTCAAATAAATAAAAAGAAAGTTTAAGGTTGCAAAGGGTGCTACCATTGGGTTTGGCAAAAATATTAGTGTCATCTGCAACTGCAGGTTGAGCACTCCCCGGAAGCTATGTGAACCTCCAAGCCCTTCCATGCCGTTAGCGTCCCAAGCATTCCGGAGCAATCTACTAAAGACATCCGCGACAAGAGTGAACAGAAGGGAAAAAATAGGGTCTCCTTGACGGAGCCCACATTTACATTTGAATTTGTTGCCTTCCGATCCATTAATGAGGATCGACGAAGTGCCAGCAAAGAGACTGGACTTAATCCATGCAATCCACTTTGGGCCAAAAACACGATGAAGAAGGATATCTAAAAGGAAATCCCAGCTAACTTTATCATAAGCTTTCTCAGAGTCTAATTTAATCATGATGCCCTCAGAGTTGGATCAGTGGCATTCAGAAATAATTTCTTGAACAGAAGCAACACTGTCTAGGATAAAACGATCCTTGATAAATCACGATTGGGCCTGATCGATGGGGGGGGGGGGAATCACGGCATTGAGACAGGAAGAAAGGACTTTCATGATGATCTTGAAAGACGAATTGAGAAGGCTAATAGGTCTAAAATTATTGACAGAGTTAGTCCCCATAATCTTGGGAATAAGAACAATGTGTGCATAATTAATGCGGTCAAAAGAGAAGGATTCCTGATGAAGATCACCGAACATCTCAAAGAGGTCATCTTTAAGAAACTCCCAAAAGTTTTGGAAGAAGAAAGAAGGGATCTGTCTAGGCCAGGGGCCGAATTGCTTCTCAAGGAGAAGACTGTTGATTTAATATCTTCCATGGTGAAAGGGGCTTCCAAACTAGACAGATCATGAAAATCTGGACCATAAAGTTGGCCCCAATCTTGATAAAGAGAACAGGGCTTTGAGGATCCCAAAAGATTTTTATAAAACCGTAGGAAAGTAGCGTGGAAACCAGAATCCGAAGTAAGCTCATCACCATTTTCTACAATGGCCCAGATACGATTACACCGTTGCCGATGTGAGGCAAAATTATGGAAAAAATGCGGTATTACCATCCCCCTCCTTGATCCAGTGTATCTTGGTCCTATGAGCCCCATTTAATTTTATCATGATGAAGGATGGAAGCTAATTCCAACTTGAATGTATTTCTCTCCGAACGGAGGGAATTGGGAATGGGACCTAGCTCTTCAAGCTTGTCGATGGAATCAATGGAGGAAATGAAGAACTGCTTCAGAGCGTTGGCATTTGCAAAATGCTCTTTGCTCCAGATCTTACACCCATGTTTGATAGCATGAAGCTTAAGCAGAATCCTACCAAGCCCATGAGAACCCATGATCGAAGAGAGGCATTCGATAACAAGATTAACAAAGACTTGGTCGTGCAACCAGAATTTTTCAAAACCGAACTTGAACGGTTTGTGAAAGTTATAGTTAGAGTGCAGGGCGATCGGCACATGATCCGAAGCAGGATTAGGCAAAGCAGACGTGCAAGAATTGTGAAAAAAGGAAATCCAATTAGGGGAAACTAGAAAACGATCTAATTTGGCCTTAGAAGAAGCTAACCGCATATTAGACCAGGTGAATGATCTGCCATTAAACGGTAGGCCAGTTAAATTAAGGGATCGAATACAATTGTTGAAACGGGAGGAATCAGAGATATTGGAGGTGTGCCCAGATCTCTCATGTGAAAATATGGTAACGTTAAAGTCACCACAGAACACCCAAAAACCATGAATACGGTTGAGAAAGGATTGAAACTCTTGCCAGAACAAGTTACGTCGATCTGCGGTGGAAGGGTCGTAGACTGACACTATCGTAAGGGAACAATTCAAAACGTGCCAGTGAAGGCAGACGACAAGGAAGAACGTCAATCGATGGACAGAAATCAGGGAGAAACATGAATCTTTAAAACCAAATAAAATACCACCCCGAGAACCTTTAGCATCTATAGAGATCCATCTAGATATCCTAGAACCACCAATGGAACAAAGGATGGCGGGGGAAGTTGAAGCAAGCTTAGACTCCTAAATGGAGACTAAGTCACAATGATAAGAAGAAATGAGATTAAACAGGGCTTGTTGTTTAACTTCACTCCGTAGTCAACGAATATTCCAAGAGATACTAAACATGAGAATTATTACTCTCAGAAGCTCTGGACACTTCACGAAGATGAATGGAGTCAAGATCCAATAAATGACTTGAATCGACTTGAAACCCCATTTTAGTCGCAGAGGAAAGCATGTCAGGGTTCGATAAAGAATCAAAGTGCACTTGGTAAATGGAACCCCATGAAGGAAAGTCAACAGAATCTGGGGTAGGAGGAGGTATCTCCAGGTTACGAACCTGGGTGGCAAGAGAGGCCTTCGACTTAGAAGATAAGTGGGAGCCATTTTTAGCCTTAATACGAGCACTGGAACGAATAATGGAAAACGGGGATTTGTGCCTCGGAGAAGTATCAATGACCTTGGAACCCCTAGACAATTTTTTAAAGTGATCACGTTGCGGAAGAAGCACATTCACTGCATCTCCCTCCGAAGGAGGAGAAAGAGAAGGGGCATATGCCTGAACATGAGATTGAGGGGGAGGGGGGAGGGGGGGGAGAGAGACTCTTGTCTACAGCAAGTAGAAGGTAGCCGAGTCTTAGGGACCAGAAAATAAGGGGAGAGAGATAATAAGTAATTAGCAGAAGTTTCTGCTACTATAGAATGTCTAAGAACACAACCCATTCTAGAGGAAGCAGACGATCTTCCGACAGAACATGATGCTTTAAAAACCGCTAACCATTCGAATAACTCAAAGTTAGCAAGTATAGAGACCCGGGGACAACAACTAATAGCAAAAAAGCAAACTGGAGAAAAATTCGATTGAAAATAAACACTTAAAGTAAAAGGGGTAAGACGGAAGAATACCTTGTGACGAGAGACCGACTTAGAAAGGTCGGCTGCCTCTTCGGAAAGAAGATCATCATGTTCCATCCAATCGTCAGGCTTAGGAGAGGGCGACACCAACACTTTCAAAGAAGACAGTTGAGGAATATCTCCCTGAGATGAAGACCCTTGGACCACCTTTTAGAATTCATCCCAATCGGCGGCGAACGATGGGTTAACATCCCATGCTGGCCACTTAAATTTGGCTTCAGCAGAGAGCAGAGGAACTAGAGGAGGGGGAATGGAAGATGGAATAGTAGTAACGGGAGGATTTGGGTTGGATTGTGGAGGGAGAGGAGATGGCAGAGCCGAAGAGTGAGCTAAGGTCCCGGAGCTGTGCTTCGCAGTCGATTGGGAAGACAAATCAGGATTAATCCAAACTAAGTTTGGAGGTTTGGATGGAGAGATAGTAGGGGTAGACGGAGAAGCACCACTCCTACGGTGAAAAGAGAAGTTTTTTTGTTGGAGGGGATGGGTTTGTGGCTACCCTTAAACTTAGGAGTCGGATATGCATAAGTAGTGGAAGCACCTATCGAGAAAACCTTAGGAGGAGCAGCTACAGAAAGTGGAGCATTAGGAACTCCAGAAAGCAAAGGAGTTTGAACAGCGGAGGAAGGAGGACTGTCCTGGTAGTTAACAGAGATAGAAAAAATGAGCTGAACTACACGGAGAGAATAGGCTAACACTCTGTCTGGCAGAGGAGGACAATGAAACTCAGCTTCAACTTGGAGACAGCCCGAAGCGAGTAAAGAAGTAGAGGAAGTTCAAGTTAAATCACCAACGCATTTAGACATGTCGGCGACTAACCGAGGGGTATCACAAAAGGGAGGCAATCCCAAAAGGGTCACTTTGACAGGAGAGGGAATGAGGGACAGGGGGGAAGATGATTGTTGAACCCATTTTCGAATAGAAAGATTGGTAGACCCGATAGCAAAGGTTTTAATGGCAATAAGATCTTGAAGAACATTGGGGGAGGGACATTTAATCACTACGTCACCATTAGAGCAGGTGTTGACGGCCCACGTCCAATTAGACACATTGCAGGTGTTACACATGAACGCATCTAAGGTATAGTTTGAAATAGAACCACCGAAGAAAGAAACTGCCCCATAGCATTCTAACTTATCTATTTTGGCTATGATCTCAGGTGAAGGAAAAAAAATCAGAGACACAGAATTCACCGGAGTCGAGGGCTTAGAAAAGGACTGAGCAGGAAGGATGTGGGAGTCCACTGCAGATGGAGTGGGTGGGAGAGACTAAGCTGAGGAAATGCGCAAAGCGATAGGAGGGGTTAGAAGGAGAGCGGTCTCAGCCGAAACCTTAGCTTTTTTTGGCTTCAGGGGCTTGTAAACCAGAAAGTTTGGCCTGAAGGGAGGGAAAATCCAAAGCAGCAATCACTTGATCAGAAATAGGGAATGGTAACAGAGTTGGGCGTTGGGGGAGGAGGAATGGGAGAGACGAGAAGACGAAGAGCCGACAGAACTGGAGGGGCGGGAAGAAGATGAAGAGTAGTGCCCTAGAAGACACTGGGAATTGGGCCGGGTTGTAAAATCGCTTTTTGTTTTTTTTCAAATTCTTTTTAACCACCTCAACCCACGTAAAGCCTATGTTACGGCCCAAAACTTATACAGAGGGGAAGAGAGAAACAGAACGTTACCGCTACTGTAGCGATTCGAGAGAGAGGAAGGAGCAAAACAAAAAATAACGAAATAAATCAGGAAAACCTAACAGAAAATTGAAGAAAAGAACGAAAATAGAAAATACTGAATAATGAACAATCAGGGGACTCAAAGATGACCTTGAGGAAACGTCCCCTAAGAGGATAGGAAGTTAGAGCCGAACAATGAGAGTAGGTCGAGACGACCTAAAACTGAGAAGAGGGAGAGCAACTGCTACCCCAAAAAGGAATAGAAAAGGTAAGAAAATAGAAAACAGAACACCACTTTAAAAACACCAGAAAACCACTTAAAAAACACCTGGTAGAGTGAAGAGCAAAACGCCTTCAAGAACTCAACAATCAGAAAACGCGGAAAAGAATGAAGACTAAACACTACCAGAGCACTGAAGAACCCAAAAAAACCCAGAAAAATACCAAATCTACTGTGAATAAGAGAACTTACAGTGATCGGTAGCAAAATGAATAAAAACAGAAGACCTAATGCGCCGGAGTGAGCCACCGGGGATGGAATCGAGGAGCACGGAGAGCAAAGACTGCCTCTGAAAGCCTCCAAGACAAGACCAGATCTGGGCCAAAAAGTAGCGCTAGAGGGGGGGCTACCGCGGCTAAGGCAACCTCATGGAAAAGGACTCCACAGCTGGAGCTTCACCGCAGGTGAAAAAACAAGAGGAGCCTCGACACGGGAGAACTACAACACGCCTTGGAAAAGAAATGGGAAAGGGCAGAAAGAGGAGACAGAAGGGGGAATTCGCAAGGGTGAAGAAAAGGAAGATATGGGTGTGTAGATCTATGAGAGATCTACAGAATTAGTGAAAGAGGATGGGCGATTTGGCGCTTGGATGGACGGGATCGGGGAGGAGGAGACTGGGAGAGCCAACACTTGCAGATTTAACAGAGGATTACTTTTGATTTTTTTTTTGAATTCGAATTGACCATTTTGATTACTACTCATGAAGCCAGTCAAAGTAATATTCCTGAATTCTTGAATTAGGGGTCCAAAAAATAATTATTTGGGTCTTTTGCCTTGGGCCCCCGGGGACTCAGGGCCAGCCCTGTAACACTTGCAGTGTACATTTATTTTTGTTGTATATAGTTTGGACGTATATTATACGTGTTTATATAGTTACAAAGTTAGGGTTTATTTGTTACAAACCCCAACTCTCCCATTAAAATAGTAGAGATGCTTAGAGCATCCACAGTCGTTTGCTAAATACTCAAAAATTAGAAATCCATTTAGAAAACAGACGTGCAGTGGTTTGCTAAAAACTCAAAAGTTAGAATAGCAATCTACTGTACCTTGCTAAAGTTAGGAAGCCGGATGGAAGATTGCTAAATAAAGAAGACGGATGATGGTATTCCGTTTGTGGCTTTGGACGGATGAAGATCATCCGTTTTTAACTTTTTTTTATTATTATTTTCTTTGATTTTTAAAAAAAAAAAGTTAAAACTCACCAAACGGATCATCCGTTTGGTCAGTTTCTGACTTTTTTTTAAATTTTTTTTTAAAATTTTTTTTGATTTTTTTATAATATAAAACCAAAAAAAAAAAATCAAAAAAAAGGCAAAACCATCCAAACGGATGAAGATCATCCGCTTGGAATGGTTTTGACTTTTTTTGTTGACTCTTTTTTTTTTTTAATCACCGATAAGTATTATAAAAAAATTATTAAAAAAAAAACTACAAACGGATGATGTTCATCCGTCTACAGTATTATAAAAATTAAAAAACAAAACAAAAAAAAAACTAAAAACGGATGATGTTCATCCGTCTACTTAAATTTTAGGATTTTGACCACTGTAGCGAACTACTCCGATTGCTATTGCTAAATGCTATTTTTAGCAATGAGAATAGCAAACGACTGTGGATGCTCTTATATAGTTGATTATGGAAATGAGCAACTAATTAGTGTGTATGTGAAATGTAGCAATAGCGAACAACTTTAAATAGAACATGGGTGTGTTAGAGTGTTATGTGTTTATAGATGTGTATTTCTTGTAATTTGCCTTTCATACTCTATCTTGCTGATAACATGAAAATCATATTTCATATTTGTTTGATATTTGGCCTAATTTACTGGTTAGTGGTACAGAACCTACTGGTTTGTTTGGATTTGCTGGGCTTTTATGTTAAAAAGTCAGAACCTTCAAGACGTAGTTAATGATCGAGATTGTTCTCGTTGCAGATTATAGCATGTGGTTGTTCTCGTTGCAGATTATAGCATGTGGTTGTTCTCGTTGCAGATTGGAGACATGTTCGTTTGGGAGGTCGCAAAGCAACGAATGTTGAGATCTTGTGTAGCTTCCATATTCGTACAACCAAGCCAGTTGTTTATATGAGGTACAAGATTAGGTCAATTAGTTTATTTGACATTTTCTTTACACTTACAAAGTGATCTCTGCATAATGCTGTTACTAGTGGAATGATGTTACAACACACTGAATTATCAAGAGAACAAATAAAAAGGAATTTGTAAGTATATAGTTATAAGTTATGATGAACAACTTTTCCCGACTGAATAAATATTTTCCCACACTGATTGAATTCAAGCATTCAAAGAAAATAAACCTTAATGCCGTTGAATATCATTGTTTAGGAGTAGACTGATATGTCATCTATTGATTACCCTTTAAGTTGATATTTACTGCTTCATAAAATTGCTAAGTATATAGTAGAACCATGAGCAAACTATGAACTGTTTTCTAAATATGCTTACATAGCCAATGGATAAGCTCAGACACCAGTGTTGATCGACCATTTAAATTGACCTTAATTCAGTTGAATTCATGCATTATGTTAGACATATTCCTAACCTTTCTTCAACCAAACTCTTAATTAGCTACTGCATTATGCCTTCTTCAGCCTGATTTAATTTCTAGACTATGATTTTCTGTTACGGCTTAGACTGACATAGAATATCTCCAAATATATAACTGTGCTAACACTTAATCATCCCTTAGGTGGTCGAGAGAGGGTTCTGAGATCTATAATGAGGTTCTTCTAAGGAGGTATTTTCTAAAGCATTGTACAAGCAAACTTATGGGAGAAAGTAATTAATAGGATGGCAAAGTACACTACTGTTTAAAAGCAATTGTATTATTCCATATTCCACTATTGGTGCCCGGCCAAATTTCACTAGTAATAAATAAATAAAATTAAGAATAATGTATTGATAAACATTAGTTAATTTGATTTGTATTCCACTCGTTGTTCTATTTTTATTTTTTTTGATTGTAAAGATTGACAATTGCCCTCCGTATTTCATTAAAAAAATTTAACAAAACGAATAACCAAAAATAAGGCTTTTGAAGTTCAGATCCCAACAGGCTAGGTTCTGAAATTCATACTCTCCAACCAACAAACAAAAATACAACGAAATCTAGTCCTACTGATCGGCCTCATCCGCCAGAACAACTTTCTCGTGCCAATTTGGGCTCACTCTCTCACTCAATCCCTCGCTTATACGCCATTTATCCTCTCCAACTATCGTACGATCTTCCTCGTCGCCCCCAGCAGTGACCAATACGACAAGCGTAAGCACCATATTAGAGACCCCGTAGGTACTCCACCAATCTGACAACTCCATGTCAAGATTGAGTCATCGTTCTCATCCCCTCGCTTCACCCTAGATGACTCACCGCAACCTCGCAATGAGGGTAGACGTCGCACCTGATCCCTGCGAGCCCTCTGACACGAAAGAACCAAAGGCACCATTTATTTTAACCAATCAAAGTCAAAGTAGAATCCAAATTATAAAATTGCCCGACAATCGTCGCCTACACCAACTAGGATACGTTTTGTTGCAAATTGTACGTCGGTTGTAATTTGGATATTAGGGAAAATTTTGGATCTTAGAGACTCGTTGTTCTATTTTAGACTACTACAAAATGATGAATTGTATAGTCCATCATTAATTATTAAAAAGTTATTGTAGAAGGGCTTCAGACCGTATTGCGTAGTATTAAGAAGTTCAGTTATATATATACTGTCGTAATGCCTTGAATCTGAATTAGGGTATTTCCTAATTGGGCCAAGGCTTATGTCTTGGGGCCCAGGCCCGTTAGGGTAGGTTAGAGCACTATATATACAGTCTCTTCTGTTAAACCCTAATGTAATCTGAACATCTGTCTCCTTATAAAATCTGATCTTTTTTTGCTTGTGGAGGTAGCCAACATAACGTTGGTGAACCACGTAAATCTTTGTGTATTCTTTCACGTTCATTATTCTATTTGTCTATCTCTCAATTTGAATAACAAACTGGTATCAGAGCTGTTACGATCGGTGTGGAGAGAAATATGTCTGCTTTGAATGTGAAGATCGACAAGTTCACTGGGAGAAACAGTTTCAGTCTGTGGCAGATAAAGATGCAAGCCTTGTTGAAACAACAAGGCCTGTGGGCGCTGCTGTCGAAGGACAACAAGGGCAACGCTGCTGAGATGGTGAGTCTGGAGGAGAAGGCACACTCAACGATCATGTTGTGTCTCGCAGATGACGTCATCACTGAGGTCTCAGATCAAGAGACTGCTGCTGGTCTATGGCTGAAGTTAGAGAGTCTATACACGACGAAATCTCTAACGAACAAGTTGCTTCTGAAACAACGCCTATTTGGTCTTTGAATGCAGGAAGGTACGCAACTCAGGGATCACTTAGATCAATTGAACACATTATTATTAGAACTGCGTAATATTGATATGAAAATTGAAGATGAAGATGCTGCTTTGATTCTGTTGGTATCTCTACCTCTTTCATATGAGAACTTTGTTCAATCATTTATTGTTGGGAAAGATATTGTGTCTCTGGAAGAAGTTAGATCATCTCTTCATAGCAGAGAGTTGCGTCATAAGGCGACCAGTACAGGTATAAACAATCTGGCCTCTGGACTGTTCACCAGTGGAGGTAAGGGAAAGGGAAACGGTGGAAAGAAAAAGAAATCATTTTCAAAGGATCCTAAACCAGATGATGTCTGTAATTATTGCAAGGAAAAAGGGCATTGGAAGACTAGTTGTCCTAAGAAGAAGAAGTCAGAAAAGAATTCAGGCTCTGCTGCAGTAGCAGATGGCGACACCAACTCTGAACAGGATATTGCTCTAGTTGCTGATGGACACATTCATCACTCTGATGTGTGGGTTCTCGATTCTAGGGCGTGCTATCATATTTGTCCAAGGAGAGAGTGGTTTTCGACTTATAAGCAGGTAGATGGGGGTTGCATTTCAATGGCTAACAGTTCTGTCTGCAAGGCAGTTGGAATAGGCTCGATCAAGTTAAGGACTCATGATGGTAGGTTCTGCACATTGAACCAGGTAAGGCATGTTCCATTGATGACGAAGAATCTGATATCTCTGAGTTTGCTGGACAGTAGGGGTTTCAGTTGGTCAGGAAGAGATGGAGTTCTGAGTGTCTGTAAGGGTTCTGATGTGATTCTGAAGGGTTTCATGCATGGTACTTTGTATTTTCTGCAAGGTTCCACAGTTACAGGTTCAGCTGATGTTGCATTGTCAGAGGTTAACCAGGAAGATATGACAAAGCTATGGCATATGAGACATGGTCATATGGGTGAGAGAGGGATGCAAATTTTGTCAAAGGATGATCTTCTTGGTGGTCACAAGGTCAAGAGTCTGGAGTTCTGCGAACACTGTGTCTTTGGGAAACTACATCGCAGCAAGTTTCCTAAGGCTATTCATAGAACAAAAAGCACGCTGGACTACATCCATTCTGATTGCTGGGGTCCATCTCGAGTTGAGTCTTTGGGAGGTCACAGGTATTGTGTGTCTATGATTGATGACTATTCAAGGATGACCTGGGTTATCATGATGAAGCATAAAAGTAAAGCTTTCAAGAACTTCAAGCAGTGGAAAACATTGATGGAAAATCAAATAGGGAAGAAGATTAAAAGGCTGCGAACTGATAATGGTCTTGAATTCTGCTCGTCTGAATTTGATCAATTCTGTAAGGATGAAGGGATTGCTCGACATCACACAGTCAGGAATACACCGCAACAGAATGGTGTAGCTGAGCGGATGAAGCAGACACTACTGGAGAGAGCGAGGTGCATGCTCTCTAACGCTGGATTAGATAGAAGTTTCTGGGTTGAAGCGGTGAATACCGCATGTTATTTGATAAACCGTGGACCACATACATGCATACAGTGCAAGACACCTACAGAGATGTGGTCGGGAAAGGTTGCTGATTACTCAAATCTGAAAGCCTTTGGGTGCACGACTTACTATCATGTGAAAGAGGGTAAGCTAGAGTCACGAGCCAAGAAGGGAGTATTTGTGGGCTATGGAGATGGAGTTAAAGGTTTCAGGATCTGGTCTCCGTTAGAGAAAAAGGTTATTCTGAGCAGGAATGTAGTCTTTGATGAAAACTCTATGCTTAGTTCCATCGTGAAGTCCACATCTGAAACAGAAATTGGCAGTATTGATAAACAGGTGGAGCTTCAGGTCATTCAGATAAGAATGATTTGAAGGAGCATGAAGTGGATCAAGAGTTACAGGCAGAAACTGAGTTACTAGAATCTATATCATCAGATACTCAACCATCTGAATCTACACATCGTAGTATAGCTCAAGATCGACCAAGAAGGGTTGGAGTTGGACCACCACAGAGGTATGGTTTTGAGGACATGGTGGGTTATGCACTACAGGTTGCTGAAGAGATGGATACTCATGAACCATCTACACACAAAAAAGCTGTATCAGGTACTGATTCTGAGAAATGGCTAGCTGCTATGGGAGATGAGATGGAGTCCCTTCATAAGAATTAGACATGGCATTTAGTCATACCACCTCCAGGGAGAAAGATTATTACTTGCAAGTGGGTCTTCAAGATGAAGGAAGGGATATCACCTGCAGAGGGAGTCAAGTATAAGGCTAGAGTTGTTGCTAGATGTTTCAATTAGAAAGAGGGAGTGGATTATAATGAGATTTTCTCACCAGTGGTTAGACACACTTCCATTAGAGTGCTTCTAGCTATAGTTACACATCAGGATTTGGAGCTTGAACAACTTGATGTGAAGACAGCTTTTCTGCATGGAGAGTTGGAGGGAGAGATAAACATGACTCAGCCAGATGGTTTCCAAGTACCTGGAAAGGAGAACCATGTTTGCAAGTTAAAGAAGTCTTTATATGGACTTAAGCAGTCTCCAAGACAGTGGTATAAGAGGTTTGACAGCTATATGATGGATTTGGGCTATACTAGAAGCTCATATGACTGTTGTGTCTACTACAACAAGCTGAAGGATGAATCCTTCATCTATCTGGTGCTATATGTAGATGACATGCTGATAGCTGCAAGAAAAAAGTCTGATATACAGAAGCTGAAGGGTTTTCTCAGTGCTGAGTTTGAAATGAAGGATTTGGGTGCTGCTCGAAAGATACTAGGAATGGAGATCCTTAGAGACAGAGGTCAGAAGAAGCTTCTCTTATCACAGAAATGCTATATTCAGAAGGTGTTGGCCAGGTTTGGTATGTCTTCATCTAAGCCTATTGACACCCCGAGTGCTACCAATACACATCTCACTACCATGGTTGATCCTCAGCCTGAAGAGGAGAAGGAGTATATGTCACGAGTCCCTTATGCCAGCGCTATAGGAAGTTAATTTGATGTATGCTATGGTTTGCACAAGACCAGATCTAGCTCATGCAGTTAGTGTCGTGAGCAGGTTCATGGGTCAACCTGGAAGAGAACATTGGAAGGCAGTAAAGAGGATATTTCGATACCTTAGAGGTACGTCTGATGTCGGTCTCATTTATGGAACTGATACACAGTGCTTGGTTACAGGCTATTCTGATTCTGACTATGCTGGAGATACTGACACTAGGAGATCTATGACTGGTTATGTTTTTACCCTGGGTGGTACTGTTGTTAGTTGGAAGGCTACTCTGCAGCCTACGGTGACTTTGTCTACTACAAAAGCAGAGTATATGGCACTGACAGAAGCTGCTAAGGAGGGAATCTGGCTGAAAGGTCTGGTTAGTGATCTTGGACTACATCATGATCAGGCTATAGTATATTGTGACAGTATGAGTGCAATCTGCTTAGCCAAGGACCAGGTTCATCATGAGAGAACCAAACATATAGATGTGAGGTATCATTTCTTGAAAAGTGAGAAGAGGATCAAGGTGAAGAAGGTAGGCACTGCTGATAATCCTGCTGATATGTTTACCAAGCCTGTTCCGCATAGCAAGTTCCAACACTGTTTGGACTTGCTTAACATCAGAGATCATTAGCTGCCCTGTGAGAGGCAACTCTGAGGCAAAGGGAGGAGTCTATTCATCTGGCACTGTCATAGTGCGTCTGTTATGTTTATCTGGAGGATTCAAGTCAAGGTGGAGATTTGTCGTAATGCCTTGAATCTGAATTAGGGTATTTCCTAATTGGGCCAAGGCTTATGTCTTGGGGCCCAGGCCCGTTAGGGTAGGTTAGAACACTATATATACAGTCTCTTCTGTTAAACCCTAATGTAATCTGAACATCTGCTTCCTTATAAAATCTGATCTTCTTTTGCCTGTGGAGGTAGCCAACATAACGTTGGTGAACCACATAAATCTTTGTGTATTCTTTCACGTTCATTATTTTGTTTGTCTATCTCTCAATTTGAATAACATATACTAATTATTTTCAACTGATAAATTTATAGTTTAGCTAATTTGTACTAAATGGATGAAACCATCGCCCGTCCTAATTCTCAACTACAAACTCAACATCATGCACACCTTGTTTCTCAACTAAATCAAGGACCACCTAAAGATATCTAATTCTAAACAACATTCCAATGGAAAAGTACATATCATTCGATATAAAGAGCCCCCTTCACTCTACTTCTCCCAAGGTAAAAACAGATATTTTCTTAGCATTAAGAGAATCAGAAATTCCTTTTGAGATTGAGGCCTATTTTCTGCTTCTTCTTCTTCTTCTTTTCAAATAATGGGGAGCTTGATAGAGAGCAATAGTGACATTAGTAGTCCCTTGAAAGGAAACAAGAGGAAGGCTTGCATTCTAGCAATAGGCAAGGCTTTTCCTCGCCAAATAGTAATGCAGGACTACCTTGTGGATGGATACTTCAAGAACACCAACTGCGAGGACTCCGAGCTTAAACAGAAACTGGCTCGACTCTGTAACTACATTCTCACTTTCTCTCGTTGTCGTTTTGTTTCATAAATTGATATATACAATTCCATAGCTTCATCTTTTATTCATGCATATAAGGAACTTCAAGTTGGTGGTAATTAATAGTGATAAAAGAAACGATCGATCACTTGCGCAAGCCGTACGTGTCTTGCTCATAAATATTTACATTGATCAGCATCTAACATAGTTTGAATATTTAATTAAGGGATAAGATATTTTCTCTAGGCTCATAAAACTAAATATCTTCTGAGTTGTAGTAAAGAAACATTCAAGAGAATTTGAGTCTGGTATGAATAAACGATCATCAAGTTAATTCTGTATATGTTAAATCTCCATTGGATGTACAAACAGGCAAGACAACGACAGTGAAAACAAGGTATGTGGTAATGTGCGACGAGATCATGAACAAATACCCGGAGCTAGCAAAGGAGGGCATCCCCACAGTGAATCAACGCCTAGAAATATCAAACAAGGCCGTGACCGAGATGGCAGTGGCTGCCTCAGAATCGTGCATCTCCTCATGGGGTCGGCCCCTCTCTGACATCACCCACCTTGTCTATGTCTCCTCAAGCGAAGCCCGCTTCCCTGGTGGTGACCTCCACCTCGCCACCGGTCTTGGCCTTGCTCCTCACGTCCGGCGTGTTATGCTTTGCTTCTCTGGATGTTCTGGTGGTGTTGCCGGTCTTCGTGTTGCTAAGGTATACTTACCTAGCTAGCTCTCACCCTCTCCAAAGAACTTTGTATAATGCACACGTATGGTGAAAATAATAACAAAAAAATGGAAATTAAGTACCAAGGAAATGATTTGGCCTTCTTTAGTTAACTATTCCAAACTTGTTACATTAACTACTTCAATATTTTTTAAACAAATTATGACTATTGTATCTTGGGAGATACCGCCTAATCATTTGTATACACTGTAGCAGTAGCAAAAATAACGCCTTAAGGACATTGTTTCTTTTAACAAGCCTCACCATCTTCAAGGTCAGAATTGAAGATAAAATTATCTTCTTTCTCGGCTTTGTCCATAGTGAAATACACTGTTTGCGAAATAGATATCTTAATTCACAATTACCAAGATTCGAATTTAAGATATATATTATCTTCCTTTTGTTCTTTGTGAATAGTGAATTTTACTGTTTGTGTAACAGTATAATTGTAATTAAATTCGAGTAGCAATTTAATTCTTTTTTTTTTCTTCTTTTAATTTTTTTTACAAAATTAAATTTGTCTACTTAAGACATAACACATTAATGCATGCATGCACGTACTTTGTTTTGTACAGGATATTGCGGAGAACAATCCTGGCAGTCGTGTGCTTCTAGCAACCTCAGAGACGACAATTGTTGGCTTTCGCCCTCCATCCCCGGCTCGTTCTTATGACCTTGTAGGCGCAGCTCTCTTTGGAGATGGTGCTTCTGCTACAATGGTCGGAACTGATCCTTTGGGTGTAGAAACACCGTTGTTTGAGCTACATGCATCCATGCAGAGGTTCATTCCTAATACCCAAAAGACAGTAGACGGGCGACTGACAGAAGAAGGGGTCAACTTCATTCTAGGAAGAGAACTTCCCCAGTTGATTGAAGACAACGTAGAAGGATTTTGTGAGACGTTGGGGATGAAGGGGGGAGAAAAGAGAGAGTATGGTGAGATGTTTTGGGCAGTGCATCCAGGGGGGCCTGCGATATTGAATAGAGTGGAGAAGAGGATGGAGTTGGGGCCTGAGAAGCTACAAGCAAGTAGGAGGGCATTGAGGGACTACGGAAATGCGAGCAGTAGTACCATTGCATATGTGTTGGAGTACATGGTTGAAGAGAGTAGGAAGAGGAAGTTGAGCGGGGAGAAGGATAATGAGTGGGGGTTCATACTGGCATTTGGGCCTGGAGTTACACTTGAAGGGATTCTTGCAAGGAACATGACATGCTAGTGCAGTGTACTGAGCAAAGCTGCAATGGAAGATATATATATACAAGTAATGAGGCTACTTCTTTAATGATTCTGGCCCTCAAATAAAACCAATACTAGTTTCTGGTGTATTCATGAAGAGCAATAATTACTTTTAAAGTAAAGCATGCATGTTTAGAGAATATATTATAAAACTACTACATTTCTCACTTATTATGGGCATTTGGATTTCAATTTTGGGGGAAATGTATATTTTTTGGTTAAAATTACACCCTGAATGGCCTGTAATTTCCTCCTTTTTTTAAAAAAAATATTTTTTTTCTTCTGTTCTAAGCCATAAAATAAAACTAACTAATTACAAAGTACTAACAAAACGAGGTCATTGAACCTCTCTTGCGTCATTCTCATGAGCAAGAGCTACAAGCTAATTAGCATCGGTAACATCAGTTCACAGAATGTTTCGAACACTCTCCCAACCTCTCTTCGCCTCATAATCAACACATATATTACATTCCATATAGATACAACTTACTCCGCCTATAGCAATACCACCTAACAACTGCTTAATATCATGTGAATAGGAGCACTTGTTATGCCTTTAGTAGCTTATCAATGACGATCTTTAAAGAACCCTCATGAACCTCTCCTTTCAATGACATTGATGACTCCGAAACAACAATGTCAACCACCAACCAACAAGAGCGGATTCCGGCGGCGGCGGGGGGAATGCTACAGCCCCCCAACTTTAGCATCTCTCTCTCTCTCTCTCTATATATATGTATGTTTTTTGAAACATTTGAGACTGATGTGTGCTTTCAGCCCTCCCTAATTAGTTTAAAAATCCATGCTTCAACCCCCCTCCTAATTAATTTTAAAGCCCACCTCTATATATATATATTTTTTGGCCCAAGCCCAACTCCCTCACCTCAATCCAAACTCGAACTCCCTTTCTCTTCTTTCAGTTTGGTACTCTCTTTCTCTCTCTCATATATATATACTAGATTTGCCTGTGGACACGTGCCTATGACACGTCTTGAGAACAATACATCATATGAAAAGCCTTGTAAATAGTAAATCAACAATTATATAGCTCAAGTTTGAATAGTATGGCAATAATTAGTTATAAATAAAAGTCTATGTTTTCACTAGTATATGTTGAAAAATAATTATAAATTGGAGTATAAAAGTCCATGTTTCCATAAGTGTGTATATATATATATGTATATATATATATATATATATATATAAGAGAGAGAGAGAGAGAGAGAGAGAGAGAGAGAGAGAGAAATGTTGGATCCTGTAGGCAAGGCAAAATAACACTAGAGGGGGGTGAATAGTGTTATTTAAAAATTAATTTAAAAAATTGAACTTTTAGTTCTGTCCACTCGACTTAAAAAGAGAACACAGTCGATTGGGGCATCAGATAAGAAGAGTATTTTATACAAGTCTGATCAGTCGACTTATATCGGAAACTTAGTCGACTTACCAGACAAGTGTTCGAAGAGTATTTTATACAAGTCTGATCAGTCGACTTATAGAGAAGACTCAGTCGACTTGCCAGACAAGTTTTCGAATAAAACACAGAAAATTTGAAATACAAGTGAAGAAAATACAACCACAAAAAAAATCAATCACAGAGTACACAGCGACATATCCTGGTTCGGTCCTCCCGACCTACATCCAGTCCTCAAGCAACCCACTTGAGATTTTCCACTATTCTTGAAGAAAATACAAGAATACTCTACGGCGTTCAACAACAACCTTGCCAAACCCGTAGACCTCTCTCACCACTAGAAAGAGCACACCCACTCTACAACCTAGAGTGAAAAACCTGACTCTACAAACTAGAGCCCCACTCTCACAATCCGAGCGTGAAGAACAACAACAAAAGAGCTACAACAACCTATTGCCTTGTTTGTGATAGTGATTTTTGTATGGTGGCTAATAGGTCAACTTCTGAAATCAGTCTAAAATGAAATCAATGTTATACTAGACTGATTTTCAGAGAATCAAGACTTAGAGATTATGTTTACTTCTTAGAAACTTGTTCTCTTTAAAAACAAAAACTTTAAAACTTGAGAGAAAGCTTGGAACCTATTCATGGTGATTCCTATGCTCTATTTATAGAGAGGAATCATAGGAACGTTGAAGAACAGTTCCTAAAACTAAATTTAAACGGATAGAATTTATTTTGAATTTGAAAAACAAGTTTTGAAATCAGAAAACTGTCGAAATGGTTTGAACAGTCGACTGGGTTGCCATGATGAGTTGACTGGTCAGAGCTTGTATGAGTTCGGACAATTTCGTACTATGACAGTCGACTGGTTCTGAAGAATGGTCGACTGGTACTCAACAGCTGATCTTATTCAAGCTTATTTCGACCTTTTTAACTTTTGTAAAAACACTCAAATATTAAAAGATATGTGTGAGTCTGTGTGTGACAATGCTATTACAACATTTCTAAGACTCAAAGGTTACAACAATTGTTACAAGACACTTTAATACAAAACAACTTGAAGCACTAGTCCTGTCTTGAACTTGAGTCTTTGACTTGAGCTTGAGCCATTGTCTTTATATCTTGAAGCTTGCTTGATCAATGTGGCTTGAACTAAGTTCTTTGTGGATTGGATCAACTTTGAAAGCTTCATTGGAACAACTTTACCTGTGTGTATTGCACTATGGTATAGATCTTGATACACCCTGCAATAAGTGATAGCACAACTTTGCATTGTGTTGTAGTCATCAAAACCAAGAATCAACAAGAGAGAGAGAGAGAAAGAGATAATTAAATAAATAAAGGAGTTGTTTTGGGTAGAGAAGATTTGAATATGAGTTTTGGAGGGAAACTTTGGGGGGGGGGGGGGGGGGGTGGGGAGAGTGTGTTTTGTAAGGTTAGATCTGGGCCTTTGATTTTGAGGGGATCGAAGGAGAGCTACTTGATAGCTTTCCTTTTGTGTTTTATTATATATATATATATATATATATATATATATATATATATATATATATATAGGGATCGAAGGAGAGCTACTTGATAGCTTTCCTTTTGTGTTTTATTTTATATATATATATATATATATATATATATATATATATATATATATATATATATATATACACACACACACACACACACTCTTTCTTTCTCTTTCACTCTTTCTATACATATATATATTTGTTACTCTCTCTCTCTCTCTCTCTCCCTCTCTCTCTCTCTCTATTATAGCTCGTATTTACATTTGTTAGATTTGAACGTTAATTAGTAATTAAGATACATACAGATATGTTTGGATATGCGTGTATGGTTGATGTGAAATAAGGAAGTAAGACATGAAATTAGGAGTTTGTATTTTCTTTAAAATGTCTGTTTGAATCTATAATATTAAGGGTTCACACCAATTTTTGAAAGATGCGTTATCTCGTCCGAGTCGTTTTGACTACTTGTAACGATTATGCGGACTACTAAATCAGAAGTTACGACCATTTGAAGCTTGACTTAAACTTTATATGTTAAGTTTTTCTCTTTTAGGGATATGAAAATTATGTTTTTCTCTTATTTAAGTAATGGAATATAAGTGCAGCCTATGAGAACTGGTCCACTCTGAAAATTTGTTTGAAAAGTGGGTCATTTTGGGGGCACAAAATTCTGAACTATGACCATCTGCTTCTCCAAACCCGACGCCCTCCAATCCAACCTAAACAGAAAAAAAGAAGAAAAAAATACAGCCCCCCTCACTTTCAATCCTGGATCTGTCCCTGCCAGCTAATAATAGCTTGCCACCAGTCACGAAAAACAAAACCACATGATGGGCTTTAATTTCTAACAATCCACTTCTGCAAATTATCTGATGTCATAATCACAAAAAAAAAAATACGTATTTGCAAAATAGCACCAGAAATGCTAATGACAGTTCAATACTTCCTTCGTTCCATCTCTTCTATCTCATTTCTCTGTTTTCTTTCCTTTTATTCCATAAAAAACCCTAAACCCAATATGGAGGTAAAGAAGTCATTGGTGGAAAAGTAGAATTTGAGAAATCGATGGTGTGCTGCGAAACTTCAGAAGTTGTTGGCACTTGAGAAAGGTACGATCTTGAGTTGAATTGGATAGAGTTTGGTGAGGACTCAAGTGAGAATCGAATGGGTCTAGGGTAAGGTTTACGAAGAAAGATGGGAAACATGCAATAGCATTTAAAGAAGAAGATGGGGGCAATTTCACCATTTCATATGTTTCTTAACGAGTTCAAACCCAATAAGAAGCATAATTTGTGAATATTTCTTCTACTTAATTTAGCTGCTAAAGTGCGTTGCTTTTCTGGTATATTTTAAATAGTTACAGATACTATTTTGAAAAAAATGAAAACTTCATGTGCTATTTTGAAAATACCTAATCTTTTGGGTGTGATTTGTTAAAGAAAAGAGAAAAAAAACCCTCAAAACCACCACCGTCGTAACCCCCAACTTCAAAATCCCACCTCATCCCACGATCATCTATGTTTCAAATAAATAGAGTTTGGACGTCAATCGACATAAGAAGCTAAAGGTTATTGATATTTTTTTTTCTTCTTTCCTCTTTATGTTTTTTTAAAAATTAGTGTAAGGACATTTAAGTCATTTCAAACATCGAAGTAAGCATTAAAACAGGAAATAGCGTTTTATGAGGGATAAGTTTATTGAAAATAAAACGCAACGATTTCGTAATTAAACCGTCGAATGTTGGGGGTTTCATAACTATTGCCCACAAAAATAAGGAGATGCAACCCCCTCCCCCGCCCCCCCCACCCTAAAAAAAAAAAAAAAAAAAAAAAAAAAACTGAGCAAAAAAATAGAAAGCAAGAAGGATTTGTGTTGGCTCTTCCTCCCCATTTCACAAGTACGTTATAGTTATATATATATATATATATATATATATAAAAGGAAATAGAGCCTCATATTTATAAGAGGAAAACCTCTCATATAGAGTAGTTGTGCACGCACAATGAAACTCGTTATTGGCGACCAGCACCATTCTTCATACTTATAAGAGGAAAACCTCTCATATAGAGTAGTTGTGCACGCACAATGAGACTCATTATAGTGACCAATACCATTCATCATGTTTCTTTATTGTAAGATGCATGCATGTAATTAATAAACTCGTTGGAGGCTTCTTACTCATATATCCAATCGTTATGTTATTGAAAAACTAACCATTTTTCGGCCATTTAAAGCATGATCAGGTAGCTTCTAATGAACTTGATTTCTTATAGAGATGAATATTATGACATGTAAATCAATGTAAACAAAGCCGATCATACATGATGGATCAAATTGTATGTGTATAACTATTATATATATATGAGGAAATTGCTTTATAAAAAATTTGACGTGCCTTTTACTATCTCTCTGTAGATAGTAGTTGTAATTTTGAGAAGTCTTAAAAGAAATATAAAGTTTTCTTCCACCTTAGAAACATTTCAAATATAATTTAATTTATGCTGAATTAAAAAAAAACACTCCTTAACTATCTCTTTTTAAGTTAACTATCTTTTTTAAAGAAAACCATAGAACTCGCTTTTTCGCTCTAGCCCGCTATATGAAATTATTATTATTATTAATTTTTCACTCTAGGCCGCCATATGAAATTATTATTATTATTATTATTATTATTTTGATACGTTACTTGTACTTGACTATTTTATAACGAAAATATATCATACTTTTATAACTTATTCGCCATATTTTGTAATAAAAATGGAGTGGAGAATGAGAAATAACTTATAAAAATGGGTATTTTTGTCACACATGCATATCACGTAACGGAGAAAGCTAACCAACCCCCGTTGGAGTTTTTTGCCTACATAGGCCACTTTTTGAAAATATTTGTGTTTTTGGCTACTTTGTGCCACATCAGCAGCGACCGCTATTTCCAATAGCCTCATCTTCATTTAGAGGTCGATAATGAGAATAATGACCTATGTTTTAATTTTTTATGAATTTTTTGTTTGCCGTCGCTGTTCCCACTAGCGACCATAGTATAATGAGGTCGCTGGGGAGATTGTGTTTCCTACTGAGGTCGCTATTGTGAATAGTGATCTCAGTTTTAAATTTTTGGGGAAAACTTTTTAGGAATCGCTAAGTGTCTCAATACATTCATTCGAGCTCATTAATCTCATTATACTAAGGTCGCTAATGGAAATAGCGACGCCAAACAAAAAATTCAAAACAAATTAAAACATAGGTTGCTATTCCTATTAACGACCTCTAAATGAAGAGGCCGCTATTGGGAATAGCGGCTGTTGCCGCTGAAATCGGTGTGGGGGCAAACAGATAGATTTGTGGATTCTTGGGATGTTGAATAGTCAAACCTGAAACCTTTCTGCCGGAGTTTGACCGTGATCTCCCACCGTTGACCTGCAAAAAGTACGAAACACCGAGGTTGAACCCGGCGACGCACCCTCCGACGCTCAAGTCAGTAATCAGAAAGATTATGAATGAGCTTTGATTGGCAAAAGATTGATTACCTGTTAACAGTGGGGGATGAGGGATATTTATAGCCACCTTAGGGACCAGTTTAGGGATAAATCCTTACTTCCCAGTGAATGGATAGAAGGAATCAGGGCCGTTGATTAAGTATAATCATAAACCCTAATTCTATCAAGCTGGACTTGGTTTCTTGCAGGTTAGAACCCGCACCCAGTTGAGATGGATCCGTTCGTGGGTTATTGGGCTTTTGGAAAAAGGACCCAGTACCCATTTCGGATCCGTTTGTAGGTGAAATTACCATTTTACCCCTGATCTTCAAGATTCTCACCTGATTTGGACGGTTCCGATTTAACCCCATTTTTAGCCATATCACGAGCCCCCCACTCCCGAAGACTGAGTTTGATCAGCATTTGAGGAGTAGTTTTACTATTTTAATGGCTTGTAGAGTTGTATCGGAGTCCAAATGAGGAGTGTCGAATCTTTACATGAGGTATTATGGTGATTTTCAGAGTTGGTTGCGCGCTTCAGGTTGTTCTTGAGCTCTCCTGGACTTTTGGTGACTTTTTTTAATTTTTATTTATTTTTCGGGCCATTTATTTAATTTTGCGAAGTGGTGATTTATTGATCGGGGGTCTTAATTATTTTTTCTATGCAATAATCATTTACCCAGGGGCTTAAAAATATTTCCCCAAATATATAATTATTTTTTAGAATTTTTAATTAATTTTTCCGAAATTTTAATCATTTTTTGCAATTTTAAATAAATAGTTCGAATTTTATAAATAAAAAATTAATTTTTAATCCGATTTATGACGTGGCACAATCTGGGCCTTCTATCGGCTAGCAGTACGAATTTCTGAGGGCCTGTGTCGCTCGGCACCGTTTTCTCCGCATAAGCAGCTCGGATCGCCAGTTGCTCAGATTGGGATTCCGAGCGACGTGGGGTGATCTGGGCCGTTCATCAGTTCGAGGCACGAATTTTGAGAAGATCTGACGGCCGGTGTCGCTCGGCGCTATTTTCTCCACGTAAGCAGCTCGGATCGCCAGTTGTTCGGAATCCGAGCGACATGGCTCGGTGCTATTTTCACCATATGAGCAGCTCAGATCGCCAGTTGCTCGGATTGGGATTCCGAGCGACGTAGGGTGATCTGGGCCGTTCATCAAGTCGAGAATCACAAGGCTAGAGGTTCAGATCACGAGAAAACATTATCTTATCGTTTTGTGAGCGTGGTGTGATCTGAGCCGCTCATCATCATTCGGCACTTATATTGAGACAATCTGACGGCTAGAGTTGCTTGGTGGCATTTTTCTTCAAATGTGCAGCTCGGATCACCAGTCACTCGGATCGGGATTCCGAGCGGCATTATTTCCTTCATGTGAGCAGCTCAGATCGCCAATCGCTCGGATCGGGATTCTGAGCGACATGGGGCGATCAGGATCGTTCATCGTGGCACGGATCACGAGATTAGAGGTCCCGATCACGAGAAAATGCTATCTTGTCGTTTCGTGGGCGTGGCGTGATCTGAGTCGTCCGACCGAGATCTTGCACGAATTTTGGGGAGAAAATTGTTTTTCTCCAATATGCAGCTCGGATCGCCAGTCACTCGGATTTGGATTCCGAGGGACGTGGGGCGATCTGGTCCGTTCATCGTGGTGCAAATCACGAGGTCAGAGGTCCAGATCACGAGAAAACGCTATCATGTCGTTTTGTGGGCGTGGCGTGATCTGAGCCGTCCGACCGAGATCTTGCACGAATTTTGGGGAGAAAGTTATTTTTCTCCAATACGCAGCTCGGATATGGATTCCGAGGGACGTGGGGCGATCTGAGCCGTTCATCATGGCGCGGATCATGAGGTCAGAGGTCCAGATCACGAGAAAATGCTATCTTGTCGTTTTGTGGGCGTGGCGTGATCTGAGCCGTCCGACCGAGATCTTGTACGAATTTTGGGGAGAAAATTGTTTTTTCTCCAATACGCAGCTCGAATCGCCAGTCGCTCGGATTTTGGATTCCGAGGGACGTGGGGCGATCTGAGGCATCCCTTGGTGGCTCGGCAGAGTGTCGTAGCGGCTCGGAACTAGAGGAATAGCCGAGTTGAGTGGCCCGGTCTAAATCGTCGTCACTCTTATGAACTGTCGCCGCTTTTCTCTACTTTGTCGTTTAGCCTTCTTTAACGGGCTTGAGGGGGGCCCAAGAGTCGCAACTTTACGTTACAAAGCCCAAGAGTCACTTCTTTTACTATAAGTTTTCACCTCCCCCATTCTTTATCTCATTCTTTTACTTTCACTCTTACTCTTGCTAGCGGTGTTTTTGCTCTCGAGCGGCGCTACTAGCTTTCGTGGCAAGGCGAGTTTGGACTCCGGCGATCTTTTCTGGCCATACACATCACTTCAAGGTTAGTCTTTCCCCCTTCTTCTTGAGAATGTCTAGAATTTCTTCTGGGGACGAGACCTCCACCTCGAACCGAGACACCCGCCAAGCGGTAGTGGTGAAGCCGAGGAAGGGGAAGGAAGTGGTTGATCCGGTCAGGGAGTCGACGATAATTGAGACTCCGAAGGGGGCAGGAGAGCTGGGTCGGCTGTCGTCCGCATTGTCTAGTGTCGGGGGAGTGAGGAGTTACTCCGAGGACATCCTAGAGAAGGTGGTGCACGGGATGGCTTCGGCCTATGAGGAGAATAATCCGAGAGATCCTTCCGAAGTGGATGAGATCCCCTCATTCTTAACCGAGGCGGATCTGCACCGGATCAGGAAGGGATTTCGTATCCCGAAGGAGTATGCCCTACTACTCCCCGGCCCTGACTTTCGAGCATGTACGGGGACGTCGGCAGACACGTGAGTCTTCCCGTACGATGCACTTAATGCCGGTCTTCGGCTACCACTGCATCCTTTTGTGGTCGAGGTGCTGCAGTGGTACGGCCTGAGCCCGGTTCAGTTTATGCCGAACATGTGGCGGCATGTCATCACCTTCGTCCTTCAGTGTCAGGCGGTCGGCGTGCAACCGCTGCTTGTTCTGCTTCGGAGCCCCTATCGCATGTGCCGGATGAGCAAGATGGAGGATCGGTATTATCTGTCGCCGAGAAAAGGGGTGAAGTTGATCAAGAATCTGGACTCGATCAAACACTAGAAGGAGAAGTATTTTCTCATCTGTGGTCCCGAGCCGTGGGGATTCCCGAAGTTGTGGAAAGATGGGGTACCGAAGTGGGCGAAGAAAGAGCCGGTGCTCACAAGGGAGGAAGAGGAGGTGGTGGTGAAAATCCTCGGACTTCCGACCCTCAGTTGGAAGGATATCACCGAGGGGGTTTTGTTCGGTGGAGGTCTCAGTCTGATCGACCCCAGTACGCTTTCTTTCTTTTTTCTTGATAGTCTGAATCTTTTAGTGTTTGTTTTTTCTAACTCTTTCGGTTTTTTCTTCGTATGAAGAAACCCCCGGCATGGATTACAAGGCGCTGATGGCAAAGAGTAGCGCTGCGAAGGATACGGAGACTAGGGAAAAGGAAGAGGACCACGGCGGGGCCTCTTTCGGGCCGAACAGCGCAAGTCCCCTCGGCGCCCTCGGTCCCTGTGGAGCCCGTGACCGAGGCCCCTTCGAAAATGCCCGCTCAGGCCCCTCTGGTCGATGCCCCAGGCTCGTCGAGCGGGGCATTCTCTGCCAGCGCAGCTCTGGCCTTGGAGGTGTCGCCGCTTACTACCAGGCGGAGGCCATCCTCACCGAGGAGCACAAGCGTCTCTTCGTCCCCGACTGGAGGGTGATGAAGGTAGACGGTTTCCTCGATGACTCGGGGATGTGCATGCAGGCGGTGAAGCACCTGCCGACCCCGAAGGACCGTGCCGCACTGAAGGCCGGTACTGTAGGCGACGACGCCCTGGAGATAGCTCGGAATACTATGTCGGTAAGTGTGAGTTGATTATGACAACCCAAAAAAATTTCTAAGTTTTTTGTCCGGTTTTAATCGTTTCTTTTCCTTCGTTTTGCTCGCAGGCACTTTGCCACTTCAACCACGTGCTCGAGCAGTTCGCCGAGCAAGAGAAAGAGATGAAGCTGGCAAATGATCGAGAGAGGTCGGAGCGCTCCAAAGCGATCAAGCTATTCGAGGCCGAGCAGCGACTCTCGGCTTCGTGAGCGGCCGAGGTGGGGGCCCTCGAGACGAAGCTCGCCGAAGCGCTGAAGCACTCTGCAGCCGAGACTACCAAGGTCGAGGCGTTGGAGAAAGAGAGGGCTCGCCTCGAGGATGAGCTGGCCAAGGCCCTGAAGGCGTTTGAAGAGGCGCTGAATGGCCAGGCGATGATGGTGGCGGAGGCAGAGAAGGCGGTTCGGGGTGAGGCCGAAGCCCACATGATGACAAACATGGAGGAGGCATACGCCCGAGCGCTAAAGCATATGGCAGCCCGCATCCCTGGCTTCGACAGCTCCTCGTATTACTTCTACGATCCCGTGGAGGGCGAGGAGCGTATCCCTCTGGCAGAGATAGAGCCCGAGCAAGAGGGCAAGGATGTCGAGGAGGGCACCGAGGACGAGGTGAACGTCGAAGGAGCGATCGTCAATGTGCCGAGCGAGGATACCTCGGAGCAGCGCCATGAGGTGGCCCCCTGACTTAGTCGCCTCTTCTCTTGTTGTTTTTGTTTTTTTTTTGTAACGCCGAACCGCGGACTGGCCACCGCTCTCATGTACATTTTGAATTTTAATGAAACGACTAACTTTTTGAGACTTTGGCCAAGTATTTGAGATTTCAAGTGTTGTGTTGCGAACATTTTGTTATTGAAAATTTCGCTAAGTGTTGAAAACACCTTTTGCTCTTCGTGTTGAGAACGCAAGTGTTGTGAACACTTTGTTATTGAAAATTTCGTAAAGTGTTGAAAACACCTTTTGCTCTTTGTGTTGATGTATTTTCGCTTTTCAGGTCGTCGAGTCAAGTTCAGCAGCTGAAGCCTCTCGTCTTCGCGCTGACTTGAAAGCAACGAAGTTGGCCCTCTCCCGCAGTCGAGAGTATTTTCTCAAGAGCGAGTTGGAGCTAGATCATCTCAAGGCAACGCTGATGAAGTGTCTTTCCAAGTTGAAGCAACTAAAGAAACGAGCTCGTAAGGTTCGTCTTGAAGGTGAGGTGGAGTTGCTCCGGAAGGCGCTATTTAAGGTTACGTAGGAGAAGGGCGAACTGTTGGCCGAGGTTCACCACTTGAAGATAGTAGAGGAAGAGCTTTTGGCGGAGGAAGAAGAGTTAGCAGCGACGGTGGGAAAGTTGATGACCGAGCGCGACGGGTTGACGGCGGAGGTCGACGAGTTGAAGAGGGTTACGGTTGATAGGAGCATCGAGGTTACCCATCTCCGTCGAATTATTGCCGCTAGCTCCGGCGCCGAAGGCTCTGCTCAGCTTCCTTGCTTCGAGATAGCCATGAAGGGTGACTCTCTGAAGCAACGAATCATCGAGCTAGAGGGAGAAGTCGCTCGCTTAAAACCCCAATCGGGACTGATCAACGTCAGAAGCACTTCGTGCACTCGGGAAGAGAGTGAGCGAAGGATTTTGTTTTACGAGCTTGCGACTTGTTCGCCTGCTGCTCGGCAAAGTCCAGGTGATGCTCAAAGTGGGGTGGCTGTCTCGTCGAGCGAAGCCTCAGCCGGCACCACACTGAAAGACACTACTAAGCTTGCTGGCTTGGGGACCTCATCGAACGTGGGATCACAACGACAGGGTGTGCGCCGTCCCCGCCTGTCTCTTAAGAGAAACATCCCCCTTCCTAAGAGTCGTTGAAGTAGTCTTGTAATTTTAGCTTTTCGGATCTTGTAACTCGTCGTAGATAAGAGTAGCTGGTCATGTAATTCGAGTTTCTTCGAACTTTAAACTTTTATAAAAGTGAAAGCTTGTTTTACTCCATTGTGTTTGTGTTGGCGTGTTCAGTGGATCCTCTGTGGTTGTAAGAGTGTTTCTGAAGGGCGGACCATTTCTTACTCGCTTACGAGCGAGGAGTAGAAGTGGGGTCATGCCAAACCTTGAACTCCGAGGGACGTAACCCTATCTGAGGTGTCCATCTGAAGGTTTCATGCGGATCTCGATGTAAAAGATGGTGTGGATCACGAGAAAACGCTATCTTGTCATTTTGTGGTCGTGGCTCAATCTGAGCCGTCCGATCAAGGTCTTACACGAGTTTTGAGGAGAAAGTGGTTTTTCTCCAATACACAGCTCGGATTGCCAATTGTTCGGATTTGGATTCCGAGGGACGTGGTACGATCTGAACCGTCCATCTGAAGATTCGGTACGGATCTCGATGTAAAAGACGGTGTGGATCCCGAGAAAACGTTATCTTGTCGTTTTGTGGTCGTGACCCAATCTGTGCTGTCAGATCAAGATCTTGCACGAATTTTGAGGAGAAAGTGGGTTTTTCTCCAATATGCAGTTCGGATCGCCAGTCGTTCGGATTTGGATTCCGAGAGATGTGGTACGATCTGAACCGTCCATTTGAAGATTCGGCATGGATCTCGATGTAAAAGACGGTGTGGATCCCGAGAAAACGCTATCTTGTTATTTTGTGGTCGTGACCCAATCTGTGCGGTCTGATCAGGATCTTGCACGAAATTTTGGGGAGAAAGTTGTTTTTCTCCAATACGCAGCTCGGAATGCGAGTCGCTCGGGAATGTATGCCTGAATATCTTCATCAGTTATCCAGCCAAGTAAAGCAATGGGGCATTCATTCAAGCACTCCAAGTATTCTTCTCCCATGTCTAGTATAGTTGTAGAAATTTCGTTAGTTACCCAGTCGAGTCATCAGTTAACCACTTCTAGCACGCTTAAGAGCGAGCTTGCGAAGCGGAATCGAGCCAAGTCTTGGGCTCCGAACACGTCGTTCGAGTAAATTTCAACGGTTGTGGGAGCAATTCCGAATGGCGAACCACTTCTAGCACGCTTAAGAGCGAGCTTGCAAAGCGGAATCGAGCCAAGTCTTAGACTTCGAACACGTCGTTTAAGTAAATTTCAACGGTTGTGGGAGCAATTCCGAATGGAGAACCACTTCTAGCACGCTTGAGAGCGAACTTGCGAAGCGGAATCGAGCCAAGTCTTGGACTCCGAATACGTCGTTTAAGTAAAAGGCCTTAAACAGAGAGATAAGAACAATCACAAGAGAATTATCAGGGGAAAGAAGTTTTTTATTGATAAACTGCTAATCGGCTGCTTCTAAGTTGCAAGCCGTTATTACAATAAGAAAATAAAGAAGCAAGTACAAATACAAAGATAAGAATGGCCCGACATTTGAAGGTACTCGGAGAGGCGTTCAGACGCTCTCTTGGTACTTCGGTAAATGGTCGGCATTCCAAGTTCTGGGTATCTCTCTGCCTTCAAGGTCTTCAAGACGATACGCTCCGGGCCGAACTACCTTGCTGATCTCGTAGGGTCCTTCCCAATTCGGAGCTAGCTTACTCTTTTGGCTGGGGAAGGAGATAGCTAGCTTTCTAAGTACAAATTTCCCTTCTTTGAGATCAGTGGGACGGACTCTTTTGTTGTAGGCCTGCTCAACTCTTCTTCGGTAATTTTGCTGGCGAATTGAAGCTCTTTCATGAAACTCATCAATCAGGTCCAAATTAGCCTGGAGCTCTCTGGCATTCTGCTCTTCGTCATAGGCAATAAGGCGAGGGGAAGGCAGACCAACTTCTAAGGGGATTACAGCATCGAACCCATAGGTGAGATTGAAGGGCGACTCTCCTGTGGGGGTCCTTCTCGTAGTGCGGCAGTTCCACAATACGTTGGGAAGTTGTTCTGCCCATAAGCCTTTGGCCGACTTATCTAGTCTTTTCTTGATGCCGGAGAGGATCTGCCTGTTGGCGTTCTCAATCTGACCATTGAACTGAGGATGGAAGACGGAGGAGAAGCATTGCTGAATGCCGAGGTCTTCACATAAAGATCGGAATGCTGCCCCTGTAAACTGTGTTCCATTATCTGTTATTAGGACCGAGGTACGCCGAATCTACAGATTACATTTATCCAGAAGAACTATAGCACTTTGTTCTCAGTAATGGTAGTCAATGGCTCGGCCTCGATCTACTTGGAGAAATAGTCGATTGCCACGACTAGGAATTTGAGCTGGCCTGGAGCTGGTGGGAACGGGCCTAACAAGTCCACCGCCCACATTGCAAAGGGAATCGGGCTTGAGAGAGCGGTTAGTTGTGCTTGGGGTAGGCGACGGATATTGGAGAACTACTTACATGGGTCGCATTGTTGGACATGTTGCTCGACATCTCGAAGTAGGGTAGGCCAAAAATACCCGTAGTTCAGAACTTTCCTGACGAGGGACCTGGATCCTGAATGTGCTCCGCCTATGGCTTCGTGGAGTTCTTACAAGGTGTACGAGGCTTCTTCCAGGGAGAGACATCTCAAGTAGGGTCTACCGTCAACTTGGGTATAAGAGCGTTTGTACAAGACTTCTTCAATAAGGGTGTACCGCTCCGCTCTCGTTCGGATTCGACGGGCCTCTTTTGGATCTTTGGGGAGGGTCCCATCCCTGAGGAATTCTATCAAAGGCTTCATCCAGTCGTCCCGGAGTTGGACGGGCAGTAACTCCATCGAGTCGGGGGCTTCTTCTTCTATGCTCGGTCTTGGGAGTACATCGATGAGGACGGTCTGCTCGAGACCTTGGAGGGAGGAGGAGGCCAATTTGGAGAAGGCATTTGCTTGGGAGTTCTCTTCTCTAGGGATCCGCTGGATTAGTGCCTCTTCAAATGAATCCATGAGACTTTGGACCTTAGCTAGGTACTTAGCCATTCGGTCGTCTTGCGCCTCGTACTCCCCTAAGACTTGATTCACCACCAGCTGCGAGTCACTGAATATTCGGATACGTTGTGCGCCTGCCTTGCGAGCCATACCCAGGACTGCTATTAGGGCTTCATACTCAGCTTCGTTGTTGGAGGCCTTAAAGTTTATGCGGATGGAGTGTTGGAGAACGAAGTAATCTGGACCTGCCAGAATGACCCCGGCTCCACTCCCTTCGGCGCAAGAAGACTCGTCTACATATACTGTCCAGATGGGTGCCCCATTGGCGGTTTGACTCACTTCCGGGATGGTGCTTTCTACAATAAATTTAGCTAAGGCTTGAGCCTTGATTGCGGTCCGAGGCTGATAAGATATGTCATGTTGACTCAGCTCGATCGACTACTTCATTAGACGTCCGGAGGTCTCGGGCTTGTGCAGAACTTGTTTGAGCGGCTGGTCGGTGAGAATGACCACCGAGTGGGATTGAAAATAGGGGAAGAGCTTCCTGGCTGCCATAACCAAGGCGTATGCTATCTTCTCCAATCTTGGATAGCGGAGCTCGGCATCTCTGAGAACCTTGATCACATAATAGATAGGCTTCTGAGCTTTGGCTTTTTCCCTCACTAGGACAACACTGAGGGTTTGCTCGGAGGCAGCGAGGTAGAGGTAGAGTGTTTCTCCGGGAATAGGCTTGCTGAGGAATGGGGGGTTGACCAGATAGGCTTTCAGTTGGTCGAATGATTCTTGTTGCTGTTGGCCCCACTCGAAGCCCTTAGCCCCCCTGAGGGCTTTGAAGAAAGGAAGACACTTCCCCCTAACTTAGACAGAAAGCGCCCTACGGCCGCGAGGCGTCCTGTGAGCTTCTGAACCTTTTTCACACTTGTAGGAGGAGCCATGTCCAGTATGCCTTTGATCTTCTCATAATTGGCTTCGATCCCTCTTTGACTGACCATGAAGCCTAGGAACTTACCAGACGAGACCCCGAACGCACACTTGTTCAGGTTTAGTCTCATATTGTGCTTCCTCAACACGTCAAAGGCTTCTTGTAGGTCGGTGACATGGTCGGTCCCATGGATACTCTTGACTAGCATATCATCAACGTACACTTCCATGTTTCGGCCGATCTGGTTCTGGAAGACCTTATTGACGAGGCGCTGGTAGGTGGCACCGGCATTTTTGAGCCTGAAGGGCATAACCCGGCAGCAATAGAGACCTTGATCTGTGACGAACGTTGTTTTCGGGATATCCGGGGGGAACATTCTAATTTAATTGTATCCAGAGAAGGCATCCATGAAGCTCAGCAGCTCATGGTCCGAAGTAGCGTCGATCAAGGTGTCGATGCTGGGGAGAAGAAAAGGATCCTTGGGGCATGGCTTGTTCAGGTCCGTGAAGTCGATGCAAATTCTCCAGCTTCCATTTGCCTTCTTAACCATAAAAACATTGGAGAGCCACTCGGGATAATTGACTTCTTGTATGAATCGGATCTTGAGGAGCTTGTCCACTTCTTCCTTTATAGCTTGCTGGCGCTCAGGGGCAAATTTGCGCCTCTTCTGTTGGACCGGTTTGGACCCCAGAGCAATGCTTAGGTGGTGGACGAGGAGGTCCTTGGAAATCCCCGGCATGTCGGCAGCCGACCAGGCAAAGAGGTCATGGTTCGTCCTGATGCATTGGATTATGTCGGAACAGAGGGCAGAGGGGAGGGTCTTGTTGACGAAGAACTTGCGATTCGGATCTTTCTCGGAAAAGAGCACTTCTTCCAGCTCGTCTACTGGTTCTGACATAGGATGGATGTTCCCCTGGGGAATTTCAAGAGTCTCGAGGGAAAGGACAGGTCCCCCGGTCGAGGTCATGTAACACTTGCGGGCCATCTCCCGACTACCCCTTACTTCCCCTACACCTGCCTTGGTGGGGAACTTCATTTTAAGATGATAAGCCGACGGGACGGCCTCTAAAGCAGCTAGGCCAGGCCGGCCTAGAATCACATTGTAAGCAGCTGGAATGTTGACGACCATGAAATCCATTGGCTCCGTTCGGGTAGTAGGAGTTTTGCCAGCAGTTACGTCGAGGGTTATCACCCCTTCGATAGTCACTGGCACTCCCGTGAATCCATGGAGCGTATAGCCGGCGGGCTTGAGCATGTCCCATGATAACTTGAGTCCTTGGAAGGCCGCTAGGAAGAGGATGTTGACAGAACTACCATTGTCCACCAGAATCCTCTCCACTTTAAAATTAGCTATGTGGAGGTTAATCACTAGTGCGCCACAATGGGGAGTTCGGACACCCTCCAGGTCTTTATCCGAGAAAGTGACCAGGACTCCGAGGCCCTTGGGAGGGGGTATGCTGTGCACCGAGTTGACTTCTCGTATGAAAGCCTTCCGAGAAGAGTTGGAGGTTCCTCCCATGGGCCCTCAATGAATGAGGTGCAGGATGCGCTCTTCTTCAAACTCGAGAGTTTCGTCGCGCCGCTCGGGACGCTTGTTAGCCCCCCCTGGGGGGGTGGGGGAAGATCAATTCAGTCCTCTCTCACAAACTTAGACAGCTGCCCTCTCTGGATGAGGGTCTCAATTTCATTCTTCAGGGTCCGACAGTCATTGGTGTCGTGGCCGTGGTCTCGATGATATCGGCACCAGTTTTCCTTGTCCCTCTTCTTGCCAGGGGTATTCATCTTCGGGGCAGGAGACAGAACTCCTTCCTTCTCGACCTCCATGAGAATAGTAGAAATGTTGGCGTTAAGAGGGGTAAACTTCTCAAATCTGGGAGGCGGGCGGCGCTGACCCCCATTGTCCTTCTGGAGCTTCTTAGCTCCCTCGTCTTCGGCTGCCTTTCTCTTGGTTCCGGAGGAAGACCCCTCAAATGTGGGACGGTGTTCAGCTTCCTCAGCCCGGATATACTTCTCGCTTCTAAGAAGAAGGTCGGAGAAGTTTTGCGGGGGCTTTTTGGCTAGGGAGGACCGAAGGCTTGAGTTGAGGATATTTGACTGGATGGCTGCTACAGCGACCGATTGGTCGAGGGAGGCAATGGACCTAGCTTCGGCGGTAAACCATTTCACATAATCTTTCAGCTTCTCGCCCTTCTTCTTACTGAGATTGAGTAGCGAAATACTAGTATTCTCGGTGCGGTAGCTACTTACGAAGTAGGTGACGAAGAGGGTCTCAAATTGTTCAAAGGAGAATATGGAGGATGGAGCAAGGCTGGAGTACCATTCCCGAGCCGGACCCTTGAGAGTAGCTGGGAAGGTCTTGCACAGTAGAGCATCTGAAGCTTGGTGTATCAACATGAGAGTTTTGAAACTCTCGATGTGATCTACGGGGTCTGACTCCCCTGTATATGTCTCGAATTGTGGGGGCTTGAAGTTTGCTGGAACGGGTGCCCCCATGATGGTTCGAGAAAATGGGGGTCTGCTTGGACGGAGGGTCCTTCCTCTCAGTTCTTCTTCTCTATCCAGTTGGCCGAAGCGCCTCTCCATTTCGTGGAGACGGCGGTAGACCGCATCATCCCTTCGACGGTACCCCGGTGAGCCTCTGGACTCATCTTCGTACGAAGGGGAGCGTGGAGTTCGGCGATGGTAGCTAGGGGAATGGTGAGGACTAGGGATGTGATGGTAGTGGCTCGGAGCTTGAGGAGGAGTTATGGACCGATGGCGAGGACTTTGGACCGGAGGAGGAGTGAGGACCCTCTGAGCATTGTTGTTGTTGTTCGGTCGGAGATTTGAGGGCCTGCAGGATTGTAGTCTGGAACTCTTGGAATTCGGCTCGGGTGATAGGTCCGTTCTCGTCCCTTTAGGGCTGCCGACCAGCGGGAGAACGATGTCTTCTTCGATGGTACTCAGGGGACTCCCTCCGCCTCCTATGAAGGGGAGGCCTCCTGTGATCTCGGCGACGAGGAGATCGCTTATTTGGACGTTCTGAGCGGGTGGCTCCCTCATGGGCCCGCCTTTCATCCAAATGGCGGCGAAGGTCCTCTTCTTTCTGCCGGTTGATAAGGATGTTACGGAGGTCTTCGGAAGGGCGAGGGTTATGAGATGCCATCGAGTCGGTTGAAGGGTTATGTATGGAGATGTGGTCACGGTGAAAGGGTTGTTTCTGAGGATTGGAACGAGAGGTCCCTGCACCGGCATTCTGGGCCCTAGTGGAGCCCACTAGTGTTGAAGATTCTGAAGAGGAAGCTGTTCCTGCTGCAGAGGCTGATCAGGCTGAGGAGGGAGTTGTCCCTGCTGCTGGACGGTTTGGAGGGGTGCCTCCTGTTGCGGCCGAGGAGGAGTGGGCCCACGGTTGGACCCTCTGGATCTCAGTTTCCTTGGAGGCATGGCTGGATGTGATCTTAACCGATTGAAGAGGATGGGGTGCTATTCGTGATTCCCACATACGGTGGCAATCTTTTGTTGCTGAAATCAGTGTGGGGGCAAACAGATAGATTTGTGGATTCTTGGGATGTTGAATAGTCAAACCTGAAACCTTTCTGCCGGAGTTTGACCGTGATCTCCCGCCGTTGACCTGCAAAAAGTACAAAACACCGGGGTTGATCCGGCGACGCACCCTCCGACGCTCAAGTTAGTAATAAGAAAGATTATGAATGAGCTTTGATTGGCAAAAGATTAATTACCTGTTAACAGTGGAGGATGGGGGTATTTATAGCCGCCTTAGGGACCAGTTTCGGGATAAATCCCTACTTCCCAGTGAATGGATAGAAGGAATCAGGGCCGTTGATTAAGTATAATCATAAACCCTAATTCTATCCAGCTGTACTGGTTTCTTGCGGGTTAGAACCCGCACCCAGTTGAGATGGATCCGTTCGTGGGTTATTGGGTCTTTTGGAAAAAGGACCCAGTACCCATTTCGAACCCATTTGTAGGTGAAATTATTATTTTATCCCTGATCTCCAAGATCCTCGCCTAATTTGGACGGTTTCGATTTAACCCTTTTTTAAGCCATATCAGCGGCCAATGCTGACGTGGCACAAAGTAGCCCAAAAACGCTAATAGTTGGGGAACTGGTCCAAAAATGCAAATATTATCAAAAAGTGGCTTTTGACGGCAAAAAATTCCCCCTGTTGGGGGATAAAAAAAAGGAACGCAGAAAAAAGGAAAAACCCTTGCGAAGAGCGGAGGAAGAAGAAAAATCGTAACAAAAAATCGTCCCCCGGCTCCAAAGCACAAACTAAGGCCTACAATGAAGAGCGCGTTATCGAGCGCGGCGGCGATCTCAGACCAGAGGCAGAAGATCGAGCAGTACAAGCACATCCTCTCCTCCGTCATCTCCTCCACCGACATTACCCAGTCCAAGGGCTTCATCGACCACAGTACTTACTATCCTCTCAACCTCCTCCTAGAATTAGGGCTCACTTAGGGTTTCATCAATTGATTATTATTTCTTCAAATTGTTGTTGTTGTTGTTGTTGTGTAGTGGTTTCCGATGATGTGCCCTTGGTGGTTTCGAGGCAGTTACTTCAGATGTTCGCGCAAGAGCTGGGCAAGTTGGAGGCCGATTTGCAGAAGGAGATTGCGCACTACGCTCTGTCGCGGATCCAACCTAGGGTTGTCTCTTTCGAGGAGCAGGTGATTTTTTCTAAATTTAGGAATTTATTATCTTCAAATTTTTGTTAATGTAAATTTGTTAATATAGGTGTATGGGTAGGTTATTGGTGCGTAGTGTAGAGAAAGCTAGATTAGGAGTCCCATTTAGGAAGAGAGGTGCGGTAAGATGAGAGGAAGTATGTGGAGCAATCGAAGATACCTTTGGTGATACTACATTTGGTTTGTTTGGAAGTATTTCTAGGCCATGTATGGAAAAGTTAGGATATGTTATCTTTTGTAGTGGAGGTGGAGGTGTGCAAATTATAGGTTGATTTTAGTTAAAAAGATTTCGATAGGTGGAAATTGATTTTTGTTGTTTTGGAGTTAGAGATACCACCGGGAGAAATGTTAGATATTTCTACTATCTTGTCTCCAAAGTTGAGATCTTTTGGAGCTATATAGGCTCCATTCCAACCTCATCTCTCTGTCGTACACACAACATACTCCCTTTCTTTTCCTAACTTTCTATCCAAACATATCCGAACACATAGATGTTAATTTAAAGGCCTTCATATGAGGGAGAGTGTATGCTTTGGATTTGTTCAGCACAAATCAGGAAGATGTGAGCTGATAAGTCTTTATGTTCTAGAAGGTTAGGAGCTTACCAATATAAAAAACTAGGGGCCTTTTGGTTGGCTGCAACCACAATTGCGATAGGACAACAGTTGCATACATTATAGTTGCAATTGTTTGATTGGAGCTGTAATTGCTGTTGCAAATGGAAGAATATGGAGAAACTTGGCTTAGGTGGTGATGCTCGACTGCCCGCAGATTGTGGCTACCCAATATGGCCTTCGGTGGTGGCAACGGTGGTTTTGGTTAGTGTCTTTGGCAACACACTAGTGGCTGAAAACGGCCGTGACAATGGTAGTGAACAACAATGGTCAGCATTTAATATTGCAACATATATTAGAGAAAGTTGAAACAAGTCACGAGAGTTTTACATCTTGGATTGCATTAATTATTTAGTTGCAAATATCCTAATGCTTGAATTGGGCTAAGTTATAAGATTGGACTAGCAACTAACCCAGTCGCAACAAAATGAACAACCCTAATGCATGTTTACTTGCAACTCCTTAGAGCTACAACCCAACACAATTACCAAGACCCGTATGGTTTGTTTTTTGGCAGAATAACATGCAGAATTAAGGCTACTTCTATTTACTTATTTCCTTATGTTTGTTTTACAACTAGTAATTTGGAAGCTTTATCTTGCAATTGCTGGTGGATCCTATGGGACACCGTTATTTCTCGTATATGTTTTCATTAAAAAGTTTTGGAAGAGTGTAAGGTAATATAAAAAGAATTGCATAGTCTCCCTATTAATACTCTCAGGAACTTCTAAAATGCCAAGGAGGAAATTGTTCTCTACTCACCATTGAGTTTAGATCTTTGCCACCACCGATGCACCAATCTTTGTCCGCATAGGTAGCGTTTGGCCCAGCTTAAAATTAGCTTCTCTTTTCCTTTAGAAGGAGAAGCTGGGCCAAACACTTATTTTGAAAAGCTCTACAGAAGGAGAAGTAGCTTATTTTTAATGAAGAAAAGGAGCTTCAAAAAAAGCCCTCAAGAGCAACTTCTGGCTTCTCCTTTTCTCTCTTTTTTTTTTTACCTTTTCTCTTTTTTTGGCCCTCCCCACGTATCAAACCCTAAAAACAAAAAATTTTCCCCTTCCCCTTCCTCGCCGAACACCCGCGACCGGGGAACACTGCCGTCGAACTCCACCGTCGAACGCCGTTGAAGAGTCGCCGTCGAAGAGTCGCACCCTCACCAGGTATGATTTCTCATCTTCAAATGATCTAGATCCAATATGAAATTAGATCCATTTTAGGTTGTGGTTAGATCTATTTTATGTTTTCATTAGATCCATTTTAGGTTGTGATTAAATCCATTTTATTCATTGTTCAACGTTCCACGACAAAATTTCCCCTCCTTGTTCTTTTAACTTGAGTCTGTTCTAATATATGTTGAACACATTTTGTTCATGATTCATATGGATCTATCTGCTAATGCAATCAACTTGATAACTTGTATAAAGATTTTTTTTGTAATTTGATAACTTATATTTTATTCTTAAATAAAATAAAAAGCTTAAATTGAGTATAAAAGTAGCTTACAATTGATATATTATGCCAAACAACTTCTAACTTAAAAGTGGCTTTAAAGTTTAAAAAAAGCTGACTATCCAAACAGCTTCAGCTTTTAATTTCAAAGCTCTACTTTCTGGTTTCTCCTTCTGAAATAGCTTTAAAGCCCAAATAAAGATAGGCCAAATGCAACCATAGTGTTCTATCTACCAATGGTTCCAAATCTTATTTCAGGAGATCAATAATGTAAATCAACGAACTCTAGATGCAACTAAGGCCTGTTTGATATGTAGTTGATATGCTGTTATTTGTCCATCATTTGATTGTATATGATTGGTTAAAATAAATGCCTGATCAAGAACATGGTACTTCCAGGCATGCATGAGCTTTGAAGTTCTTTTGTGAAAAAGCGAAAAAAAATAGGGTCATGGAGACTGAATAAAAGTTAAAATTGATCTGAAATGGGAAAACTTTCGCGAGGGAGTGAAGATTTGAATGGGAGAATTGTTTTTCTGATTTCGGGTAAATAATGTCTGGACTAGTTAGACAATCTCGAATATTGGAGTACTTGTAGAATGAAAATTTACATGTTTTCCTGAAAACCCTAGAGCAACAGTTTAATATGCAGGAGCAAAGCAAGAAAACTGTAGCAAGGGGTCAAAGTGATGAGGGGTCAAAGTGATGAAGCATGTAGGCTTAAGTGTATAGAAAATAATCCAAGGGGCTAGTGGCCCAGTCAAATGTGGGGACCTAACTTCTTTTGCTTTTTGTCCCATGAATTAAACATATGGGTTAAGTTATTTTTAATAAGCTTGCCCTCCTGGAAGCAAAAATGGAAAAAGATCATATTCTAAATTGACTCTTGCTAGATAAAATATTCCTTTGGTAGATAAACTCTACTATATAAGATATATGGGATATGGCGGTATGCAACTGTGCAAGAGTGACTGTGTGTTGCTGTTTGGGGTGGTTGAAGGGTATGATCCTCTCCAGCCTTTGCCACTGGCAGTATGCAGATTATCCTACTTATTATAATCTGACATGTATGTTATAATGTTATAGAAGTTTGTTTTTCTGTTTCTATAATCACACCATTGCTTAGCTGCCTAAACCTGTTCCTTTCCCATCTTTGATAATAATCATCATATTGACATTATCGTTCGTTCTTATTACATATTGACACTGCTGAAGTTCCCCCCACAGTCCCCAAATGTTTTCCTATAGTTTTCATATTACAATATTGTTGTTTGCCTATGTTCCTTGTTGAATTATATTTGTGCTAATCCTGACCTCACAACTGATAACAACATGAAATTTTATTCTTGAGGTTTCTAATCCTGATTCCCACCTGCAGTAGTGTTTTAAACGGGATGTCTGATTGAAAATCAGGTTTTGATAATCCGTGAGAAGCTTGCTGAACTGTATGAATCTGAGCAACAATGGTCTAAAGCAGCTCAGATGCTAAGTGGAATTGATTTGGATTCAGGAATAAGGTATAATTTACTTATCTAATTGTGCCATGTGTTACGGACACAGTTTAATTACTTCATGGAGAATTTATTTAATTAATTTATTTTTAAAATATCCTTCATCAGGATGCTTGATGACACATATAAGCTATCCAAGTGTGTCCATATTGCTCGTCTCTATCTTGAGGTATCACTTGATGCACTTTAGCCTGATACTGTACTGTTGCGCTTTGCTTCACCACTAATTTCATGTTCATCTGTCAGGATGATGATGCTGTCAATGCAGAGGCTTTCATCAACAAAGCTTCTTTTTTGGTTAGCAATAGTCACCACGAAGTTCTTAACTTACAGTACAAGGTGACAGCCTTCTAACGTGACCAGAGTATTTGTCGTTCTTTATGAAATGCTTTAATTTATGGGCATATACTATTTTTTTTAATTTTAATATCACTTTTTTTTTGGTTACTTTCATCAGGTTTGTTATGCTAGGATTTTAGATCTAAAAAGGAAGTTTCTCGAAGCTGCACTTCGTTATTACAATATTTCTCAGATAGAGAAACGTCAAATTGGAGATGAGTAAGTGCATTCAGCAACACATATGTATACCCCATAGCATATCCTGTGGAATATTTGGAGAAATGTCATTGTTAAATGTTTTACCCATCCCAATTAGATATGTGGATTTTGTTGCTATCTTTGTTGCTTAGAATTGTACAGTCAATTATTTTTTCTATGCTCTTTGATATATAATCAGGTGAAATCACAAATATCTTGATCTGCTTTGATAATCTTTACACCTGATGGATATTCCCTTGACATTTTTTGTGTTTTTGCTAGAGATTCCTGTTCTAAATTCATAGAAAAATTTAATCTTGTACTTTGGAAAGAATATCATCTCTGTCATATATGTTTGTGAACTTGCTGCATTCTTTTAAATTATGGTGCACTATTAATCTCAGGGAAATTGATGAGGACGCACTGGAAGAAGCTCTTAGTGCTGCTGTAACGTGCACAATATTGGCTGCTGCAGGTCCCCAACGATCACGTGTCTTGGCTACATTGTACAAGGTGCTCTGAGTGCTTTTATTGAATTGAAATGAATTTCTTGTTGACAAATTACTTTATTAACTTCGACTAGTCTTTTTACTGTTTTGTTTTAAAATTGAGATCTCTAATCTTGATTAATAGCTGATGCTTTCCTTGTTTGGCAAGCTTCTCTATTGCCAACAATTTTTTTTAACAAAAATGAGGATTATAACTGGCGACCCTGTTCAGACCGTCCCTAAATGGAGTAGACAGTTCATCTTTAATTTCCAAATTACTTATTCTACAGTGAATCAGATTAGCTAATCTGCTGATTCGAGTTAAATGTTACCTAACCAGTCAACTTATACTGTTTTATCTTTATTAGCTGGAAGCTTTTGTTTTGCTTGAATTGATTACGTGATTGTGTTTTACTGTGCTTGGCTGTTCTTTTGGATTGATTTAATGGGTAAAGTCAGTAATATTATAAACCTATGAGGCTATGATGGTAAAAGACAAGGGTATGTCTTGCAGTTGTAGAAGGCAAGCATAAAAATCTAAAATCAAACTTCAAAGTTTTAGGATTTTGTTAATTTAAATTGTCCAGCCATCTGTTGATACTCTTTTATGTTATATTATCAGGATGAGAGGTGCTCAAAGTTGAAAGTTTATCCAATATTGCAGAAGGTACGCACTGATCCGCCTTGAAGATTCTGGTTTTTATGCAAATGTACTTATCTAAGAGTGTTTGTCTCTAAGCCAAATGTATACCTGATATCATATACCTGAGTAATGTCAACATGAAATTTTGTTGCAGCAACAAGGGTAGCTACTTTATCAAGCAAAAATCAGTTCGGAAAAATTAAAACGAAGCCTATGTCAATAATTCAATATTCAGTTCAGCTGCTTTATCAAGCCAAAATCAGATGTGATCTAAATCAAACAGGATAGCTACCTAATAAAATTCACTAACAATTTACTAGCATTCTCAACATCAGTTTGAAGCCTTGACATAAAATTCTTTAATGTATCTATGAGCTTATGGTTTACACATCCTTGGCGGTCTTTCTCTGATAAATGATTAAAAGAAGGTCGTCAATCTTAATAAAATCATATATTGTCTGGGTTAATAAACCAAATAAAAGAGAAAACCCATAATAGACAAAATTTTGACTGATTTGGCATTTAATAGTGCTTATTACCTTCATATTTATCAATTTTTGTAACCCAAATTAGGGTGCTTTAAAACCAAGCTAGCTTGGAAGCTAGTGGAATTACATAAATCTTATCGTACTCCATTTGAGAGTTTCTAGATATAAAATCAGTCACACTTTTGTCTCATTAGTATTGCTCATCTTTCTCTTTCTGATCTAACTTGGTGACACCCTCTGTGGTTGCAATGCAATTTCCATTTTATGTCAAAAGTACTGAACGGCTAAAATCTTAATTGCTTCGTTCTGGAACTGCTGGAATCTTGAAATGTTAGTTACCTCTTTTTTGAAACTTTAAGCACTTAAAGTGTGATAGGTTTCATGGTTCTTCTTTGCAGTATTTAGCTACTCTTTATTTAGAGGATTTGGACAACGTGATGATGCAGAACTAATAAGACGATATTCTTTGGACAGATTGTAGTTTAATATATAATCTAAATTAAGTAGTATATTTGAGTAGATTCTCGAATATTTAGTTATTTGCTTTCTATCTTTGTTGTAGGTTGAATATAGTAGAATATATTAGGTTCCTAAATGCTCCAGTCATTTTGGTGATAAAAAGGTGACGCCTCTTATTGCAAGGGACAATTAATTTGATAATGGGAATTTAAATATTTTTCTTGGCATTTGGCCATTAACCCTTCTCTCTTACCCCGTCTCCATTTCTCTTTTTCTCCTAACCCTTCAGTTCTTCCTTTGAATTCCCATCCTTCTCAATTCTCTGTTGGTTATTATACACCATGTGAATTCCTGAAATTTCCAGGGCTGCCTGTATTTATATTACTTAATAGCGCTAAATTGGCCAGAGAAGCCTCCTTTTAAGATATAGATTGCTTGACAAGTGTATGACACTTTAATTAGAATTAAAATAAAAAGACTGAACAAGTATGTATGCTGAACATTTATGTTGTTATTTATTGAAGAATAAATGGAAAACTTTATTCGATATAGGTTACTTGATACGTGAACTACACTTTAATTATAATTAAATAAAAAAGACTGAACAAGTATGCATGTAGAACATTTATGTTGTTGTTTTTTGAAGAATAAATGGAAAAAATTACTTCGTAGAATAAATAATGCTGGGAGATTAACTTTTATATTGTTAGGTATAAAAAATATTTTCTAAAAGAGCACTTTTAATAAAGTTGGTGTACAGTTGCACAGAATTTGTAATGTGAAGGAAAACACGCCTTAAAAACGTGGGTTGGCTTCACACGACCTTCTCTAGTTATAATATTAAAGATTGTTGAAGGTCTGATGTTTTGTAATTACTTTAGGTGTACCTGGAAAGGATATTGAGAAAACCAGAAATTGATGCATTTGCTGAAGAACTGAAAGCTCATCAGGTATGTCTTATCTGCATTATTATCTTGTTGTCTAATCATAATTGTTTATACCAATATAACATCATAACTTGTTTAAACATTGTGTTCAACAGAAAGCTCTTTTACCAGATAATTTCACTGTGTTAGATCGTGCAATGATTGAGCATAATCTTTTGAGTGCAAGCAAACTTTATACGAACATAAGGTTGGTTATGCTATATATTCATTCCCTTGCACTCTACGCTATCATGTTCATCTTTTTGATCCATTGCTATTAAAATTTTGGACCAGCTTTGAGGAATTGGGCGCTTTACTAGGAATTGCTCCTCTAAAGGTACATCTTTTATGCATCTTCTCTACTTTTCTTCTCTTATTTTAGGTGGTTTCTTAAAACAGTACCATTCAAACTTTGTATGAGCCCGTCTTAATCTATTAATTGCATGGTTACTTCATTTTGGAGCAAGCATTTCATGTAATCTTGGTTACTGTTTCAGGTACTCCGGTTATAAACTTTGTTATTATACATCTTACCAAGTTAGTTAAAACTTAAAGCTCGTTCTTTGAAATTTTTACTTTTACTTTTGTTTTTTTTGGAGTTTTGGTTTCACTGTGTTGCTCTGAGTACTGGCTTAATAATAGTTAATATTTTAACGCTTAAAAATGTTGGAAAGATATCAAAATATGATGAGATTGGTGCATTGCTCGCAATACGTACCTGGCGAGTATTATCTATATAATAAAACACAAGACAAAGCTACCAAGTGGTTCACCTTCAATTAAAACAAAATCAACGGTTCAGATTCACTCTCCCAAAATATATTTTCCTTCCAAAAAGTCACCCCCCCCCCCACCCCCCAAAAAAAAAAAAATATTTAAAAACTCGTTACTTTATAACTATCTCTCTCTTCACTCTTCACCTTTTCATATTTCTCTCTTTTTCTCTCCCTCTCTCTCTCATTCTTTCTTTATTTATTTAGAAATTTACATTTTTAGATTTCAGGTTTGTAAATTTTCAGAATGTTTATGCTTTTTTTTATTGCTCATGTTACATTGAAAATAGCAAATATCCCTTCAACAGTTAAATTTCATCATTTTCCACCCTCAAAGTTTTAAGAAGTTGGATTTTACACCCCCATTTATAATTATTTTTCAACATATACTAATGGAAACATGGACTTTTATTTACAACTAATTGTTGTCATACTATTTAAACTTGAGCTACATAATTGTTGTTTTACTGTTTACATGGCTTTTCGTGTGCTGTATCATTCCGAAGACGTGCCGTAGGCACGTGCCCATTGGCAAATCTAGTTATCAATATCCTTCAAATGCCAAAGATCTCACACGATCCAGTATGGTTTATAGGGTTTCATATGTATTTCTTAGCAGTTTATTCATATCAGTTTATTTTGCGACACTGGTTTTTACAACATGTTTTTTTTTTAGGATACACTATATTTTATTGGGTCGACTTATATATTCTTTTAAAACTTTTTAAGAAATATTTCTGTTCAGCTCAGAAACTGGGAATATTACTAACAAAAGATCCAAATCTTAAAAACATACTTTTACCAACTAGAACATAATAGAACTTCCAAAGATGTTATGAAACCATGTGCCTATGTTTTAACCCCCAATAAACCTAACTCCCCTTATTTTAACTGAACGAAAATAGTCACCACTGAAAAATATGTGGTGAAAATTGTTGAATGTTGATCACCACTATGACTTTTGTTTCTTTTCTTGTCTTTTGGTTTTCGTTGGAAATTATGGTATCACTTTTCATTTTATCGATGAAGTACACACTTCTTTTCTTTGACTGTGAAACAATTTTAATGATCGACCTCTGAGAGTATATTTCTAGGTGACATCCACTTGTAAAACACTTTTTAATGCCTTTACAGACTCTTCTTCCTTGTAACTACCCCATGCAAGAAAGGTGGGTGCCTGTTATGATGACTGTTATAATATCTTTTGCGTGAAATTACAATAGGCTTTAAACATTGTTTAAGAGCAACTTAAACCTGGTCAATTTATTTCTTTTCTTGATTTATACTTATATGCATTATATTTATGAATATATCTTGTACAATTTAATTTTGTGACTTCATTTTACTTAATAACCATAAAGTATGTTTTATCTCCTGTTTCTTATGCTTAGGTCTCTGATTAGTTATTTTGTTTATTTGATATATTTAGTCAAATTAATTTAGATTCAGTCAATTTTGCAAGCATTGTTTATCAGACCTATCACCACTTTAATTTTCTTCTTTATGAGCTGATTTTTGCTCTTATTTTTAATTTCGATATGTTAAAATTTTCCTAAGTTATGTAATTATTTGCACATGTGACAATTCTTCGTGAAATACATCATACAATAGGAGATACTGGACTCAACTTCAAAAATTATGTACTGTATATGTCGCAGTCTTACCACTGTGATAGTGAGCAATGGTCAGGTCCATGCGCAGTTTGCCAAACATCTCATGTTCATGTAAAGAAAGGAAAGAAAGAAAAAAAAATCTTTTGACCCTCAAATGTGTACCGATCATCCATGGGTTCCAAGTATTTTTTGAAGGCATGCTAAAATTCAATATCTTGATCAATTTTGGATGAGCCTGCTCCTCAAGTGACATAGTACCATCCAGTCCTGAAACTTTTTTTCTTCAACATTTTGTGCCTTTAATTATTTTTTTGCCCATTAGAGTGACATTTGCCCAAAATGAGGAGATATATCCCATAAGTAGTAGTCATTGAGTTTGTTGATCATGCAAGTCATGCAAGTTCTGACCACCTTTTTTGTAAAAAGAGGGTGGTTATGATTTCTTCAAGTTTGCTGAATCGTTCAAGTTCTCGCTTTCCTCTTTGTAAGAAGAGGGTGGTTTTGAGGGGTTTGGTGGGACCCCGCAAGTTTTTCTTTCTGAGGAATGCATTTCATTAAAAATTTTGGAATTGAAGAATCCACCAACCTACAGACTTTGTGGATATCTTGCATATGACGAGTTTTCAGTGTCCAACTATCATTGCCTTTAAAGTTCTTTCTAGTAGTATGATAATTGTAAACAGTTCTAACTGTGGAGATCTCATTTTTTCTTTTTAGGCTGAAAAGATTGCATCACGAATGATCTGTGAGGATAGAATGAGGGGATCCATTGATCAGGTATGATTCTATTATCTTAAATGTGTTATTTTGACTATGAGGTCTTAATTGGTATCTTCCACCTGTCTCTTCCTTTTTTCCTTTTGTCTGCCATGATTGACCGAGAAATGTTGCTCAATTATGTGAACCTGCAATTGTTGATACATGATAATGTACTTGAATTCCTGTTTTTAAAAAGGGTTATTAATAAGTTCTATATTGGGCAGTGGATGTTCACTCCATATAGATCAGTACTTCAAAGGAAAATATAATGTCCTAGATGTCATTTATGTATTTGATTTGTTATAACATGCATCACCGATATAATTAAAATATGTGTAATGCAATAAATTAAATTGCAGAATTGACAAAGGATACATCATAATGCCAGTTCTTTTTCTTCTTTATTTTTTTTGGGAACAAATCATTATGCCACTTGAATTCTAACTTATTTAGCAAAAAAATGCATAATGGGTTATATAACTACTATTAATTTGATGATTGAAAACATAAATATTTGAAGGGATTAAAATCCTATAAGCATGAATGAGAGCTGCAAAACCAAAAGAAGTTGATCACTGTAGGAACACACTCACAAGTAAATAAACATGATTTTTGAAACTTAACAAAATACAAAAGCATAAAGAAGTAAGTGAGACAGAAATAATAAATAGCAAAAGAAATATAACACTTTACATCACATTCTAATTTGAATAAAAGCTAGTAAAGTAAGAATACATAGACTAATTCCACAAGCTACAGAAATAAATGACTTGTATGGAGATACGTGGCTTTAAAGAGTGCATCCAAATTTCATGCTATTGATTAGGGTATAAGGAACTTGTTTATATAAAAGAAACGATATGGGTGATACTGGATGTTTATATTAAAGAAACGATATGAGTGATACTGGATGTTTAGCACTTTAAGGTAAAAACGTTGCTGGTTCCTATGGTAAAGGTTCAAGCGAAGATTCCTTTGCTACCATCATCATAAGGAATTGGGAGAGGGAGAATTGTTGTTGTGCAAGCTTAGAGGATTCATGCTACTAACCTACTATTGCAGATGAAGTTAAAGACATTGCGGTCTGGATGAGGATAAAGGTGCAGCTATGAAGCACCTATACGGGTACGGCAATACGCATATAGGGACACGGGTACGGGGATACGACAATTTTTAAAAAAGTAGGATACGGGATACGGCAGGGATATATATATATATATATATATATATATATATATATATAATGAATAATTACACATAACTAAATAATATCTCTTGTTAATAAGGAAATAGTAAATATCTTTCATTAAACAGAAATAAAATAATCTATAAAGGCTGCAATAATTGTTCATAGGCATAAGCAATAACATAAGTAAACAAAGCAAGTTCATAACCAATATAACATAAGCAGACAAATCAAATAGTAAATCAAATAGTGGGACAAGTTTCAGCCGTATTAAATAGTTGGATAATAATAAAATGCAGGATACAGTGATGTAGAGGATACGGGGACACGAGTATCGGATACGTACAAGATACAGGGACGGCACCCTCCATGAAGTATCCGTGCTTCAGAGAGGTGCAGGAACTAGGAACAGAGGAACAGTCTGCTCTGGCCCCTGATATTGATGGGGATAATCTTCTGTCTGTGCGATCGGCAACTTGGAAGATTTAGGAGGTTGTGTCATCATTACTTGAGGACAGATGTTTATTCTTGATTCTTTCCTTACTTTTAAGGCCTGTCATACTAAGGTGTAGGAGACAATTACACTAATTAGTCAGCCAAATGTATAATTTATAAACGTGGTAGATATTTATGTGATCTGGATATTAGTCTTTGGAAGCCTGAGAAGTTTATAGAAACTAATGTGGTATTTTGTGCTTTTTAGCAAAAGAAATGTAACACATGCCCTATGTTACTAACTACGTGAACACAAATATGTGTGGTGAGTGTGAGTCAGTGAGTGAGGTTGGTTTCTATTTGAACTAAATGATTCATTTGAGAAAATAATCTGGTGATGTTGGTTTCTACTTATGGTTTGTACTTTGTAGGAAATTCACAACCCGTCATCCACGAAATTATCTGTACCGTGTGAGTGAAAGAATTATGTAGTGAGGTTGGGTTCTACTTAAGCTTTATATGAACTTTCTAGTACATTATTCTTACTGTCCTGTTTAACATGTGTAAATTAGGCTAAGGATGTTATTTCAAGTAATTTGGAATGTTATATTGAAATATTGAAATCAAATTTGGGGAAAGAATAATTTTTTTTATGAATTGTTTCTCTACTGTATACATCTATATATAAGAATTACATTCTTGGAGAAGAAGAAAGGAGATTGAGAGAAGATGGAGGAGATGAGAGATTTGGGAAATCTGTTTCCTATAGATTAGGAAACATAATATATACATTAGCAATTACTATATTTCAACACCCCCCTCAAGTTGGTGCATAGATATTGAATATGCCCAACTTGTCAACAAATTTCAAAAAGAGCCGATTCGAAACTGCATTTTTAGGATATTTGCGAGCTGATCTTCTGACTTCGCTTTAGATATCTCAATGACTTTCTCATCTTGTTTTTCTTTGATGAAGAATCTGTCAACCTTTACATATTTCGTCCTATCATGTTGAACTGGATTAGCAGCTATATCACACGTCGCTTGACTATCACAATATACTTTCATAGGTTCATTCGGATCACAACATAAGTCCTACAACAAGAGTTTCAGCCATAAAACTTCAGCTATACTTAATGCTACTCCGCGATACTCAGCCTTTGCACTAGAGCGTGCAACAACATTTTGCTTCTTGCTTCTCCATGTAACCAAATTTTCTCCAACAAAGGTGAAATACTCTGAAGTGGAGCTCCTATCGACGATAGATTCTGCCCAATCAGCATCAGTATATGGCTCAACCTTCAAGTGATCATGTTTTGCGAATAAGATCCCTTTTCCTGGAGCAGACTTTATATATCTCAGGATTCTCATCACTGTATTCATGTGTTGTTCACGAGGTGCATGCATAAACTGACTCACCACACTTAAAACATATGACAAATCTGGTCGCGTATGTGCAAGATACATTAGTCGTCCTGCCAATCTCTGATCTCTCCTTATCACACTGCACTTGATCAGGGTCGTTCCACAGTTTCAGTCCTTCTAACAGAGTATCAATAGGCTGACAAGCAGACATTCCAGTTTTGTTAAACAAATCAAGCGCATACTTTTTTTGAGACAGAAATATACCCTTTCTAGAGCGAGACACTTTGATACCAAGGAAATATCTCAAAGGGTCAAGATCCTTCATTTCGAACTCTTGTGATAAGTAGTTCTTTAATGTCTCTCTCCTCAGGATCATTTCCAGTTACTATCATATCATCCACATATATAATGAGAGCAGTAATCTTACCTTCTTTCCTTTTCAGAAACAGGGTATGATCTGAGTTACTCTGATAATATCCAAATATCCTCATTGATTTTGTAAATCTCCCAAACCAAGCTCTTGGCGACTGCTTGAGACCATACAGTGCTTTCTTCAATCGACACACTTTGTTACTGTGTTGGACTGATCTATTTGATCCTGGTGGTAGATCCATATAAACCTCTTCTGTCAATTCCCCATGTAAAAAGGCATTTTTCACATCAAATTGTTCCAACGATCAGTCAAGGTTTGCAGCAAGCGATAGTAAAACTCGAACAATGTTGAGCTTTGCCACATGTGCAAATGTTTCATCATAATCAATTCCATAAGTTTGAGTGTTCCATTTGTCAACCAGCCTTGCTTTGTATCGCTTTATTGAACCATCAGACTTATACTTCACGGTATAAATCCATCTGCATCCTACCGACTTCTTTCTTGCTGGCAATTCGACTATATCCCAAGTTTCATTCTTCTTCAAGGACTTCATCTCATCCGTAGCTGCTTTCTACCTTGGATCGGCTAAGGCTTCCTGCAGACTGTTAGGAATAGATACAACAGATAATTGATTCACAAATGACTTATTTGATTCAGATAATTGGTGAGTGGACACATAATGACTCATGGGATACTTGACATTACTATGGGATCAGGCTCATAAGTAGATTTTGGGATACCTATCGTAGTATGATTTGGGAGTTCTTTTCTTGGAGCTTTGGACAACGATGACGATTGGTTTTGAGGTTCTGCTGGGGGTAGAGATGGTTCTGACGATGCTGGTGGTGGAGATGATTCTGACGGTGCTGGTGGTATAGATGGTTCTGACGGTGCTAGTGGTAGAGATGACACTAGTGGTATGGATCCCGACGGCTCATCTTCGGGGAGGTTCGGCACTGATTGCAGTTCCTCGTGGAGGTCTTCTTTCTCAACCAGATCTTCATTCGATTCCTCGTTATTACTTACATCCAGATTTTCACCTCTTGTATCCAACTGGTCATTCTGAATGGTAATCACTTCGTCATACGCAAGTCTGAACTTCACTTCGGTACTCCCCCTGAAGTTCAACCTCAGAGGAAAAATACATCTCATCTTCATAGAACACAACATCCATAGTCACAAACATCCTTTGAGTCGGTGGGTGGTAACAACGATATTCTTTCTTATCTGTTGTATATCCCACGAAAACACAGCGAACAGCTTGAGGAGATAACTTATTACGTTCATGTTGATGAAGATGAACAAATGCGACACATCCAAACACACGAGGTGGCAAGTTGACGACTGTTGGTGCATTCCAGCTTCAGTTAATGCTTGAAATTGTGTGATGAAGTTTAGAATACTAGAGGAAATTCGGTTGATTAGGTATGCAGCGGATGCCAGGGCTTCCCCTCAATACATGAGTGACATATTTTCATGAATAAGAGAGGCATGGACCACCTCGAGCAAGTGTCTGTTTTTTCTATCTGCAACTCCATTCTGTTGTGGTGTATACGAGCATGTAGTCTAGTGAACAATCCCATGTTCCACCAAATATTATTGCAGATTCGAACTCAGATACTCACCGCCATTATAGCTCCTAAGAACTTGAATCTGTGCTTTATACCGAGTCATAACTTGTTTGTGAAATTTCTGAAATAAGCCACTAACTTCACTTTTAGACTTCATCAAACAAATGCAAGTCATACGAGTATAATCGTCAATAAATGTCACAAACTATTTTGCTCCTCTAGAATTAGTATTTTTGGATGGACCCCAAACATCAGAATGAATTATCATAAATGGGAGAGAGCTCTTACTTAAGTTTGGAGGAAAAGAGACACAGTGGCTTTTGCAAGTTCACACATCACACCGAAAAGTAGACAAATCCAACTTCGAAAATAAGCTTGGAAATAATTTATTCAAATAACCAAAAGAAGCATGCCCTAGACGTCGATGCCATAGCCAAATTTCTGATTTCTTCTCCCCCTCAGATCCTCCACAGATAGAGCTTGAGTCAACGTGCTTGAACTTTTAGATTCCAAATCCAGGTAATATAGTTTTCCGTGTCTAACCCCATAACCAATCGTCTTGCGAGTCCGAATATCCTTAAACTCACAATGGGAGGGCCAAAAAATTAGAATACAATGTAAGGCAGTAGTTATTTGAGCAACAGATAATAGGTTAAAATTCAAGGAGGGCACAACTAATACATTATCTAAGGCTAGATTTTTTGTGAGAGAGATGGAATCCTCGCCAGTAACGGTGGTAGACTCTCCATTGGCAGTGGACACTTTGGATTTGGTGGATGGTTGTAAAGTTTGGACTAGTCTAGAATCAAAAGTCATATGATCGGTAGCACCCGAATCAATTATCCATGCATTATTCATAACAGAGGCAGAAATATAAGAAACCTTACCATCATTATCTGCAGCAGTAACTAATGTAAAGGATACGTGCCAGTGGATCGGTTGCAGTTCTTCTTCTAAGTATCTCTGCTATGATCCCAGTTATCCGGATAGCCGATAATCTTATAACAACGAGCTTTTGTGTGGCCGATCTTGTCACAATCAGTACACTTGACTCATACGGTAGTTTTGGTCCCACGGTGAAGAACAACAAATAGCAACACAACAAGCAACACCCTCCGATAGAATAGCTCATTTTAGATCCGATTTGGAACAAATCCAAGAGCCCGAACACCAAACAACTCAAAGCAATTCTTCAATCAAAAATCAGATTCGAATAGATCTGAATCATCAAACAGCGATGACCACGACCATGACGGTGAGCGACGACCACGACGAGCGATGGAGAAGGGGGATCGGGGTCGACGGCAGAAGATCAGGGTCGACGACGGGATCGGGATCAGGGACGACGACGGGATCGGGATCAGGGACGACGGGGTCAGAGTCGGCGGGATTAGAGTCGACGAGATCAGGGTTGCTTGTAGATCTGTGATGACGAGAGATCGGGGTCGACAACGGATCAGGAGACTTCGGGATCGGCGCGTTGGCTTCGGGTGGCGGTGAGGGCGACGTGATCAAGGTTTCGGTGGTGGCGACGGTTGATTGATGAAGGCGATGGTTAATTAGGGGTTCGGATTTCGGGGTTTGGATGTCGATGAAGACAATGGATGAAGGCGATGAGTGTTCAGGGTTCGGGGGTCGACAAGGATCAGGATCATAATTCGGGAAAGATAGAGAAGAAGGTTCTTCTTCTTCTTCTTCACTTAGCCTAGATCTTTTTAGCTCTGATACCATATTGAAATATTGAAATCAAATTTGGGGAAATAATAATTTTTCTTATTCATTGTTTTTCTACTGTTTCTATATAATAAAATACAAAGAAAGCTATCAAGTGACATTCAATATGGTTGAAATCAATGGTCCAGATCTAACCTCACAAAACATATTTTCCTGCCCAAAAGTTTTCCCCCAAAACTCAAATTCAAATCTTCCCAAAACAACTCCTTTATTTATTTATTTATTTCTCTTTTTCTATTTACTCAGAAATTTATATTTTCAGATTTTAGGTTTGTAAATTTTCAGATTTTTTATACATTTTTTATTGCTCATGTTACATTGAAAATAGAAAATATCTCATCAACAGTTAAATTTTATCATTTTCCACAAAGTTCTAAGAAGTTGAATTTTACACCCCATTTATAATTATTTTTCAACATATACCAATGGAAACATGGACTTTTATCAACAACTAATTATTGTTTTACTATTCAAACTTGAGCTACATAATTGTTGTTTTACTGTTTACAAGACTTTCATATTTTGTATCGTTCCGAAGACGTGCCGTAGGCACGTGCCCACGTGCAAATCTAGTACATCTATGTAATTCTTATATATAGCCAAATTTCTGATTGAGGAGATGAGAGATTTGGGGAATCTGTTTCCTATAGATTAGGAAACATAATATACACATTAACAATTACTATATTTCAACAGCACATGTATTAAAATTTCATTTATATGTATCTTAATTATTGTAACCCAAATTGTGGGAATCCAATCTAGGTCGAGTGTGAAACCAATCTCTATTGGGGAAGAGGGAAACACCATTCATTGCCACTATTAAAAGGCAGTAAGTGTGATAATATCAAAGAATACTGAATTGCCTGAAAATATCGTGTTATTAGTTTCATATATATTTTTTGATGATCTTGTAATTTTTTATATTTAATTAATGGTAAGGTTTCTGTCATTCTGCTTGACCTTTTATCATGAGTCCTAGACTATTGGTGTTGTTGCTAGACATTGGATATTTAAAAACAGACCTGTCTTTCAGGTTGAAGCTGTCATACATTTTGAGGATGACACTGAAGAGCTGCAACAATGGGACCAGCAGGTGAGTTTGGTCGCAAATACAAAGAAATGGAATCTTTTGACTGAAGAGTTTGTTTCTATAAAAAAAAATGATGATTCATAATACCAACTGATTTTATAATCAGACTTTATCGAGATGATTGACTTATTATTTTTCTCTGGAAACTTATGCAGATTGTAGGTCTTTGCCAAGCGCTTAATGACATTCTTGACAGCATGACAAGCAAGGGTGTACCGGTTTCTGTTTGAACAAACCAGTTATTTTCATCACTCATTGAGTATACTGATGGTCTTCCTTTTTGTGGTGGCAATTTACTCTGTATATGGAAAGTCAGATAGTTTTGCATGCAGAGTAGGGTTTTTATGTAATGTTTCTGTATCCTGTGGGATGCAATGTGGGTGACTGGTTCATTTTTTAGTACGCTCTTCTTTAACCTATTTATACACAAGAAATGTTCATTTTGGATCCAATCTATTTGATTTTTGGTTCATGGGGTTGAATCTATTCGGAAGCATAATGTAGTGTCGTTTTTTGTTGTTGTTGTTGTTGAAGAAAGTGTCGTTTGGTTTTGTTTATGAAGTTTGTGGTGGTTAGGTCGCACCCTCATGCCTTTCAAAGAATAGCAGCATCAAGAGTATGCTTATGAATCTCTTCTGTATAAGTTTGTTGACATTTGACAGTGGTATAACTTATCTCCAAGGCCTGCAATGTCTGCATTGGTGTTGGTGCTTGTACATTGGCAAGGGCATCTGTGTACAGGCTTTTTGTTGCCACTTTGGTTGTCCTTACTATCTCAAGTTGACAGGAACTAGCATACAACACCTTTCCTTGAACTTTCTTGTGCCCAATTTCTGATTCCATTATGATCTCAGAACTGTAAACTCTGCCCCCCCCCCCCCCCCCCCCCCCCCCCTGCCCCCCGCCCCCGCCCGCGAACAGCTTCCATGAGAGGTGATAATTACTATGTTCTCTTTGAAGAACTTCTTATGTTTTGCGTCCTTGAACTTTCTTGTGCCCAATTTCTGATATCATTATGATCTCAGAACTGTATACTTCCCCTTACAGAACAGCTTTCATGGGAGGTGATATTACTATATATGTCCTCTTTTGAATTACTTTTTATGTTTCACGTCTGGTCGCCAAACCAAGTGAGGTCCGAGATTCAGAAAGACGGGTTCGTGCCCTCCAGGTCTTCTAAATAAACATGTACATAAATAATGGAATGATGGTTGGTCTGATGGATGGAGCATATGAAGCACATATAAAGGCAAGAGCCAAGCCAAGCTATCACACTCTTTAGTTCTTCAACTCTTCTTTGCAAACAAAGAGAACAGCATACAGTATACAGAGTAACTAGTTCAAGTATGTAAAATACAATAAGCATTCCCCCACAAAAATGCCTTGTGGCTGCTGTTGCCATGTCGTCGAAGAGTAGATTGCAAGGCTTGGGCTTGCAAATGTCCTCACGCCTGGGTAATCATCACTAGATTTAGTTTTTTTCTCTTTTGTTTAATATAAGAAGGAAATGCTTTTAGCTGGAATTTTTTGCGGTACTAGGCCACTTTTTGAAACTATTTGCGATTTTAGGCCACTTCCCAAATTATTAGCATTTTTGGTTAGCCAGTGCCACGTCAGCATCGGCCGCTATTGGGAATAACGATCTCTTTATAGCGACCAGCACATTGTACTCCCACACTTGGCAGATTATAAAGGGTATTGTATAATTGCAAACCACTTGGTGTAACTGAGGTCGCTATTGTCAATAGCGACCTGAAGTGGGCATAAAAGCGATTGGGCCAGCCTGCGGTCGCTATTGGAAATAGCGACCTTGGTTATACGAGGCCGCTATTGACAATAGCGACCTCAGTTACACTAAGTCGTGTTCATTATACAATATCCTCTCTATAAGCTGACAAGAGTGGGAGGTCGCTATGAAGAGTCCGCTATTCCCAATAGCGGCCGCTGCTGACGTGGCACTGGCTAGCCAAAAGTGCTAATAGTTTGTGAACTGGCCTAAAATCGCAAATAGTTTCAACAAGTGGCCTAGTACCGCAAAAAATTCTTTTAGCTGTGATAAGAACGATTTTATTTGATGCAATGATGCTTACAATATTTTGAATATGTAACCTGATGCCTCATTGTTAATATCTAATAATAAAATTTGACTACGCTTTTGCTGCAAAATAAACTTTGATTATGGTGTAATGTGTAATCTACCCAAGAATATTCACTATTGGTTAAATGATAAAAGTAAGTGTGAACCTTCTTCCTCTTTTTAGTCGTAATACATTTGACGCGTATTAATACAACAACCACATCATCATATATCCGAGTTTCCACCCAATGCTAACAACATAAAACTATTTCAGTGATTGATAATGGTTGGCATGGTCCCATGGGATATGAGCATTGCCTGAATTAGAGTATGCATGTGAGTGTGTGAGAATCAACAACTACAAGTCAAGTTTAAAAAAAAGTAAAAATAAAATAATAAATTTAAGTAAAAGGTAGAATAACGCCACCCTGTTCCATTAATAAGAAGTTAATAAAACATTTCCGGAGAACCGAAGGAGAGTACGGATAACTATAATGCAGATAATAAAACATAAGTCTCCAACATCTTCTGGAGGGTGGGCCATCCAGGGCGAATATTCTTATTAATAAGCCTCCAACTTCATTAATAAGAAGTCAAGGATCTGTTGATACATCACACAAAGTGCTTGCTCTCTTTAAGTCACATTCCAAGGGAGAAGATTCTGTTAGTATAGTAACTAACCATCATAGGAGTAAAATAATTTGTTCATTTATTTATCCGTCATTCTGTTTTTCTTTCTTATTCTCTCCCGAAGCTTAGATGGCACAGTCCGACTTTTTTTCATTAATGATTAATGTGAGGTAACAAAAATAATTAGGGAGCGAAGCCAGAACTTTTTTGTGGGAATCTTATGACTATATATAGATATGTAGGAGTGTTTTTTTTTTATAATTTTGTGGGGGCCAAACCATAAACTCTAATAGTTCTAAGGGTTTTTTTTTAAAAAAAAAATCATAATCGAGGGGTTTTAAAAATTTGAGTTCATGTATGATACAAACTAGTAACTACTATAACAATATTAAGGCTGCACCTTAAAAAGTTGAGTTAATTTCTCTATTTTTTCTTTGAAAGGATATTTTCGTCATTTACTTTTTAAACAGTCCGAAAATTGTGCAACCACTAATTGTGTTAGTTTCTTCATTTTGGAATAAATCTTCTAAATAAAAAATCCATATGATTTGGTATATAAGATAACAATAACCCGTCTAGAAAAGTGTGCCAAGATCTTATCCATGTGATATTATGATTATTTTATTTTTATTTTCCTCTATCCATCATATTCCTCAACTTATCAAGTCCCCACTACCCATACTCGAGTTCACCGTCATCACCATCATCTCCATCCACTATATTGCCGTCGTCAGCCTGTCCTTGACCTCAATCGGAGTCGGCCGCAATGCTGACAACTCTCCAACTCTACCCTCGTCCTTGCAATCCTCCTTCCATTCCAAAGTCCGAACCTTATCTACTAACGTCTGTGATGCTCTCGCCTCTCCATCTAGTGCAAGACCCATCTCAATATCCTTGACCTCACTTATAACTTCATCAAAAAATTTCACCAGTATTGACCTTGATCACGTCGCCATCCACCATGGGACCATCTAATTCAGTCATGGCCATATAATACCAGGTAATCATCAGGCAAATTAACCACAAACATTAATCTTATGACTTCTCTTTATTTACAAGAATGCTTTTGACTAGTCTTGAGATAGGAAGTGATAATCTAACGACTGAGAGGTTGTTTGTACGGGACATGTTGCTTCATGTATGTTTTATTTCCTGTCTGTAGGTTATTATCTGGCCCAGTTCTCTGGATTTGTATCATTAATTTCTTATTAATGAAATAGGGTGGCCATATTCTACCTTTTCCTTCAAAAAAATCTAACGACTGAGAGTCAAAGTAGGATTAGTAAGAAATTAATTTAGTTGTTAAGGCTAGTTTCAGGAGTTAGAAGTTTGTATCATAAAATTTTTCTATAATTTTTTTATTTATTTATTTATTTTTTTTGGGGGGGGGGGGGGGGGGGGGGGGGGGGGGGGGGGGTCTCACTAACCTCCACCACTGAAAATAACAAGTAAACTCGTCAAGTACACCTTAATTTAGTTGTTAAGGCTAGCCTCAGAAAATATTTCGTTCACAATAACGGAACAAACATAATCTATCATTTTTTATTCAAAAAAAAAGAAAAGAAAGAAGAAAAGCAAGCCTTAATTAATTCACTTTGGCAATGCATGAAATGTTTTGGCAATGAATGTCTGTACACGCACGAATTTACATCAATCTTCTTTCATGATGAAGTTCAGATCTTCCTTCATAATGGTTGACCAACATGATTGCATTGTTCATTGTCATGTTAGATCGTTAAGGTTAAAAAAAAGTTGGCTTCGAAAATATTCTATCTTCTTTTCTTTGTTAGTATTCTAATTGTTGCAATTTTCGATTACTTTTATCGAGTTTTCTAAACCAAAACAAGTTGTAATTGAGCTACTTCCACAGTTTTCCGTAACACTCTCCTTTCATCACGTACACTGCACATATTTGTTTGGTTACACAACCACAACTCTCATTAAAATATTAGAGATTAAAGATTAGAGACGACGGTTAATTGTGCATTAGTTCAAATTAAAAATGATGGTAAAGATGTTTACAAAGAAAATTGTGGTCAAATGACAGACTAAAGACAAATTTCACTACATAAATTTTATAAATGAAATCAAGATAATCACCTTTAGCTTCCTCAACAACAATCCGAAAAACAACCAGATCAACCTTTAGCAGAATAACAATTAGGAAATTGGATCTTGTTCATTGCAGTTTCAATCCCTAACTATTACTAATGAAAAATGGCTTCACAGTCAAATTCGCAGATCAACTGAAGACAGATTGAACAGTCTTAAAATTGAAAACAAAATCATCACAAAATGCCTCTGATATAATATTACCAACCAAAATAGAATGACATTCAAGGCTGACAATAACAACTTTCAAAACCTTTAGAATAAGATGTCATAATTCATGGTGCTCTCTGCCATGATCTTTGGCTTGATATTTTGCTCCGTCAAATCGAAGGATGCTGAAATCTGGAGGATGAGAAGAACTAAGATTCAAAATGCAATAGAAATAATAAAAAACATAAAATAAATACTTATAAAGAACATGCTCTAAAGTAATATATCAACTACAGCCAGAACAATCACTGAATGCTATACTATGATGCAAGTTTGAGTTCATTGCTTGAAAAATTGTATACTTCTGTGCAGATCATGAAAACATTCCCAAAAGTGTATTAATTAACTGGTTACTTATGAAATAAAATTTGAACTCTCATACAATAGTTCAGGTTTATCGATCAAGGTGACAAGTTCAGCAATTACAATTTTACGAGAAAGAAAAAATAGTTTTGGCCATATATCCCACAAAAAAGTTAGGTAAAGGATGAGGAAATCAACCACTGTTGTAAAAGTCCCACTAAAGCTCCGAGTTTAGTCCCAATGTTAGCTTAAAGCATTCTAGAGCAATTTAGGCCGCATCACAATTGACAGTAAAATTTTTATTCTAAGATTGTTTTTAGAATTATAATGCAGATTCATTTTTAGTTATGAAATTCTTTATTAGTTGCACATTTTATTCAGTTCTTCCTTTATTATGATTTTTTAATATATATTTTTCTGACAATTTTCCTTTTTTTGGGTTAAGATGATCCCAGGGCCTATTCCCCACAGAAGCCCTAAAAGCCAAAGCCTTTTCTGCCCACCTTCTGCTTTCCAAAACATCCATCAAACTCCCAAGCAAATATAGTATTGAGTTCTACAGAGTACTTAAGATTCGTACAAGAACTACAGTGTTCTTAGAAGATAATTTTTATGGGTACTTTATATACTTTAGTGCTAATTCTATCAATCGCTTTGTTAGTTATGAACTTCATAAAATATTTTGCTTACTGTGATTTTATATAATTTCAAATTAGTCTTGGGGCTTTCTACCACTCAAGCCATTCATTTCGTTTTCTGCTTTCCAGAACATCACAATTTAGTTTAGTAAATCTACTGTTCATCTTCTTGATTAAAAACTCCTAATAATCTTACCTTCTTTGGTTCTTTCCCCTACTCTCATCTATTACAGCAATCTACATTGATCTACATTGACATCTCACCTCCAGCAATCAATCTCCTGTCTGATTCTCTTCTATCTTCTATAAATTTTCACCACTTCTAACCTCTGTTCTAACAACCCCCTAGCAATCATCTCTTCCATTTCTCCATTACCTTTTCTCTTATCGATTTGCCTCTATGAGAACCTCCCAACTTCTCCTCCTCCTTTCATCTCTTCTATAAGACAATGATGGCCTTCTCTGACATAAACCCGAGCCTAATCATATTACCGTCTTCTAAGCTCTATAACACCACCAATCATAGTCATGTATCAAAATTAGGATTTAATACAAACATTAAAGGCCTTTTGGGTATATCTTTGGATTTTACTTTTTGAATTAAGATGAATCTCAGTCATCTCCAGTTTAATGGACCAACCAATACTTAACATCAGACTATGAATCAGTAATACCTCGTTTAAAAACATGCAAGTAACATCTCCTAAATTCATAGTTTGTAACAATGTTTGGTTTATGCACATGAATAAGTTCATTAGTTCATCATATTTAAATATATCTCAGAATTGAACAAATTGGAGCAGAAGAAAAATGATTACCTTAAAGCAACCATTGGTCTTCGAGTCCCTACTCCATTCCAGACCCAGGGATTTAGCTGATGTCTGATATGTTGCCTTAATTGCATCACCACCTTCGAACTTCCTTGACAAGGCAAAGTCCCAAACATTCTTTGAAACATCATAAGATGGCTCAATAACTGTTCTCATCAGCTCCCCATGGGCATGCATATACTTCACCTTGCAGTTCCCTGATCCAAATGCATAACTCATTGTCAATTTATTGGATGGATTGAAAGTTACCAACGAATCCACCGTCGTTCTATTTTCCCCGTATGCATGGACAAAATTCAAACTCACTGGCTTCTCCAGCACTTTCACTGTGTTTATGAACTGGAATTGGAAGTCCTGTGTACAAAAAGACAAACGAATAAAAATAATAATTATAAACATACTTTAGTTCCTTGCTTGGTCAGTCATGTTTCAAACTTTCAATCCCATAGGAGTAAAATTAAGGGAAATCAGGGAAAGAAATAGACACCATACATCTGTAGCACAGGGTACCCAAAGGCTGATACAAAAACGAAAAACATACACAAAAGCAAAAAAAATAGACTCACTGCAATGAGGAAGGAATATGGACATATAACAACTGAGGCATGTCATAAACGGATACATTAAGAAAGATCAAGATGTTTCCTACAAACGTGGTGAATTTTTCAAACAATCAAAGAAGTTAGCAGCAAATGACCTCTAAGAGCATCCACAGTCGTTGAGGGATAAAATATGCATATATGAATAAATGGAAATAGCAATCGATCGTTTTGGTGCAGTCGTCAAATGCTATTTTTTACCTTTTTATATTAAAATAATAAGCGACGGTCCTTCATGTTCTGTCGGAGAGGAAAAAAAAAATTAAAAAATGGTGGGACGGCATATGAAGCTCCGTCGGAGTGAAAAAAAAAAAGGTAATAGGTGCGACGGCACTTGATGTGCCGTCGGAGGAGAAAAAAAAATGGATTCGAGGTTCAAAAAAAAATTACAAAAAAATTATAAAAATTACAAAAAAATTACAAAACAATAAAAAAAATTGCAAAAAAAATTCAAAAAATTGCAAAAAACTACACTGAGTGGAGGGACGGCACTTCAAGTGCCGTCCGAGAAGTGGGGTCTTTTTGGTTTTTTTTAATTACGAAATTAAATTTTTTTTGGAGGGACGGCACTTGAAGTGCTGTCCGACCAATAAAAAAACTTTTTTTTTTGTGCGACGGCACTTCAAGTGCCGTCGTTTATATATGCATATTTCTCAAATCTATTCTCATATTTGGCACTCTACTGTAGCGAATTATGCATATTATGCATATTTGGCCAACGACTGCAGCGCTGTTTTTGGCCAAATATGCATATTATGCATATTTAGCAAACGACTACAGATGCTCTAAGAATATGTATCTCAAAAGAAATTTTGTACAGGTTATACTTGACAAAGAATATCATAATTGAATCATTTAAATTTGATTCCTCAAGTCTCTGCAATCTACAACAATAAATTTATACATATCTAATATGGTGAGAGCTTGTAACAGTAAATAAAATTTGAGAAAAGTAAATCTTGTCATCCTAATTTGTCAAAATCGAGATACTTCATCTGAAAGAGGCTTACATTGTACCCTTCACTTTCACAATACTAGCCAAACCTTCAACATAAGTTGGAAGGTAAGATGGTTCAGATTTCACAATATAGAATGTTCATGGTTAAGATTTCAAAAATTTGTAATCTGGTATCAATCTGTCAGTATCGATTTATCGGAATAGGGAACCTATACTAGGTGTGTCCTTACACACCTTGCAATTTGAAACCATGACATTAACATTAATCATACTTATAATTGATTATATTACTCCTTGCCCAAAATATAGGACACTATGTTGCTAATGCTAATTAAGATAATAAAAGCCCTCAAAACTACTAAAATCCTGGACATGATAAACAGGGTGTTGGATGACCGTTGAACCACTAGTAAGAGATTTACAATTGGCTTTGTTTGTGTGCATGAAAATAACCAAAGATGGATCCTTACAGCAAGCTCATGCTACACATCAACTACCAAAGGATTTAAAATAGTGATTTGTTATCTCCCATGTATGAACCCTTGTTGTGGGCGTCCTTCCTAAGATGCTGATACTTGGTAGGAACAATGCTACCTTTACCACCATTGATGTTAGACGCTTGTCTAGGGATGTGGTGTGTCTCCAATTTGCTGATGATGCCATCATCACATTGAAAGCTAATGGTCATCAACCTTAAGTTGGTGCTTTATTTGTTCTTAGATAGAAACTTATTGGCAACCACTCCATGAGAAGTTTGAACGCGGACTTCCATCATGGAAGGCCAGCAGGCTCCTACCAATTGGCAGGAAGTTGACTCTATCTAATTCTTTGCTTACTGCTTTCCCATATTACTAAGCTTTTTCAAGCTACCTAGGTGGCTGAAGGAAATTGATGCCATGAGAAGTTCGTTCTTTGGGAGATGCATTGCTAGTACCACTGGTAAGCAATTTCACAATGTAAACTGGGCTAGAGTATGCATGTCTAAGGCTCAGGGTGGTCTACATGACCTTAATATTAAGGATTTTAACGAGGATGAGAGTATCAACTCATGAAGTGGCTGTGGAGGCTTGCAATTAGTGACATCTGACCCTCTTTCAGTGGCTATCTTCCTTGGATGCACGCATCAAGGGGTTCTCTTGATTAACAGCATCCAAACCCCAAACATCTCATTATTTTGGAGAGTCACCTTTAAATTTTTTTAAAGGCGCCTCTGAATTAATCCCTAATTCTGTGGATAATAAATGGAACTACTCTCTTCATGGCGTAATAATCAGGGTAAATGGGACCCCTTCCAACAAAATCTTTTCCCATCCTTAGCATCACATGTCTGGGACCCATGTCTCTCTGGACACAGGCCTTTAGGGTGATGGCATTCGGAGATGGAGACATAAAGTAAGAAGGCTAATTTTCTCTTTGTACAGAGGGTAGAGGTCTGCTACATCTTGAGATGAAAATTACAATTGAAGAAAAGATCATAAAAACAATCTTCTCCTACAACTGTATAATACAATCAGTAATTAAAGATACTTGGATGTACAGTCGTTACTCATTAGCAAAACTCTTCCGAACCTCCTCCACTCTCATATCTTCAAGAATAAAATGGAGGGGAGGAATGTCATAGAATTCGCTGACTTACAAATGCAAAAATCTCGAATCTCTAATGCTCATTTCTATTTAATTCATTTATATGTGTAGCAGCAGGAAAGAAGATGAAAGCGATGACAAGTTTTAACTCTCAAGAGGTTGGGTTTCACTGAGTTTGTTCCAAAACTGCTGCTGTGCTACTCAAGGCTAGAAGTGGGTGCTCACTCTGTCCAGAGTAAGGGTCAGTGAATGCAGAGATTCAGTTCTTTGTCTCAGTTGCAGTTTATCTTTTAACTCATTTTCTCCTTTTCCCATGGTTTAGTTATACGGTGTTGAACATCTATTATGTATTTGTGGAGACGTGACTCCCATTCATATAGGAGATGGGTTTGTAAGTGGAGATGCACAGCCAGGCTCTCTCCTCCTTATAAATCCCAGTCTGACGTGATTTTATTTTTAGTAAGTGAGGACTTCCATCTCATGTAGTTAGTGTCTTTTTGTACTTTGGGTTTTGGCTTTCCTAGTTATTTAGCATCAAAAGAAGTAAGGATTGTTAAAATTATGTGATGTTACCTCAATTTATATCACATAATGTAAACGATAGAACTTCAGTTTCCTAATTCACGTAGAAATAGTGGACGATTGCAAAGAAAATAGATAAAGAAGCGGAAAGTAAGGTAAGTTCAGTAGCAAAAAGCTCAAGGTCTTTTGAGCAATAAGGAGATAAAACAAGAAATGAAAATACATATAAATTATGAAGGAAGTAAAATTAATTGAACAATAAAGTTTACAAAAGTAAATACTAGACTTGGATAACAGATGAAAAGAAGAAATCATGCCATTAACAAACAATATATAATATCAAATTGAAGATTATAGCGCTCAAGAAAACCAAAGTGCAAATATAAGCTTTCTACACCAATGCTCGTAATCTAATGATATCTATACTATTATTAAGCAAAGCCCCATTTTAGCGGCTTTTTACTATCATGTCCCCATATACATAAAAAGCTAAAAAAAATCTATATGGTTAATTCTGTAATTTTCACTTCACATTTAAAGTCTCCATAAAATTCTGTTCCCTCAAAAATCGAAAACGTCTCTTCCTCTCCCTCCATCAAATCCGTGCATTGCACGTGCATATCCCCAGTCCATATTGCACGTGCTAACCCATAAAACGTGCATTGCACGTGCAGATTACTAGTTTTTAATTATAGTGACATGTAAATTTTACATGGATCTCAATAAAAGTCATTAAGAGGACGCCCAAAGGCCCCAAACTACAATGACTCGGTTTCCCGTATGACCACAATTTAGAAATAACACTCCTTAACAAAGTGAAAATTAAAAGTTTTCTTCCAAAACTTTTAAACTCAATTACCAAATTATTTCCCACTTTTCAACAAAAAATCTATTTTATATTACAACCATAATTTCCGTCCAAAACACACAGGATGTTCGGGTAATTAAATCAGAAAGTTTTGGGGAAAATTTTAAATTTCAACTTGCAATTGCAACAAGGTTATGCTTCAACATTTCTAGAGTACTACTTTGACCAATGTTACCTAGTTTGCGGTTTGCATTGGTTCGTGGTACGGGTAAGAGTTCGTGGTGGTTCATAGGGGGTAGGCTTAATTGATACAATTTTGGTTATATATATATATATATATATATATATATATATATATATATATATATATATAGGGTGATCTTCGGTTGCGCACTAGCTTCGTGCGCACCCGGTGCGCACAGCCGTCCGATCAAGATTCGAATCATGATCATGATCGGACGAAGGCTATTAGTTTGGGGGTTTTAAGGGATATTTTGGCCAATTGATCATATTTCTCAATGCCACTCTCAGTCTCTCTCTCTCTCTCTCTCTCTCTCATCTCTCTCATTCCAAACCAAACCCAAATCCTGATCGAAACCCTAGCTCCACCCTTCTTCTCCACCAACAACGGCCTCTACATCCACCACCAATCGAAACCCAAAAGCCTCTCATGCTCAACTATAGCTCCGCCTTCCTTCTCCACCCCCAATTTCGATCGAAACCCTATCTCCACCTTTCTTCTCCACCCACAATAGCATTTACCTCCACCCCCAATCGAAACCCTAGCTTCCAACTTCACTCTTCTTCCCTAATTCCTCACATATCTCTCCTTCTCTGTCTCCCGTTCTCTAGCTCCCCCAGAAACCCTGGCTCCCTTCGCCTCACGACTTCTAGCTCGACCACAACCTCCACCAATTCCATCTCTAGATTTGCACCTTGAAATAATTTTCCTCCTATGGCACATATATATATAGGGGAGTGATAATGTGAGAACTACTTCTCACGATAAACTTCGTGTGAACTTTTTACATAACCATCACATGGATAATCCGAACCGTTCACATTGTTTAGAATGACCAAATTAGTCTAAATATGTAAAATCAAGTCATTTGAAATTCATTTGTCCATCCATCATATCATTCAACCATACAATTTGTAGCACTTAAATGCATGGACAAACAAATCTCAAATGACTTGATTTCTCATCTGTAGACTAATTTAAATGTGTAGATCAAAATAAACAGTTCAGATTTTTCCAATTTATATCCCAAAAAAAGTTCACACTTAGTTCTCACCGAAAGAGTTCTCGCATGATCATATAGCTTATATATATATATATATATATACTAAATGTGAAGGAAAGGTGGCATCGTGGCAGCCCAAAAATCTCACCCCTCCTCCCAAATGCGCGATCCACATTGTTCAATGTGTTGAACATGTCATAAAACATAAGAGAAAGAAATATTGTCAAAGTTGGATATGTTTTGCTCAAAGTGACTGCAATTATTCTACCGTTGAAAAAATGTCCATTTTGCAACCTCATTGATGAGTGAGAAAAACATGTTCAAATGCAGTGATTAACTTGAACGGTGTGGATCGTGAATTTCAATAGTAGGGATTAAGTTTTTTGTGCACCATAGGAGGAAATTTCTTCCTATAACATAAGACCTCTCTCTCTCTATATATATGTATGTGTGTGTCTGTGCAAACTGTGCGTCTATCTATCCTATGGATGATCAGAACTGTTCACATTATTTAACATTGCCAAATTAGTCTATGGATGAGAAATCAAGTTGTTTGAGATTCGTCTGCCTATGCATCGAAGTGTCACAAATTGTAAGGCTGAAAAATCGTTATTTTTTATAATGACATGATGCATGAACAAATGAATTTCAAATGACTTGATTTTATATTTCTAAACTAATTTGGCCATGTTAAACAATGTGAACGGTTCGGATCATCCATAGGATAGATAGACGCACCGTTGCACTTCCATTGCATTTGCAATGGAAGACTTATATATATATATATATAGAGAGAGAGAGAGAGAGAGAAAGAGAGAGAGAGAGAGTCCCCTTCCGTTGTGCACTAGGCCTCCGTGTGCACTCGGCCTTCCCGCCTTCGTATTGACGATCCGAACCGTTCACATTGATCTACACATCTAAATTAGTCTAAATATGTAAAATCAAATCATTTGAAATTCATTTGCCCATCCATTGAAGTGTTACAAAATTGTATGGCTAAAAATCATTGTATTTTATAGTCACATGATGGATGGGCAAATGAAATTCAAAAGATTTGATTTTACATATTTAGACTAATTTAGATGTGTAGATCAATGTGAACGGTACGGATCTTCAATACGAAAGTGGGAAGGCCGAGTGCACACGGCGGCCTAGTGCACAACGGAAGGGGACTATATATATATATATATATATAGAGAGAGAGAGAGAGAGAGAGAAAGAGAGAGAGAGAAATCTTCGGTTGCACACTACTTTGGTGAGCACTCCATGAACACTCACGAAATAGAGCACCTATGACAAATCCGAACCACTCATATTGTTCTATATACCTTAGATAGCCTAACAATAAAAAATCAAGTAATTTGAAATTCATTTGTCCATGATTTACATCATCACAAAATTGTATGGCTGAAAATTCTAACAGCATGATGGATGGGCAAATGAACTTCAAATTACTTGATTTATTATTGTTAGGTTATCTTAGGCATATAGAACAATATGAGCGGTTGAGATTTTTCATAGGGTCTTTATTTCATGAGTGCTCACGGAGTGCTCACCAAAAGTAGTGTGCAACCGAAGGGGACTCTCTCTCTCTCTCTCTCTCTCTCTCTCTCTCTCTCTCTCTCTCTCTCTCTCTCTCTCTCTCTCTATATATATATATATATATATATATATGAGTACATAACTATGATTAGCACACAAAATCTCTGTGTACAACTATAATTACTGTAATCATGCGTTCTCACTGCAACTATGCAACAAAATAGATGATAAATTTTCCAAAACAATAGAAGCCTTAAATTCATTTTTTGTAAAATGCAGATGGCTGAAGTTAAAATACACTTTCTGTTTGATAAAATGACAATATCAAGTTTAAACAAATATTGAAGTTTAAACTAATCTTATCAACATCGACCTCTTCTTTTTAATTTTTATGTAAGATTTTTCTCATCATTTATGCAATTATCTGTCAGCAAATATGATCAACATCCATCTCTTATTTTTTCTTGTTATTATGCTTTTTTGAATATAAATTACCAAGTAAAATATGCTTGTTGCATGTACTTCTTTTCATAATTGTCAAATCGTGAAACATATTGTACAGTGTTTCCCTAGAATATATCTTATATCGCATCGTGTATCATATCGTAAGATAAATTAAAGAATGTCCAACAGTGAAGCAATCAATGATGCATCAATTTATATGATCATAATTAATCAAATATAGATAAATCTATGATTTTAAATGGAGATAAAGATATGCTTGTTGACTATTGAGTCACCAAAAATTCTTAAAACATTACAAAAAATAAACTGTGCATGTCTTTTATAGTATATTATTCATGATCCTTAATTTTTGATAACGTAAACTAGGTTGAAAAGCCTTACTAAAGTATTAATAAACTTGCACTAGTACTTTGTATTACTATAGGAGTTGTATATACATATATGACACTATTACTAATGTAGACATATTACGTGTAGTCATCTATCCTAAATCTAAAGACCTTACAACCATATGTGAAGAAAAACTAGCATCAAATATGATAATAAGATGTTTTATTGTCTAGACTAAAATTATTAAAGATGTATCATTTATTCAAAATAAATAAAATTGATTTATCAAAAACTGTATTATCTAACTAACAATGCAAAATCCATTGCTAATGCTTAATTTTTTATAAGAGAAAACTTACATATACACACAAAAAAAATGGACTCAAAATAGTGTGAGAAAATTGCATGAGAAACATATTAATTGACACAAAAAATAAAGGAAGAGAGAAGAAAGAAAAAGAGAGTAACAGCATTGGAGAGTACACCCAAAGAAGAAGAAGAACCAAACATGCTATTTTTGATAAACCTAGAGAACAAGATGAACGAAGCGGAAGAAACAAAGACGAAAGTGATGATGCGAAATAAACAAAGAAGAAATCTTATCGTGTGGGCACAAAACCCCAAAGACATAAGATTTTGAGCTTTAAAATGGACTTTCATGGGATTTAAACCTAGAAACACATGCAAGCTATTTTTTCATATCAATCGTATCGTATATCGGTGCGAAACGTATCATATCGCAAGATACAATACAACAAAATGAGATATTTTATGCTATGATAAATTGAATGAAATACATCTCAAATTCATTTAATATTGTATGGTATCGAGATACATATTGTATGATATGCAATATATTGACAACTATGCCTCTTTTAAACATTTTTTGCAACTGAAATAAAATTTATTGCATTCTTTTTTGGAGTTTTTTTGTGATAAGAGAAGTTCGCTTATAATAGTGTTCTGGATTGCGAACGCATCCCAAATGGGATCGCGTGATCCAGATCACGGTTCATATGGCTTTTAGCAAATTAGGTAACATTGGGCCTGCCTATTTGAAATATTAAATTACGTTTATGCTTTAATTGTTTCGCGTGTAGATTGTACCACGTTTTACATCATAAGTATTCTAAAATGATTTTCTGTATAGTTGGTCGTCTTAAAATGAAACAAATTCTTGACTGTAAAACAAGCTTGAGATCATGATTTTTTTATATAACATATAGATTGAAACCTTGAACAATAATAACCCAATAAGACTTATTGAGTTTATTCGAGGGTAAAATACTACCACCCCCCCCCCCCCAAAAAAAAAAAACGTTTGGCTTATATACAAAAAACACCACATGTTTGCAAAATGGACAAAGTGGACCCCTGTCGTGAGTTTTCTCCATTATTTCTCTCTCTCCTATGACTCAACATTGACCACATTTAACCTTGCTTAATGGATTAGGAAAAAAAGGAAAACTCTAAACTACCCCTACCCCTCCCTTTCAGGTTTTTTCTTAGGGTTGAAGATGAAACAGAAGGATGGCTTAGGGTTTTTCTTTTTTCTTTTTAATACAATATCAATGTCAAAGGTGATCAATGCAGAGTCATAGGAGGGAGGAGAAACAATGGTGAAAACTCATGGCTGGGGTACACACTATACTTTTTGCAAACGTGTAGGTGTTTTTTGTATCTAAGTCAAACATTTGGGGGGGGGGGGGGTTGTATTTTACACTTTATTATAACTCGCTTGGACTTCACTGTGCATATACCAATATGACTTATTGAATGATTAAAACTTACTCACACTTTACTACAAGTATCCTACTATGACTTATTTAATGATTAAGACTCACTCAGATTTGACTAAACTATATCTATAATTCTCAAAGAAGTATTGGTTTATCTAACTTTCGATAATCTATATATGTAGAGTGCAGAAAGTAAAAAAAAAGTACAAACTTCCATCAATTGGCTAATTTACAAATAAGATATCCTAGGCTGCGAGCCAAAGACGACTAACTACCTCTCATTTGCTTTAATATGAATAACCTCCCAAAGCTTTGATTTTCTTCGAGATTTACCCTATAGCATTAACAACATGTGTGAAATGTCTAATTACCCTTACATGGAAGATATGGCTCAAATGGACATGACCCATTTCTAAACAATCTTTATGTCGGTATTTTTACGTTCACATAAAAATGCACATGAGATGTATGTGATGTCAAAACTAAGAGAAGGTTAACTGAGGGTGTTTTATCCCTAGCAGACAAGTAAATTTAGGGGGTTACACATATTAAATCAAAATGAGAGTATTATTCACATTTGGCTCAATTGTGGGTATTTTTTTGTAATCTACCAAAGATATTTGTATCAAAGTACTCAAATGGGGGTCTCACTTCCTTCCAAATTTATCCACAAATTATGCATGATATTTACTTATAACCCATACTCCTTGAAGACAGCGTCCATCATACGTATGAAATTGGTTTTTAAATCATATTTGTTCATGACCAAAAAATCTTTGATGAGAAGATCCTATTCTTTCAATTTCATGCATGCTATCAAATCTCGGTCGAGATTAAGACAATGCTCCAAACATGTCTCCGACTTTTGGACATAATACAATATTTGCTTAAAAACTCGATACTTGCTGATATTTGAGTTAACAAGGGGGACAAATGATAGTATGTAAATGTAACCAAAAACTATATGATAAGGACATATATTCTATTTAGTTTAGTATTTTATTTCAGTACCATATTTGTTTTTGGCAATTATAGCCATATGTAATCTTTCTTTTATGCATTAGAATATTTTTTATATTTTTAGAATATTTCGAGATTTGTATCAAGATTTGTTTTGAGCCTATTTATAGGCCTTGAGATTAATGAGAAGTCATGCCATTTTTGATTAAAAAAATAATTGTGTTAAGTTTTTCTCTTCCTCTCTCTTTTTGTGTGATACAATTGAGATCCAATTATTAAGGTTTGTGATAAATCCTAATAAAATTTTAGGATTTGTGATAAACTCTAAAAATACCCCAAATTCTCAAATTAACAAAAAAAAATCCCAAAAAAAAAAACCTAAAACCCTAATCCCCTTTCTCCTTTTCTTCTTCCTCCAAATCCCGAAACCCCAAACACCCGACCTCCACTCCTCCTCACCCCCTTTGACACCACCACCGTCGTTGACCCTCCTTCTACCCGTCGCCTCCATCGCAACCACCTCGCCCAAGGCCCCCGACGATCTCGACACCACTCACCCCCACCAACGTTGCTTCTCGTCCACCTGAGGACCCTCGCTGTCACCTCCTCTCACCTCATCGACCACCGTCGTCGACCTCCCTCACTCCCTCGACCACCGTCGTCAATTCTCCCCTTTATCCCGACCTCAGATCTCCAAGACCCATCTCCGAAGTCAAACCCTAACAAACAAATCCCCTCGTTCCTGGCTGTGTCGCCATCGTTTCCCACCATCGACGCCCCACACTTCACTGCGGCCACTGTGGTCAACCATTGGTCAGCCTGTTTGTTGATTTGCTCGTTGCTGATTTGCTCAATTGCTGATTTACTGATTTGCTAGTTTGCTGATTTGCTGATTAGCTGCCAATTTGATATCTACTACTAGTTTCTTCGAACCCGGTAACTTCTTTCCACTTTTTAAATATTTATGTTACACTGTTTTATCATCTCTACTATATCATTCAATTTAACTGTCAACCACAAATATCGAGATTGAGTATTCCACTTGCCTAATTAGAGTACGAATCAATATTGCATCTGTTACTTGCTAAGAACACTTAGGAATTTAATTATTGATTGTTAGAACCGAATTATTAATTGGGCTTGTTAAACTTAATTCAATTCTTGAAAATCCATCAAATCGATTAATTGTTTAAAATTCTAACTTTGATCCGCATTACATGTTGGTAAAATTAATCCTTTAAGATTCTTGAAAATTCTCTATTTAGGATTACGTTTTACATCACTATATGAACTACTTATTGACAACCCAGTAGGTATAGCATGAGATAGGGTGTTATAAAGAGGGAACACGATCGAGTAATAACTAGAACCGTATTTTAATTATATTTCTATAGTATTTTCCCAACTGCTTAGAATTTTGTATTGCAATTTAGTTTTATAATTTGAAATTCATATTTTCATGGTATACTTTATCAAATATATATGTATTTTAAAAGTATTATGTATATTGTACATGAAAATGAATATAAACACAAGAAATTATTACAATATATTCTTATGATTTGACAAAATCATACATTGAATATTTCTTTCTAGATTTAATTATTTTAACTATTTTTGGAAACTTTTTATTAATCTTTTAAATACATTAAGTAGATGATACCAAACAATCAAATACGCCCGACATTTCCAAGAATGGCAAAACCGATACCAATGGTGGAAGGCTGATACGAAACCCTGAACCGAGTTCTGGAAGCATGCTTCCTAGGACTTGCCTCATCTCTACTACTATCACTAGAGCGTTGGTATTGTGTGTTTTGTGGATAACCATCAACTTATAAGTCACAATCACATATTTAAATATCCAAACTACACAGCCATCTACTGAACTTAAAGCTTTTGGGTTTTATTTATGAATAAAGGTCGGTAACAAATTTCAAATTTGCCAAAGCATCCCTCCCAAATCCATATTTGCATGAACATCTCCAACAATTGGCAACCCTTTGCAAATAAGTCCCCCAATTATGTTTTTGATGGTCTATTAGGGTAACCCATTCGACGCCCCAATTCCTCTGCAATTATCTCCAAATCTCACCAAATTCTCTAAAATCCTAAATATCTCTGCATGTCCCAGCTCTCCTTTGAGATAATATTCTCCTCTAATTCCATAAAGCACTTGAGAAGATTTTAGGAGTAGGAGAGAACTCGAGAGAGCAAAGGTTTATGAAAATTGTGGTAAAACTTTAAGTCATGAGGATTTAAGGAAAATGTGAGAGACCTGAGATATCTAAGAGGTAAAGTGAGGGCATTTGAGAGTTTAGCTAATCATGGTTAACTATCAACCATACTAAACCATTAAATACTTACCAGAGGGATTTATTTTGCAAGCGGGCCCTAATTGTCAGGGCCTTTAACACCAATAAGAGTTTGTGGGGAATGTTTTGGCAAAAATAAAATTTGTGAGGGACCTTTATGCAAAAGACCCAATTTATTTTACAAGAAAACATCTTAAGTAAATCTGACGTGCTAAATAACTAGTGTCATTTAATGTCAGCTAACCAGGGCCGGCCCCCACCTTGAGGCAGGTGAGGCGGCCGCCTTAGGCCCCCGTTTTTTTTTCCAATTTTAGGGGCCCCAAATTTTTATTTCCCTTGTAAATATAGGAACGTATTTTACGCGTAATATTGTTATTAGGGGCCCCGAAAATAATTATTTGGGCCTTTCGCTTCGGACCCCCGGGAACTCAGGGCCGGCCCTGTAGCTAACCATTTAGATAACAACTTTTGAGAAAATCAAATAATTTTTATTCAGAACTAAATTACGTAACTATTTGTTTCCCTAAAAAAATTTACAGCGATCATATAGGCGACGCCACACGTGCGACAAAATCTAGCAAGTCAAACTAGCCCATCTAGTATGGACTATGTACATATACCATCATGTTTGTGAAGCCGGCCCTATACACCACAAAAAAAAAATATTTTGACGAGTAAATCCCAAACATTAAATAAGTGGCTCCATCTGATTAATCGTGTAACTAGTCCATTTGAATTCATACATCGGCAATGCAAGAGACATCTTATCTATATTGTCTTAATAGTCAAGTTGAATTCTTCCATCGGAAATGCAAGATAAAACAAATAATTTCTGTTTTGAGCTAATTTTTTCCAAATTACACAACCATCCCATTCCAACCATACGTGCATCAAACGTGTCAAAAAGTTAGTACATCTAAATTCAACATACAATAAACACTTCATTCGATTTCATTTCATATGAGAAGCCCCAACCTTGGCTTAATAAACAAATAAATAAATATTAAAAAAATATTTTTTAAAAAAACCGTACCTTTTTGGGGACGTCGTAATCAAGGATGAAGGAACCAGGTTTATCGAGGGAGAGAGTGAGGCCGTTCAAGGAAGGGCCCTTGATGAAGGTGGCGTCGGTCATCGATGCTTTGAGATTCAATTCACCGGCGTTGACCGCCAGCGTGGCCAACGCCGACGAGTCTTTATCCGCTTCCATTCGCCCCTTTATCGACGCCTTCATCATTTTCAGTTTTCAGTTTTCACTCTTTTTTTTTCTTTTCTCTCCTTTTGTTTTTCTGGGGGTTTGGGCTTTGGTTATTCCGCCGAAGTATCTTATCGGATTCGCCGGAACAAAGAAAGAAAGAGACAAAAAGGCTGGGTTTTAGTACGATTCTTGGGGTACAGCTGTTTCTGTTTTGGCCGAGATGAGACGATGCTTTCTAAATTGGGCCTTCCTAATTTTGAATTTAAAACTACTAGTATTTTGGACGTGCGATGTGCGTTCTAGTTAATTTCTATTTTATATAGTATATAATAAAGTATAATCTTGCCTCGAATCTGAAACCTCCATTTAACAATCACATACTCTTTACAAATCTCTAATTATACTATATCTTAAGCTAATAAGTCTATCATCTCTCTCATTTTTCCATTTTGAAATAAAGAAAAAAGAGAAAAAGTAGTAAATCATACTTACCTTAATACGTGCACACCACACTTTTTTATTTAACAAAATAAACTACAAAAACAAATACAAAAACAAAAAAAAATACCTTCATCTCCCAACTCCTATGTTATTAGAGAATTTTTTCAAAAATAGTTTTGTTACTCTCACTTTTTAGAAATTTATGTGCAATATAAATTATGTGCAATATATTGCACAGGGGTTATACTAGTCTCTAATATCTAATTTTATAATTGGAGAGTTGGGATTGTTATTTGTAGACAACCTGTAATTTGTAGACAACCATTCAAGCAACCATCTAATCTCAACCGTGCATTTTTAAGTTGGAGTTACATTAAACATTTATTTACTGAATAGTTGTTAGTTACCATAATACCCTCAAAGTTTAAATTTATTTATGACATAATTGTTTACAAGAGTGCCACTCATATAAAATAAAAGTTGGTACCATTGAGCGTAATTTGTAAAAAGTATGTGATGAGTAAATGGAGGTCCCAGGTTCGAGGCCAGATTACGTCTTAGTATTTACTTAAATAAAAAAATTATTGGGGCGTGCATTGCACGTGCAGATTACTAGTTACCTCTAGTGGCACACTTTTATTTTATATGAGTGACACTTTTGTAAATAATTATGTCGTAAATAAATTTGAACTTTGAGGGTATTATGGTAACTAATAACAGTTGAATAAATGAATGGTTGATATATGAGGTGGGATAAAAATGACCCGGCACCCCCTGCCGACGGTAGGCCCTCGATGACCCGGGATCAAGCCAAGGCACAGGGTTGCTTCCTCTCGAAAGCACGTCGTCCCGGCCCCGGACCGCCATGGTGTCAGGACCGAGCCGATAACCAAGCCCCCATGAACCCTGCCGCCTCATCCCGACAACCCGTACCGGCCTTCGGCCTCCGAGCCTCGACGGTCCCACAGGCCTCCCATCAACCTAGTACGAGATAAAAGTGACCTGGCACCGCCTGGGCCATCTGATTCTCCCAGAAGCACAGGAACCACACGACCCGCCATGTCAGCCTCAAAACCACCTAGGGTTTTGCCACGTCAGCCCTAAACCGCCCGGAGTGCTGCCACGTCTGCCCTAAACCCCCTGGGCCTCCTGCCACGCCAGGCTCACGGGCTTTCGGGGCCAGACCCGGCCCCCAAACGGGTCCAAACCCGGTTGGGTTTGTCTATAAATACAAGGCCCTCTCCCACCTTTAAAGGTAATCAATCTTTCTCTCACTAAAACCCCTAGTGATTGTTACTCTCACAGCAACTAACTATATCGTCGGAGGGTCTGCCACCGGGACTAACCCCGGTGTTCCTAGACCGTCTGCAGGGACACAAGGCGGAGCATCCGGATCCAAGCCGATCCTACTGTGCCGAGCCGAATCTCTGGCGTACCGTCTAGCACCGCATCCTTCCACCAATACAAATCGAGTAGGAACTCACACCTGGTGCATCCACACTCCCCCCAAAAACAAACCGCATCAGGTTGGCGCCGTCTGTGGGAACACTTTTCGGTGCGGATGACAGCCCGAGCTTCGCCATCAGCGGTCTCCCTTCGCCCCGCGCTCCTATGGCTCCCAAGGCCAGGAGAGCAGTTACCTCCGCCCTCCGCCCGAACGGGACTCCTCCTCAGGACGACCTCGGCGGCATACACGGATCTAACAATCCGGGGCCGAACCCCAGGGCCCAACCAAGCGCACAGCATCCCGCCGCTTCCGACCTTCGTTGGATCATCCAGAACCGAAGGGCTAGTCAGGCTAGGGGAGGGACAGCTTCCAACTCGGCCCCGAACCGCTCCAGGCCCGCGCCCGAGGAAAGGCCATCGGCACTCAGCCGCATCGGCCGAAGACCGACACCGCAACACGACCCTATTGACCATGGCGCGGTCACGAGGGCCGAGTTCCGCAGCTTTCGGGACAAAATCATGGAGGCTATTCACGGAGCGCCAAGGACTGCGACGCTCAACCAACACCGTCAAATGGACGAGGGGAGGAGCCACACTCGTGACCCAACCCCTCCCACTGAGCGCGCGGACGAGGTACTCCGACGCAACCTAGAGATGGAGAACCGTCTCAAACGCATCGGCGACGGAAATCCGAACCCCGGGCTAGGCCGAAGGCCTACCCGACCGCCATTTTCTGTTACCATCTTAGAAGCGAAAATTCCCCGGAATTTCCGGCCTCCACAGTTCGAGAATTACAACGGCGAGGGTGATCCAGCTGATCACATGGAGGGCTTCAAAACCCTCATGATGATTCACAGCGCTTCGGATCCCCTGCTGTGCCGTGCGTTCCCAGCCACCCTCCGGGGTCCGGCCAGGGAATGGTTCTCCAAGCTCTCCCCAGGCTCGATCTTCTATTTCGACCAGTTGGAAGCCAACTTCTTGGCCCATTTCGTCACCAGCAGGAAGGCCGAGAAGACGAGCGCGTCCTTGCTTGACCTCTAGCAGAAGAAGGGGGAGTCGCTCCGTGACTTCGTCAAGAGGTTCACTACCGAGGCGAGATCCGTCTCCGCCCTCGACGCTGGGGTCGCCTCGGCCGCCTTCCGGCACAACGTCCGGCACAACCAGCTGAAGGTCTCCTTGGCGAAGAAGCCACCTCTGAACTTTCCCGACCTTCTTAACCGAGTCGAGAAATACATACGAGCTGAAGAAGCTTTAAAATCGGAGGGCAGTAAAGAAGCTGCAGGGAAGGGCAAACGCAGGGTCGACGAGATCGAACCTGCCAGAAAAGCGGCAAAGGAAGGGGTTGGCATGAAGAGGGTACCCCCGGTCCCTCGCTTCGAGAGATACACGCCCTTGACACAGAACGTGTCCGCCATCCTCTTAGAGATTGAGGACAAGGGCCTTGTTCGACTACCTCCCCGACCGAGCAACAACAAGAAGCGAGACCAGCGCTTCTACTGCCGCTTCCATAGGGATCATGAGCACGAAACCAACCAGTGTCGGGCCCTAAAAGACGAAATCGAGGCCCTCATCTCCCGAGGGTACCTCCGCGAGTTCACAAGAGAAAGCCCACGGGATCGGAAGGATACGAGGAACCGGAGGCCTTTGCCTCCCGCCCATACTCTGAGCCGCCACCAGGAGCGGGATCCCGAGCCCAATGGAGCCGAAAGGCAGGCCATTTTGCATTATGTCCACGGAGGACCAATGGGAGGGGAGTCTAATACTTCCCGAAAGGCATTCGTGCGAGAGGTAAACGCTGTCCAAAATCTCCCTTCACCTCGAGTACAACTGCTCCCTGTCTCCTTCTTCGGAGAGGATCTCGAGGGCGTCTGCCTCCCTCATTGCGATGCCCTCGTCATCAATCTTGACATGGCGAATTTTGAAGTTCGCCGGATCCTCGTCGACAACGGCAGCTCGGTCAACATCCTATTTCTTGAAGCCTTCGAGAATCTCAAACTGCCCCCGGCCGGATACACCTTGCACGGGTTCTCCAGCATTCCCGTCGTAATAGAAGGGATCGTGACCCTTGATGTCACCGCGGGCTCGGCTCCCATCAGACGGACCAAGTCTATGGACTTCATGGTGGTGAACGTCAAGGCGGCGTACAATGCCATACTCGGCCGACCCGGGCTCTGCTCCCTTCAAGCGGTACCGTCGGCCTACCACTTGAAATTAAAATTCCCCACCAAGCAAGGGGTCGGTGTCGTCCGAGGTAACCAAGAGACGGCGCGGTCCTACTACATGACCGTCGTCGGAGGGGACGTCTTCCCCCTCGATGCCGTCGAGCTCGGGTCCGAGAGGGGCAGTTTCGATCCTGAACCAGACGACGAGCTGGAGGAGGTCCCGTTCGGAGCGGCAGACGAGTCGAAGTGGTTCCGAGTGAGCCGCTCGCTCTCCGAAGATTTGAAGTCGGACATAATCAACTGCATCTGCCGCAACGTCTATCTCTTCGCTTGGAAGCCCTCCGACATGCCCGGGATATCCGAGGACCTGATCATGCATAGGCTGAGCGTCAACCCGGGCTCCAAGCCGGTCGCCCAGAAGAGGTGCAAATTCGCCCCAGAGAGGCAGCAAGCAGTAAAAATGGAGGTGGATAAACTTTTGTCCGCCCGATTCATTCAGGAGGTCAGCTATCCCGAGTGGCTGGCAAACGTCGTCATGGTTAAAAAGGCGATCGGGGGTTGGCGGATCTGTATAGACTTCACGGACCTGAACAAGGCGTGCCCGAAAGATCCTTTCCCCCTCCCCAACATCGATGCCTTGATCTACGCGACTTCGGGACACGAGCTGCTGTCCTTCATGGACGCCTTTTCAGAGTACAATCAGATTCGGATGTTCCCGCCGGACATTGCAAAAACCTCGTTCGCCACCGACCAGGGCCTCTTTTGCTACCGCGTTATGCCCTTCGGGCTGAAGAACGCCGGAGCCACCTACCAACGGCTCGTAAACCGGATCTTCAAAGACTTGATCGGTCGCAACATAGAGGTTTATGTCGACGACATGCTCGTCAAGAGCCGGGAAGGGCCAGACGAGTTCGCCGACCTCGAGGAAGCCTTCAGAATCCTCCGAACTCACAACATGAGGCTCAACCCTGCCAAGTGCGCATTTGGTGTCTCCTCCGAAAGATTTCTGGGGTTCGTCGTCAGCCAGCGCGGCATCGAGGCGAACCCAGAGAGGATCCAGGCCATAATAGACATGGCCTCGCCTCGGAATGTCAAGGAGGTTCAGAGGCTCACGGGAAGGTTGGCGGCCATCGATCGTTTCCTCTCCAAGTCGGGGGAGAAATCCCTCCCCTTCTTCAAAGCTCTACGTGGGAAAGGGGGCTTCGAGTGGGGTGCCCATCAACAAGAGGCCTTCGAACAGCTGAAGCAGTACCTCGCCCACCCTCCTTTTCTCAGCAAACCCGAGCCGGGCGAACCGCTGTGGCTCTACCTATCCACCTCGGATAGCGCCCTCAGTGCGGTCCTCGTTCGGGAAGAGGAAGGGGTTCAGAGGCCGTTATACTATGTGAGCAAGGTCCTACTCCCCGCCGAGACGAGGTACGCAAAGATGGAGAAAATGGCCTATGCTCTGGTCATGGCTGCCCGGAAGCTCCGCCCTTACTTCCAAGCTCACTCCATCCAAGTACTGACTGACCAGCCGTTGAAAACCGTCCTCCACAAGCCAGAGAACTCCGGCCGCTTGGTCAAGTGGTTGATCGAGTTGAGTCAGTACGACATCGGCTATCAGCCGAGGATGGCGATCAAGGGACAGGCCCTTACCGAGTTCATCACCGAATGCACCATTTCTGAGTAACCCAGCATCGAAGGTTCGGGTCCGACCTGGGAAGTCTATGTCGACGGATCCTCCTGTGAATCCGGGAGTGGCGCTGGGATCATCCTCCGAGGCTTCGACCGATTCCTCCTTCAATACTCTCTCCGCCTCAACTTTCCGGCCTCCAACAACGAGGCGGAATACGAGGCCATAATCGCCGGACTGACCCTGGCACACCGAGCAGGTGCGACACAAATCCGGGCCTTCAGCGATTCTCAGCTCGTGGTCAATCAGATCACCAGAGAATACGAGGCCCGCGACGAGCGGATGATAAGGTACCTGGCCGTGGTCCGACGACTCCTAGCATCCTTCTGCTGCTCCACGGTCGTTAGGGTCTCAAGGGAGCAGAACGCCCAGGCGGACGCATTATCAAAACTCGCTTCTTCCTCCTTCGAGGGCCTCGACCAAACAGTACTCATCGAATTCCTCTTAAAGCCAAGCATCAATGACCAAGAACAAGAGGCGATGTGTGTACATGACGATGCCAGCCCGAATGACTGGACCACCCCCATTCGAAGATTCTTAATCAACGCCGAGCTTCCTGAAGACTGGGCCGAGGCAAGGAGAGTCAGGATCCGAGCAGAAAGGTTCGTCATGATCGACGACATCCTCTTCAAACGCTCGTACACACTGTCAGACGGGAAACCGTACCTCTGCTGCCTCGCCAGTGACGAAGCTAGCTACGCACTAAGAGAGCTTCATGAGGAGATCGGCGGATGCCATATGGGAAGCAGGTCACTTGCTCGAAAGGCCCTGAATCAGGGGTACTATTGGCCAATAATGCTGCAAGACTTCCAAGACCTAGTCAAGAGGTGTGGCCTGTACCAGAGATTTTCCCCAATTAAGAGGCTGCCTCAAGCCAACCTCCGATCCCTGGCCAGTCCGACGCCATTCGCCATGTGGGGCATGGACCTGGTAGGCCATTTTCCCATAGCCACCGGACAGAGGAAGTTTTTGATAGTCGCCATCGACTATTTCACGAAATGGCTCGAGGCCGAGCCACTGTCCAGCATCACCGAGCACCAAACCCAGCAGTTCTTCTGGAAAAACATCATTTGCCGGTTCGGAATCCCTCGGGTCCTCATCACGGACAACAGAACCCAATTCGCTGGCCAAAACTTCCGAAGGTTCTGCGAAGACATCGGCGTCCAGCAACGTTTCTCCGCTATATGCCACCCTCAGTCCAACGGCCAAGCGGAGAACGTGAACAGACAGATCCTCGACGGCCTTAAGAAGCGCCTCGACAGTTCCCCCAAGGGACAGTGGGTGGAAGAGCTGCCCAGTGTGCTATGGGCACACCGAACCACCAAAAGGATCCCTACGGGGGAGACGCCATTCAGTTTAACCTACGGGACGGAGGCGGTGATCCCAGTCGAGGTCGGCTTGCCCTTTCCGAGAACCATGGCCTTCGACGAAGCAGATAACTCAGCTGGCCTAAGGGCCAACCTGGACCTCGTTGCTGAGGTCAGGGAGAAGTCTTCCGCCCGAAGGAGCATCTATCAACAGCGGATCGAGAGGTTTTACAACAAGAAGGTCCGCACCACGGACATCAAGGCCGGGGACCTCGTGCTACGCAAGTTGTCCGTCTCCGACCTAACAAGGAAGAGGAAGCTGGCCCCCAACTGGGAAGGTCCGTACAAAGTAGCCGAGGTCGTACGTCCCGGCACGTACCGACTCGTAGATATGGAGGGTCGGACGATCAAGCGACCCTGGAACGCCGAACACCTAATGAAATTCCTAGAAGAGCAGAAGTAGGATTTCTGCTTGGCTAGTGTAAATAACGGTTTTGTAAACTTTCTTATGTAAAAGGCCATTAGCGCCTCTCTCTATATGTATGAAAAGGATCCCTTTTTTGTTGAAACTCCAAGCATCTCGGTAGGTCCGACCCTACGCCGAGCGAAGAGGTTGCTTTCTCAAGCTGCGGCACCCGAGTCGCCACTCCGGTGTCGGCCCCCAAGGTCTCGGTAAATCCCCCTGATGCCGAGCAAAGAAGTCGCTTCCTCACGCTACGGCATCCAAGTCGCCGCACCTGGTACCGATCCCCAATGGATCGACAGATCCGACCCTCAATTCCCTCGCATTCGATCAAAAAAACAATTGGCCAGAGCAAAGAGAGGAAAGAAACCCCTTATTCGTAGTCCCTTATTACTTTAAAAAGAACAAAGACCGTTACATGACCGCTCAACTTGGCTAAAAAGAAAGAAATTACTAACTAAGGGACCTCTTAGAGCCCCTCGGGTTCGACAAAGGGTAATCCCGCTTCGACCGAGCGGCTAGTAGCCCTCTCCTCGTCACAATGGCCCTTGGGTTCAGCCAAGGTCGACACGCCGACCACGGAGCTTTAGGCGTCAACCGGCCGGGTGTGCTCCAGTAGCAGCAATGCCACGGGGACCCCCTCCGTTCGAAGCCCTCCCAAGGAAGATCCCGTCCTCGTCCCAGACATGCCCAGCATCGTCTTATAGCGGTGTATCTCCATCTCCTTCTCCACTATGACGTCATGAAGGAGCCTCTCAGACGAGGGCCGCTGCACCGACGCGCTTGACATGGTGTACCCGAGATCGGCACTTCCAAGGTCTCGATCCACCATTGCCCTCTTCAGCCTGGTCGCCTCCATGCTCAGGGCCTCGGACTTATCCCGATAATAGTTAAAGGCAGCATCCTGATCCCGAGCCCCCTCGCGGTAACGGACCAACGTGGACTCCAGGACCTTGATTTTACTCCGGAGCCATGCGACGTCGGAGCGACGAGGATCTGCCTCGGGAAGAAGAGCCGTTACCTAAAAGAAAACCAACCACCACTCAAAACACTTCGACAAAATGGTCCAGAAAGATCCGGGGTCAAAATACTTGGCCGAGCAAAAAAAAATCCTTTTCAAAAATAAAATTCTTCATACAAAAATGCGGTGGCCAGTCCGCGGTTGGAAAATACAACAAAGAAGAAGGGGTAGACAAAAACAAGGAGGCAAACAACCTAGTTCCCCACCTCTGTGTCGGCCGGGTCTACGAGCGGGTCGGCGGCCGATCCATCGACCTGTCCTTCACGCTCGTCCCCTTCGGGATTCTTCGGCGGCGGCTCAACGACCATGTCGTAATCAAAGTCGGCCAGGTCGAGGGTCGGGTAGAAGTGCCTCACGTGACTGAGAGCCTTCTTGTAGACCTTGTTTTGGGCCGCAATTATGAGGTCCTTGGCCTCCGTCGTCCTCGCCTCCTTCTCCTTGGCAAACTTCTTCCTCAGGGCACCCACCTTCTTAGCCTATTCGGTATCCTTGGCCTCGAGCTCGACCTTTAGCTGCTGCTCCCTCTTGTGTGAGCCCTCGAGCTCGACCTTCATCTCCTTCATCTCTTGCTCGTAATTGTCCGCCCGTCCCCGCTCCTGCTCCACGGCCTTCTCGTAAAGCCTTTTCACTTGGGCCCCATCCAGACAAGCCTACGACAACCAGAAACTGTTCGAAAAAAGATTCGCTCCACGAAAAATTACAAGGAAAAGGGATCGGCAGACATACCAGCACGTTCGCCTGCGACAGGCGCATGTACGCCTTCTCCAGGGTGTCGTTGCTCATACTCTGACGATCCCGGGGAGTCGCCAGCTTCTCCACCACCTCGATGGCGTTGGGCCCATGGGTTAAGCTGTCCCCTCCTCGAATCGACCAATCCAGCGCCCATGGCTGCTGCACCTCCTCACCCACAATCTCCCCTGCACCGGCTCGGAGCGGAGGGACCTTCCCCTTGCCACGATCAGCTCCCTTGGCCGGACCAGGGCTCAACAGGGCAGCCATCTCCTTGCCCACGTCCGAGAGCACCTTCTTCGCCCTCGGTTTGCCGGGGACCTCGGAGACGACCTGGGAAGACTCCCTCATCCTCTTCGCTTTTCCCCCCTCCTCGGCCTTCTGCTTCTTCAGGGCAAGCCTCCTAGCCTTGATCGATTCTGGGTCCATACCTGCAAGAAGACCCATTAAGGACAATGAGCGCAAAAGAACACCAAAACAAGAAAAATGAAACGACTACATACTAGACTCGGCCGGGCTCAGTTCGACGCTGGCCAGGTGACCCTCCGTCACCTTTGGCCAGCTGATGTTGTTCCCCCGACGGAGGCGCTCGACGTGTCCCCACTCCTCGGCAGACAGATCCTTCTGCCTCGACGCCTTGAAGTTCGGCTTATAAAAATTCCAGTGGGTGGGGATGTCCCAAGGTTCCGTGCTCCGGATCACGAAGTACTTCCTCTTCCACTCCTTAATGGAGTCCAGATGGCCTTGGGCTACTTTCCCCCTACCCCGAGGAGAAAGGTAGGAGAACCCCTCAGACTCTCCCGACGAGCTGATCCCCAGCATCGCACGAAACACATCCAGCCGAAGCGGCACCTTCCTCTCCTCACAAAGCAACACGAAGCACACCATCTGCTTCCACGAGTTCAGCCCGTACTGCATCGGGGCAAGAGACGCCCAATTAAGTACCTCTCGGATGAATGGATGGATCGGCAGCCTCAGCCCGGAACCGAACACATCTGCTGGGAAGATGCAATACCACTTCGGTAGTGGGTCGGTGGGACGAAGGCTTGGGCTCGGCACCATCAGCTCATAGCCGGACCCGATGTGGAAGGACGACTGAATAACCTCTAGATCGCCCGCCTCCAGGATCGACGGTAATGCGTCCATCCTTATCTTCTTCCGACTCGGCGATGAAGGCTGCACCCCGTACAGGACTTTGTCGGAGAGGTCATCTGGATACTGCCTAAACGATTTCGACCGTACCGGTGACCCTGTCACTATATTACGAGCGGGAGTCACCTCGCTCGGACTGCTTGGCCTCGTCAACTTCCTTCTCGGCTTCCTCTTCTTCTAAGCCCTCTCCGGCGAAGGGGTGGCCAGGGGCTCGAGGACGGTCGCCGTGGAAGAGGAGCCCGCACCCCGGCTCCGTCTCCGAACCGTGGATTTTCCCCTAGTGCCCTTCCTCCGAGCCTCACACACTTCAGCCTCTCCATTTCCCCCATTATCACTACCCTCCTCCTCCGACACCAAATCCCATATCTCCACTTCATCCGAAGTGTCGCTCCCTTCCTCCTTGGAGTCACTGCTCTGCACCACGAACGGCTTCCTGATGCGGAAGGGCTTCACATCGTACACCCTAGTGTCCTCCTCCCACGACGTCGATTCGGAGAGCCCTGCATCAGGGTTGCCTTCCCCCCTCGAGGTCGAAGCTGAGGAGCCGGACTGAGCCCTAGACATGCTAAAGAAATAAAGCTACGACTAACTTGGGTGGCCTCGGAAAGACGAGTGGGTACGGCTGGTTGAAAAAAAAGAGCGCCAAAGAGTTTCTTTTCTTCTTCTGAGGAAAAAAGCGAGAGAGATGGGTGAGACAGAATGGGATGGAGGGGGTATTTATAGAGCTGGAGGGGACTCCTTGATTTTCGTGCTAACTGTTCCTAGATCTGCGTGAAACGGCCCCTAGAAAATCGCGCCACTTCTCCTAGAAACCCGCGCCATTGACGTCACTAAGTTGGGCGGTTGGCAACCCTTCGGTTCCCGCCCAACCGGCTCCGGCCTTGGCCCCCGGGCACAACTACTTAAAAAGTTTTTGTTTAAAGGTTTAAGGTGCTCACCTCGGACGAGCGCCCCGGGCTCCGGGACTCGGTCGGTTCCCCTCTCACCCGCGAGCAACTCAGGGCTTACGGCCTCTGAAGCCGAAACTCCGAACTATTCGAGGGTGGGAGGAAGACCACCTTCCCCGGGCCTCGGTCTGGGACCCTACCAGCAACGGCGGACGAGCCTCCTAGGCATCGAAATCGGATCGGCCCGCCTCCCATCCCTGTCTCCTTCGGGCAGGCAGCCATCAAAAGCCGTCTACCCAAAGGAAGATAGGGATCGCAGAAGAGCCATCCATCCGAGGCTCCTTATCCCCCGGGTCCGAACTTCGGTCGTACCCCTCCCGTCTCGATCTCTTTTGGACAGACAACCCCCAGGGCCGTATACCCAAAAGAAGACCGAGACGGCAGGGTAACCACCAATTCGGGGCTCCCCAGAGTTGAAAATTTTCAAGTATCAGGCATCTGCCCAAGGTAGACGCCTCTGATGGCCGATGGACCACCACTGATGTGATCGAAAAGGCAGTGGGGGAGTGGGGTATTTATAGCCTCCCCCAAACCTACCATTATGACCCCTGGGAGGCCAAGCAACGGAAGCTCAACTGTCACGCCGCCTTCCGCCTGGGGAACTGAAGCGCCACGCATTGATTAGGGGACATCATTAAGACACCTGGGAAGTTGTGATGCCGCGCGAATCCCGGAACGCCATTGATGCTCGCCCTCGCCCTTGCCGGCCCATAAACCCTCGTCAGTCCGAGGTCAGGCCGAGCGCCAGGACAGATTTCTCACGAAAGCACAAAGGCTCGCCATCGCCCTTACCGGCCCATAAACCCTCGCCAGTTCGAGGTTAGGCCAAGCACCAGGGCAGCTTTCTCATGAAAGCACAACGGCTTGCCATCGCCCTTGCCGGCCCATAAACCCTCGCTAGTCCGAGGTTAGGCCAAGCACCAGGGCAGCTTTCTCATGAAAGCACAATGGCTTGCCATCGCCCTGGCCGACCTATAAACCCTCGTAAGACCGAGGTCAGGCCGAGCACCAGGGTAGCTTTCTCGCGAAAGCACGGCGGACCGACGTCGGCCCGTCACTACGATGTTCCGAAGCCAAGATTGACCCCACACTCGACATAATGACTCCCCCCGATAAACAGGATCTGACTTCGGCCTCCTAGCCTCGCCCAGCATCGACACTGGTCCCGAAGACCTCCCGAAAACCTCTCCCGCTTTTTCTCCACGACCAAAACTACTCCTCCACAGCTAGCTCACGCATCTCTACAGGAGTGGGGGGCTTGTGAGGTGGGATAAAAATGACCCGGCACCCCCTGCCGACGGTAGGCCCTCGATGACTCGGGATCAAGCCAAGGCCCAGGGTTGCTTCCTCTCGAAAGCACGTTGTCCCGGCCCCGGACCGCCATGTTGTCGGGACCGAGCCGATAACCAAGCCCCCATGAACCCTGCCGCCTCATCCCGACAACCCATACCGGTTTTCGGTTTCCGAGCCTCGACTGTCCCACAGGCCTCCCATCAACCTAGTACGAGATAAAAGTGACCTGGCACCGCCTGGGCCATCCGATTCTCCCAGAAGCACAGGAACCACACGATCCGTCACGTCAGCCCCAAAACCACCTAGGGTTTTGCCACGTCAGCCCTAAACCGTCCGGGGTGCTGCCACGTCTGCCCTAAACCCCCTGGGCCTCCTGCCATGTCAGGCCCACGGGCTTTCGGGGCCAAACCCGGCCCCCAAACGGGTCCAAACTCGGTTGGGTTTGTCTATAAATACAATGCCCTCTCCCACCTTTAAAGGTAATCAATCTTTCTCCCACTAAAACCCCTAGTGATTGTTACTCTCACAGCAACTAACTAGATCGTCGGAGGGTCTGACACCGGGACTAACCCCGGTGTTCGTAGACCGTCTGCAGGGACACAAGGCGGAGCATTCGGATCCGAGCCGATCCTCCCGTGCCGGGCCGAATCTCTGGCGTACCGTCCAGCACCGCATCGTTCCACCAATACAAATCGAGTAGGAACTCACACCTGGTGCATCCACACTCCCTCCAAAAACAAACCGCATCAATATAATTTCTCACTTAAATATAAACTAGTATTTTTTCATGTGCGATGCACGTTTTGATAAAAGTTGGAGGATTTTCACGTAAGACATATGTGTTAAGAAATAGTTTTGGAGTTTGACGTGCGTTGCACGTAATTGAAAAAAATATTTTTAAGAAAAGGCTACATTTGTACGTGCAATACACGTGTTTATAAGTGGAATTTGAGTTGTACGTGCAACATGTGTATGTTTGGTGTTATAAAATATTAAAATTTCATTTTGCACGTGCGTTGAACGTTTTAAATAGGTTAAACCTTTTTGTTTGTTAATTTTTTGTTATAATTAATGGGAGAGTTTGAGTTGTACGTACAATGTACGGGTTTGTATGTTGACAAATTACAATTCTAACTCTCCCATTATATATAGAGACTAGTAATTTACACGTGCGATGCACGTCTTCGTAAATATCTATTTTTAAAAGTCAGAACTTCAGCGTAGGTGGTCTTGAACCTGAGACCTCCTTTAAATTAGATATGCACAGGATTGTTTTTATATAAATGTATGTATTTGTTGAATTTAGTTTCAACATGTATTACACGTGTTTGTTTGGTTACAAAGTTAGAGTTGATTTGGTTACAAACCCTAACTCTCCCATCAAAATAGTAGAGATGATTGAGATTAGATGGTTGAATGTCTACAAATTATAGCTTGTCTACAAATGACAACCCCAACTCTCTCATTATAATATATACTAGTATAATGTATGTGTGATGCACGTCTAAAAAAAGTAAAGTCATCAAATTAAATGTATACATATTGAATAAGGAAAAAAAAGTTTATATTTGAATGTTTCGATTTGGGCTACACGTGCGGTGCACATATATATTTGTTGGATATAATTTGGACGTGTATTATACGTGTTTATATAGTTACAAAGTTAGGGTTTGTTTGTTACAAACCTCAACTCTCCCATTAAAATAGTAGAGATTACTCAATTGTAAATAGTACGTTCTTTCAATTACTCATACCTAAAATTTACCAAAGTTGCCAAAATGTGTGGTTTAGATTTAGTTATGTTAGGGTTAGATCTAATTGTGTGGTGTAGATTTAATTGAGAGATTTAGTTAGGTTAGGGTTAGATCTAATCTAATTGTGTGGTGTAGATTTAATTGAGAGATTTAGTTAGGTTAGGGTTAGATCTAATCTAATTATGTGGTGTAGATTTAATTGAGGCAAAATTTAAAAAAACTACACAAAACTTTTGGCCAGTTTAAAAAAACTACACTAAAGTTTTTTTTTTTTTTTTATAAAAAAGGACGCAATGTTTAAATAAGGTCCACTGGGTTAGTTAGGGTTAGGGTTAGGGTTAGTTCGGGGGGGGTTTATTTAAACATCTTATTAGTTAAGTGATGTTTTTTTAAACACAAATAAAAGATGAGACTGATGAGTGTAGTTTTTTTAAACACAAATGAAAGATGAAAGTGGTTTTTTAAACCCTACCTTAACCCAACCCTAACCCTAACCCTAACTAACCCAGTGGACCTTATTTAAACATTGTGTCTTTTTTTTAAAAAAAAAAACTTTAGTGTAGTTTTTTTAAACTGGCCAACAGTTTTGTGTAGTTTTTTTAAATTTCGCCTTTAATTGAGGTTGAATGCATACAAATCACAGGTTGTCTACTAATGACAACTCTCCCATTATAATATTAGAGATTAGAGACTACTATCAAATTAATGATTACTAGTATAACGTACGTGCGATGAACGCCTACAAAAATATAGATAGAAGGTGAGATTAGGATGTGTGGTTTATAATTAGTTAGGTTAGGGTTAGATCTAATTGTGTGGTGTAGAATTAATTGAGAGATTTAGTTAGATTATGGTTAGATCTAATCTAATTGTGTGGTGTAGATTTAATTATTACAATATATTCTTATGAATTGTAGATGAAATGTAATCGATGTGAATCAACTTCACAGGTGAGCTAACCCTGGAAAAATATTTCAACGTACCTAACCCGTCATCCCCAATAATGGGTAAAGAAGACTACACATGGCAGAACTTCATTTTGTAAAGAATCCACAAAGTGAAATCCATTGTCAAATTCACCCTACTTAACCCGTTATTGACAATGACGGGTTAATACAACTTAACCCGTCATCGTTAATAATGGGTTAAGTAGTAAGATTTTGGCCGAACTCCATCAGCGACAGACCAAACATTCATCCAATTAGACAAATATACAGTCAAAATCTTCATACTTAACCCGTTATTAACGATGATGAGTTATGTTAACTTAACCCGTCATCGACAATGATGGGTTTAAGTAGTAAGATTTTGGCAGAACATCATCTTCGAAAGATCAAATTTTCAAACACAGAGAAATATACTGTGAAAATCTACCTACTTAACCCGTTATTGACGATAACGGGTTATGTGACCTTAACCCGTCATCACCAATAATGGGTTAAGTTGAAAGATATTTGCAGAACTTTTTTTGCGAAAGATCAAGCTTTCTACCACAATGAGAAATAAATTATTATAAAATTATTTGTACAGGGTTTTGAAATTAATATTAGAATTGTGAGAAAATTATATAGAAACTAAAACTAGTGCTCCAGGTCTAGCCCTATATGTAACCCTACACTAACCCTTGCCATATAACCCTCTAACCCTATCTAGAAAATTTATTGTAAAACTTTTTATGAAGAGACTTAATTTTCAAAAAATGAAGAGTACGTTTAAAATAATATTTTTCTTCACTCGTTAATTACATATCATGCCCACCTAACCCCAAATTTTTTTTTATATATATAAGAAATGGGGAAATTTTATATTAAAAATAAAATTATAATTTTAAAAATAAAACATTATAAATTAAAATAATTCAATACGCTAACCCTTGCTATAACCCTCTAACCCTAGCCCTAACCCTATATGGATAATTCATTATATAAATTTTTATATAATGAATTTATTTTCAAAAAATACAAGTGATATTTTTAGTAAAAATATTCCCACTTAACTCGTTAAGAACGAGATTATGAACACCTAACGCATGTTTTATTTTCGAATGTTTTATGAAGAATTATGTTAAATATTTATTTATTTACTTTAAATGATCATATGGAGTTTCCAATTTGTTTGGATAGTTGATTTTTTATTTTTTTTATAAAGAGATTGTTTTTTCCCAAAAATTAAAGAAGTTTTTTTATAAAAAAAAATTATGAAATTGTTTTAAACCTAATAAAAATATACAAAAAATTCATTATCAAACTAAATAATATAGTTGAAAAATGTAAACAGTTCACAAAAAATACTCTAACCCTACGAAATACTCTAACCCTACTCTAACCCTACTATAACCCACTAACCCTAGCCGTAACCCTCTGACACTCTAACTTTTAAACCAAATTCAAGGATTATAAAGAATTATGTGAAATATTTATTTATGTACTTTAAAAGATCATATGGAGTTTCCAATTTGTTTAGATAGTTGATTATATGTGAAACTGTTTTAAATCTAATAAAAATATTCAAAAAAAAAAACATTATCAAACTAAATAATATAGTTGAAAAATGTAAACATTAAAAGTTCATAAAAAATACTCTAACCCTACGAAATCATCGCCAATAACGGCTTAAATAGTAAGATTTCGGCCGAACTTCATCATCGACAGACCAATTATTCATCGCCAATAACGGGTTAAGGTGGAATAAATTGGCATAAAATCATCTTGTTAAGATCAAATTTTCAAACACAAAGAGAAATACACTGTGAAAATCTTCCTACTTAAAAAAAAACATTAGAATTGGGGAAAATTATATTAAAAAATAAAAAAAAATAAAAATAACATTTGGAAAAAAACATTTAAAAACAAATTAGTCAATTTTAGAAGTATAAATATTGAAGTTGATAAAAAACTAGAGCCCTAAGTCGAGCCCTCTAACCCTACTCTAACCCTCTAACCCTAGCCCTAACCCTCTAAACACTCTAACTCTTAAACCAAAATTAATGTTTATGAATAATGATATTAAATCTTGATTTTTTATTTAAAAATTATATATGGAGTTATCAATTTGTTTGGATAGTTTATTAAATATTTTTTTATGAAGAGATTTTTTTTTTGAAAAAGTCTATTTTTTGTAAAAAAATATTCACCCTTAACCCGTTATTGATGATGACGGGTTAAGTGAGCTTAACCCGTCATCGCCAATAACGGGTTAAGGTGGAATATATTGGCAGAACTTTATCTTCAAAATGTGAAGTTTCTACAACGAAAAGTAAATACACTGCAAATATCATCCAACTTAACCTGTTTTTGGCGATCACTTAACCCGTCATCGTCAATAACGGGTTAAGTAGGAAGATATTGTCAGAATTTTATCTTCAAAATTAGAAGTTTGTACCACAAAGAGAAAATACACTGCAAATATCTTCCAACCTAACCCGTTTTTGGCGATGACGGGTTATGCTAACTTAACCCGTCATCTCCAATAACGGGTTAAGTAGGAAGATATTAGCAGTACTTTATCTTCAAAATTTGAAGTTTGTACAAATTTTCAGTCTAACTAACCCGTTATCAAAAATAATGGATTAGGTTGACAAAAATAAAAAAATAAAAAAATACCCACAACATATATATAGTTCAAAAATACACAAGGTGCACACATACACAAAGTGCACTCATACATAAAGTTCACAAATTTCAGCATAATTAAACATTTGCAAACCAATTACAACAACAACATTCATATGTCAATCACATTACCATTATCACCGATCATTCACTTGAGCATATTTGATAGACTCACCTCAAATTACATACACCAAAAAATCTGCTTATAAATTCAAACATAGTTACTTGAGCATATATACAATCAAAAATTTAAAACTCAAATGATTTTTTGACGCATTCCATAGGCACGACCAACTTTCATTCCAAACCTAAAAAAAATAAAAATGTACAAATGAATAATTGTCTTCTCATCAATTGAAATTAGTAATAAAGGTATTCAAGTTTAATATGACCTACATAGTAGAAAAATTACCTTAGCACGAATCTTCACCTTCATCGTCATCATTCTCTTCACCGTTTGGATCTTCTTCATATGCTACCGATCCACTAAATAAATGAGAAGAATGAGTTGGTCAACAACAAAAAGTTAAGATTGACTGAGTCAAATTAATATATACTTAGTCTCGGATATATTACCTAGCCATATTTTTGGGACAATTTCATGAATCGTGACATACGACACGAAGGCATGTCCTGCAAAGTCTTGGTCTCTTCGTTTTTTGGGATTCTCTTATGGACTTCAACCTCTTCCCTTTAGGACTTCCCTTTGTAGTGCATTGTACAGGGTCCCCCACCGGTGCATGTGCATGTCCACCTATCTCCGGTTGTGCGCTACCTTCGCGGTGTGTGCTATTCCCAGATTGAATGTGAGAAACGCCTTTAATGCCCTTAAACATGTGGTCGAGCATGTACACATTCCCACGGAAGAACAACCAAGATCAATCAAATGTCTTGAGTGTTGACTCAATTCACAATAACGAGAGGCAAAATTATCGCTCATACTATTGGGAACGTGTGTACTGCTTCTTGTCAACTGATCCCTGGTTCATCGTCTATAAATATATTGCTCTGGTAGTCCGGTGTGATTTGGTGAACCGAAGAACCGCCAATAGATGTTTGCATGGAATACCTATGAATTCATACATGGAACAAGGAAATTTAGCCATTTGACGGAATTTGCAAAAAGAAATTACCCTCCCCGGTTCTGAGTTTTCACAAAGCGTCACAGAAAAAGCTGCACTATCCAGTGTTTCCATAGCGGCAATGAAATTCACATTAAGTAATAAGATTTTTTGCACTTCTTGTTGGAATTTGTGGAAAATCTTCAAAGTGTATGTCCCCGCCATTTGTTCCTCCATTGCCCATTCGGTCTTCAATTTAGGTCTCTCCTCACGATTACGATGAGTTTCTTTGAGTTCCTCGTGTCTTTGTTTTACTAAGACTCGGTCAAAGATGACAACAAATTCATATAATGAGTACTTCTTATTGGTATGTTGCTTCAAGGATGAATGTAGCGATTCGCTCCGTTGGGTACTCAACTTGCCACCCCAAAATAAATCTTTTGCATAGACGGGGGCCCATTTCTCGCGAATTTCAAATTTATTGTTCAACCATTTGTTATTCTCAAGTTTGTATTGTGAAATCAAAATTTTCCACTTCTCTTCAAATTCAGTTTTATATTTCGTCGTATAGATGATACTCTTCAAAACATCCCTAAACTCATCGATGCTATTCGACATACGCACCTCATGCGGTAACTTATCCAAAATATGCCAAATGCAATATCTATGCTCAATGATTGGGAAAACATTCTTAATTGCAGCACTGATTCCACGATCCTCATCTGTCACGATATTGCACGGATCGTAAGGCATTACTCCTCGCCACTTTTCAAAGAACCACTCAAATGAGGATGCCTTCTCAATTGGAATGAACCCACAACCTAGGAAGATTGATTGCCAATGATAGTTCACTCCAACAAATGGTACGAATAACATTCCGTATCGGTTCATATTGTAGGTGGCATCAAAGCAAACTACATTCCCAAATACTTCATAATTATTCCTAGCGATACCATCCACCCAAATACAATGGGACAATCGCTCTTCGGGATCACACTGGTAATCATAAAAAAATAAAGGATCAGTCTTCTTTTTCGATTCAAAGAACTCAATTAGCATTTGCCCGTCATGTCCTTTCAAACCTTCCATCTCGTCTCTCCGTAGATTTCTAATATCAGATTCAGTGAATCCAATTTTCTCATTACCTCCACTTGCACCTTCGAAGAAAAACATTTGTTTGCATATAGGGATATTAGCTTCAATAAGTTGACTAATCACTTTTTTATCTGAATTTTTCAATAGACGGTTTCGAGAAAGCAAGTGACGTCTATTGGGTGAAATAAATTCCTGATTGTGTGGTTCATTAAATGAATAAATAATCCACGAATTACTTTGTGAGTTTAGTTTTACACGAACGAAAGCTTTGCAACCCGTTCTAGAAGTAGTTCCCCGTCTAGCTTCATTATGATTATTCGGTAACTCCCCGGCTTTATTACATACATATAATTTATCTACTACATCGGTTCTCTTGTATTTTTTTCCACCCATGCGCATAGCGAAACCCACACATCTATAATATGAGGAATAAAATTTCTCTGCTTCCTCTAAAGTGAGAAATGTCATACCAATCTTCGGTTTTAGGTGCTCGTTAACATGAGGCCGAAATTCACCAATTTCTTGTGCACGAACAAATTTTTCTCCGGCAACGGAACTTCTTTCAAGACTGTCCATATCTAAGATAAAAAAAAGTAGAACAATTAGGGCCACGAACCCTTACGGAATATGATGAAAAATTTCTTACTTTATTTACTTATTATTCGAGGAACGTGAGAAAACCAAACAAAAGGCATCCAAAATTTATAAAACTTTGTAACTCGATCCAATTCACGTAGCACAAGTCACCCCAACTTGTAGAAGTGAGTTTCGAGTCACGGTTCGAGAGATACGGCCATGTATCGCTATATTTGGGTTTTTTAAAAACCAAAAGCGATACATTGCCATATTCTCGAACCGTGATGATGGTAAAAATCACAGAAGATTAGAGCCGAATGATCCCTGCACGGATTTCAAAGCGTCTACAGGCAGATTAACCATCATAGGCATATTTTACAGGTCTGGGCCCACTCCAGGACATGAGTTTCTCTCAAGCTCATAAAAAGTGACAGACTAGGCCCACTAAGAGAGACACCCAGCCCATGATGGCTAGGAGTCTCCCCTCTTATCCTCTTACAGGGATATCTTATCTCTTCAGGGAGGAAGATATGAAAGATCCGACGGTCACGATTCGGCTTCTAGAATATCTCTCAGGCCTATAAATACTCCTCCCCCTCCTCAGTCTCCAGGTAATCAACAATTCACCAGTTTTTACTCTCTCTCTCTGGTTCTGACTTGAGCATCGAAGGGTCTGTCGCCGGGGGCCACCCCCCGGTGTTTCAGACGTTTTTACAGGTCCGTCGGCCGCATCATCCACCGTCCAATTCAGATCACAGGAGGTCAATCAACGATCCAGATTCAATCTCCGGAGTCCTAACAGTCTTTTAATGGCCACGGCATAGGTTTGACTTTTAGTAGTTTCCATCTATTATTAACTCACTATCTGTTTGCTCCCACTCCGAAAAAAGCAGCAACAGATTGGCGCCGTCTGTAGGAAACTACACAAGTAAGACTTATCGCCATGACACAAAGACTAAGAGGTAAAGGGGCGGCCTCCAGCCGTCACACTACCACTCTTCGTCAACCAGCTCCTCTTACGGAAGATCAGATTCCTCCTCAAAAGTCACCCCGACAGCCTAATCACGCTCCTTCCAACGGAGAGGCACCGGGGGGCTCCTGACAAAACCGTCCTTAACAACATCCTCAGTACGACCGCATCTCAGTCCACAATGCTTCAACTGGATCCCAAAAGAAGGACGACCAAGTCATTCGCCGTGTCCAAAAAGTAGAAGATCGCCTAGAACAGATGAAGAATGAGAGAAACTGGTTCAATAGGGCCTGCCGCCCTAATCAACATCCCCTCAGCAGAACTATCCTCGATGCACCTATTCCAAGGAACTTCAAAGCTACTCAGTTCGAGTTCTACAATGGGGAATCAGACCCGACGGAGCACGTTGAGAGCTTTAAAATACTTATGATGTTTTATAACACCACCGACGCACTCATGTGTCAGACATTTTCCGCTACACTGAAATGATCTGCTAGGGAATGGTATCCATGTCTGAAACCCGAATCCGTGTTTTCCTTCGATCAGTTTGAGGAACTCTCCGTTGCACACTTCGTTCTAGTCAGAGAGCTGAAAATACCAGTGTCTCCCTACTAGAACTGGAGCAAAAAAGATGGAGAACTGTAAAAGGACTTCGTCAAGCATTTTACAACTAAAGCAAGGTCAATTTTTGCCTTGAACACTTTAGTCGCAACTACAGCTCTTTCGCCACAAGACTTCGTCAAGCATGTTACTACTGAAGCAAGGCTAATTTCTGCCTTGAACACTTCAGTCGTAACTACAGCTCTTTCGCCACAACGTCACTAACAAAGACCTGAAAGCTTCCTTCGCCAAAAAGCCACCCAAAAGTTTCACTGCTCTCCTGAAAAGGAGTGACAAGTATATCAGGGTCGAGGAAACTCTATATCCACAAGGCAAGAATGACTCATCTTCCGAGGACAAATGGAAGAACACAAGCGAGGAAGAACTCAGGGAGTTTCAGAAAAACGGTGCGAATTCACGCCGTCCAATTCTAGCGCCACGCTTTGACAAGTTCACTCTTCTCATTGCAAGCGTATCAGCCATCTTCATGGACGTGAAGAAGAACTGGAAACCCTGATCCGCAGCGGCTATCTCTCCAACTTCGTTCGGAAAGACAACGACGCTGAAAACCCTCCATCCCGGGGGGCTAATAACCGTCAACAGAGGCCATGAGAGTCGCAAGACTCTGAACACATGAACGTCCCCCACTCCATTCATGAAGATCCGATGGGGGGAGATTCCAACTCCTCCCGCAAAGCTTCCGTCAGCAAAGTCAACTCCATAGATAACATTCCGCCTGCCAAACGCACTGGGATCCCGATATCTTTCTCCGACAAGGGCTTAGAAGGCGTCCAAACACTTCATTACAACGCATTGGTCATAAACCTTTGCATGCTAAATCATGAGGTATGTCGCATCCCGGTGGATAATGGCAGCTCAGTAAACATCCTCTTCATGGCCACATTTCAGGCTCCCAAGCTCTCTCAAGACCGACTCAAGCTAGCCGGTTATACATTTCATGACTCCTCTGGTGCACCTATCTAAGTCGAGGGAATTGTCGCACTCGACGTAACAGCGAGGAAAGCCCCCGCTATTCAAACAGAAGCACTGGACTCTATGGTAGTCGATGTCAAAGCTGCATACAATGCCATATTCGGTTGTTCAGGCCGGGCGGCATTCCATGCAATTGCCTTTGCATTTTACACGAAAACGAAGTTCCCAACAACAGCTGGCACAGGCCAAGCTGTAGGAATCCAAGTGGCAGCACGAACATGCTACATCGTTACAATGGGGGGGGCTCCATTCTCCCCCTCGACGCCATAGAGCTACCACCAGAAAACAGTCACAAAAACTCCAAAACTGTAAATGAGCTTGAAGCCTCACAAAGTTTCATATTTTTTGGAGGTCGTTTGAAGGGTTTTCTAGTCTAACCGCACTAAAAGCTTTCTAAGTCATTTACTTCTAATGCGAGGAATGTGAGAAACTGCACAAACGACATTCCAAATTTATAAAACTTTGTAACTTGCTTGAATTCAGGTAGTAAAAGCCACCCCAACTTGTAGAAGTGAGTTTCGACTCACGGTTTGAGAGGTGCGACCGTGTATCGCTTTATTTGGATTTTTTTCAATCAAAAGCGATGCATGCCCGTATCTCTCCAACCGTGAGTCAAAACTAACTTCTACAAGTTCTGGTTGCTTGTGCTACGAGAGACCATCCTACTCGCAAAGTTTCGTATTTTTTGGAGGTCGTTTGAAGGGTTTTCTAGTCTAACTGCACTAAAAGTTTCTAAGTCTTTTACTTCTAATGTGAGGAACCTAAAAAACCGCACAAACGGCATCCAAAATTTATAAAACTTTGGAACTTGCTTGAATTCACGTAGTACAAGCCACCCCAACTTGTAGAAGTTAGTTTCGACTCACAGTTCGAGAGATACGGCCGTATATCGCTTTATTTGGGTATTTTTCAACCAAAAGCGATGCACGCCGGTATCTCTCCAACCATGAGTCGGAACTAACTTCTACAATTTGGGGTTGCTTGTGCTACGTGAGACAATCCTACTTGCAAAGTTTCGTATTTTTTGGAGGTCGTTTGCTGGGTTTCTAGTCTAACCGCACTATAAAGGTTCTAAGTAATTTAATATATACGAAATGATTATAAATACGACTCAATCTATAATATTGTCGAGTGATCACAATAACTCGGACAACAATTGCACCGTGTAAATTTATCAAAATACTACTTACAAATTTCTACATCTACAAATTTTTTAAGCAATTTTAATATATGGTAAATTATTGGAAAGAGACAAAAAAAATTAAAAATCAACACAAATATAACTACTAAGGCAAAGATTTAGTCATTACCTTACAAAATAAATGCGAATTTTGCAAATGTAGGTCTTGTGGCCGAGCTAGGGTTTCATTTTTAGGATGAGAGGGTTGAGTTTCGAAGTTAGGAGTAGAGATTGGGAGAGAGAGATTATATGGGAATGAAAGAGGAGGAGGAGCGGACGGAGGTGGAGGAGGTTTGTGTTTGGGGAGCAACGGACGAGACAGATAGAGTCGCCGGAATGATAGAGGAGGGAAGTGAGAGAGGAGTTGATTTCGGAGATAGTGGGTTTGGGTTCAGAAAGAAACGAGAGAGTGTAGGGAGAAATCGAAAGAAGAAGATGGATTATACAGATCTAAAACAATTAAAATTTAGCCTTAACCCGTTTTTTGAAACGACGGGTTAAGGCAAAATTTTTGAAAAAAGTATGTGGGCCGATGGATCAATGATCCAACGGCTCAGATCTCCATTCGCACGGGTCTGTGCACACAGACCCGTTTGCAATGGAAGAAATCTCTCTCTCTATATCTCTACTACTATAATGGGAGAAGGCCTTTGTCCTTAACCCAACCCGTGCAACGCACGTGTAGGTAAATTTTTTTTGCCCTTTTCATTCCTCCCAAGTTTTCTCCACGTGCGCAACACGTGTATAATACTAGTATATATATATATGAACGGGTCTGTGCACACAGACCCGTTTGCAATGGAAGAAATCTCTCTCTCTCTCTCTCTCTATATATATATATATATATATATATATATATATATATATATATATATAGAGAACTGATCAGGTGCGAACTGGTTCGCACCTGGTCACCAGCGAACTTTGTAGACAGCCGTTGGATGTGGAGTTTGATCAGGGATGAGATCCATTGGTCCGGGCTTCTTCCGCTACTATCACTGATGGTTGGGGGTAATTTCGTCAGCCTCCAGCTTCTCCTCTCTATCTGTTCCTCTTCAGATCTATCGCTTTCTCTCTTTCCCATCTTCAGATCTATTGCTCTCTCTCTCTCATCGAAGAACCCTCTCTCTCTCCCTCATCGAAGCCCCGCCCTCTCCACCCCCAATCGATCGAATCCTTTCTTCAACTTCTCCTCTCTATCTGTTCCTCTTCAGATCTATCGCTCTCTCTCTCTCATCGAAGAACCCTCAACCCAATTCCATAGCACTCCTGTCTCCTTCTCTCCCTCCCTCATCGAAGCCCCGCCCTCTCCACCCCCAATCGATCGAAGAAATCTACATCACACCTCGCTCTCTCCAGCCCCAATCGACCATCGAAACCCTAATCATAACTTTCCATCTACTGCCGGATTCCCGTCGCCCCTACACGCCTCGCTCTCTGTCTAGCCACCGCAGTTCGAAATCTGAAACGCCACCGCAGATCGAAAGCCCCAAGACACGTCGCTCTCTCCATCCCCACTCGACCTTCAATACCCTAACCGATCTCCATCTTGGATAGAGGTAAAATTTCAACTTCAATTTTTTTAAAAATTTGTTTACATACATCCAAAGAGACTACATCCAAAATCATTAAAGTTTACATCTTTGCGATAATTTCCCTTTGTGGTTCGCACCTGATTAGTAGCGAACTTTGTGTATGTGCCGTTGGAACTGCAATTCGATCATGGGATTGATACAACGATCTCAATTTTATCTGCTCATCTCTTCAACCTTGGGGGTACTTCGCACCTGATCAGTTCTCTTAATTTAATTTTTGGCAATAAGATTTTTGTTGCTCTCATTTTTTCTGAAACTGGGCAACTTTGGAAGTGTTCTGATGCATTTTTTCCTGATCTAGGCTTAATGATTGCTATTTTTGATGCTATGCTTTGATGTCAATATTTTTGCTGTGGCGGTGATGAGATCACACTATTATGCTTCATTACGAGATTACAATGTGGTGATATTACACTAATGCACTTAATTTGGTTATGACTGTGATGATATTACACTATTATTCTTCATTCATATTTTAGGGACCGAAGATTTTCTGAATTTGGGCAATGATGAACTTAATTTGGGTCTCTTTTAGTTTTGCACTTAGTTTTGACATGGTGCATTACACTTGTGCTGCTTCCCTGAATATGAGTTGTGTTTCTGAGGCTCTGTCCTTCAATGCATGGAAAGAAGTTATTTCCTTGGTGCTATATTTTTGTGATGCATTCATTATGCTTCAATCGAGTTTTTGATTGCATTAATTAAGTCTGTTTTATGATTTGCTGAATAAAATTTTCTAAGTTCATGAAATGTGATATTCAAAAAGTTTTGAGCCTAAATAGTGAAGAAAATTAGCGTGAACTGAGCCATACAGTTGTATTCATAATTATGTTCATTTGTTTCAGTGTTCTCTTAGCCCTTTTGATGAAGGAATTATATGTGTACTGAGCAATTTGAAATATTTAACTGCTAGAAAGTTTTTTGAGTTTTAGCTTCAAGAGAAACTTTTGATGATTTTAAGATGTGCAAGAGCAACTGAGAAGAGCCAGAGCATCAGAGCATCATCAGCAGACAGTTACAAGCACAATACTACAGACAAAGACTTGAGTTCTTGTTGTTCCAGTGCTACAATGTTTAGAATTTTGTTGAATCTTTTGTATAATTTTTAACAGTTTGTATGAAGATGAAAAGTGTAAAGATGAGAAGTCTTAAGATGAGTATGACATGTATTAGAATTTTCGAAGTGTCTGTCTATGAATGTATTAGAATTACAATGTTCTTTTTAACTGTATATATGGTAACTGAATTGGATGACATAGAGCAAATTTTTTGTTGTTGTTTGTTGTATACACTTTAAGAGCCTTGGATGAGTGAATGAATGAATAACTGAATGAATGGATGCTTTATAAAATGGTAGCTTTTATCGGTAAGAGGAGCTTCAGTGGGATGGAATAAATAGTAAAGGCAGCATATTTGACATAGTCTCAGAAGTTCAGTGTATTTGCTTTTATGATTTCTTTTGCTGTACTTTAACATGTCCTAAACACCACAATTTGAATGTGAACCATAACTGTACTTTAACGTGTCAGTAGTCAGTCAGTGTTCTGAAAAAATCCTACCGATCTTTCTCTTGCCAAATGAGCCAAATTGGAGCTGCAGGCGGATGAACTTAGAGTAAGGGCATTCAAAGAACAAATGCTCCATTTGTTTCTTACAAGACGAACAGTATAGCTGAAATCATATATCTGGTGGATGATAGTGAAAAAACTATACAATAAGAGAATGAGCAGTCCTACATGAAATTAGAACTAGCTTTCATTGAGGATAGTAACAACGAGAACCAAATCGAAGTGGTTTGGAGATGTGTAACCAATACCGTCCCTCAGTAACAAATACCAAAAAGGCTTTTTGGTATACAATGCACTAGAAACCCTAGCTGTGTTTGCTTCTGGATCCTCTTTGTAATTCCAACAACTCGTCGATCTCCTAGCGAAGTTGCAATCTTTGTATCGGGTAATCTCAAACCCATCTCAAATATCCAATTTTCCCCCTATATATGTGTTCATGTTGGTTTGTTTTTTATTTCTCCAAATTTAGATTAGTAGAAAACTTTAGATCAATTATTGGGGTTTAATTTGTAGAGGGTTTAATTCTTGATAAAAAAAAGAGATTTTTTAAATAATTTTTTTTTATAATAAACTCTTCAGTTAGTTTGCTAACGTTGAAGGTTTAATTTTTAACTACTTAGGAACTTTTACTTCATGACAATAAATGTAACATATTATGATTGTACTACTGTCTAATTTTGTGGTTACTATGAAGACAACACATAAATTGGTTAGTTCTATCAGTTCAAATGTTGGGTCACTATTACTAGAAAAGGTAGAAGTGCTCGAAAGCATTCTTAAGAGAGGTAACTCCGCTATAGAAACTGATAAGAGTGTCTAGAAATGGTGAGGTTTTGAGAGTTTTTCTTTATGTTTCGTTGGAGCTACAATGAGAAGGGGGAAAGGGTTGTTGCCTTAGTCACTTGAAGATGGAAATGAGAAGAAAGTTATATATGTAGTGTGAGGTAACTGTTGATGCATTGTATTTGGAAAGAAAAGAGTCTAGAAATGAACGGTATTGTGTGAAATGGTCAAAGTCAGCATATATTCTTTAACTGAATTTGGTACTTAAAGTTTGAATTATCATGTTTTGTTATAGGCTTTTGAATTAGTGCAATGAATTTTGTGGATTGCACTATCAATTGTGTGAACAAAATATATGAACAAAATTTGAAGAATTTTGCCCTTATCTGACTGCAATGAATTATGTGAATTACTGTAATGAATTATGTGAATTTGGTCCTTATAATTTGAATTATCAATATGTATGAACAATTATTTTTTGTACTATGCTCTTGTGGCTAGTGATTATGATGATGCTTTTTTTAATAGTATATGTTGTTGGCTGGAAAAGTGCAGGTTCTTATACCAATATCTGTTGATGAGAATGAGAATGTGTATAAATGTTGTGGCCCGGAAGGTTCTGTGAAGTGAGAGAGGAACCCATTTTCTGGGAAGTGCGGCCATTGACCTCATTTCAAAGTGCAGCCATTTATCACCTCAAAGAGTAGCCATTTACTTCATTTGAAGCTCTTGTGAAACCCTGTTTCATATTATTTAGGTAGTATGACAACAATTTACTTCATTTCAATTTATTGTTGACAACTTTGTTGTGTTCTAATGTGCAGTGTAAACATGTACTCCATATCTCTAAAGCAAATAAAAATCCATATTAACAATTTACTTCATTTTAGTAATATTATTTAGGCAGTATAACTACAATTTATTGTTTTGAAGTGCAGTGTATTCTACCTTTATGCACAAATTGACTCAAAAGAAGCGAGCTGAGAACTGCTGGGAGAATTCTACCTAACTGAGATGAATATAATGACTTATTACCATCAATACTTTACATAAGAAGTTAAGAACACACATTTACAAGGTACTAATGCCAAATATAAAAGAAGAGAGTTGTATAAAGATGAAGGGTGCTTTCGTACTAAAAAAATAAATAAATAAAATTGACTAACAATAAGAACCAACATCAGAGCATAACAATACATTTAATGTCACGCCCCGCTTCCCAAAAATACGGAATGCAAGTACGTGACATGGCCCAGCGAATGACTTGCGTCATTTATAGGCTTTCATCGATTCAACTCAACAATATGAAACACGAAGTAAAATAACCACGCATGCAAAATAAAAGAAGTAATCACATAAATAACAATACTTGAAATTTTAAGCATAAAATAACCAACATGAAATAAATCCTACATCTGGAATCAACAACAACATCATTCGGGTCAAAAAGCCCACAATACAACAATGTTCAATTATTAAAATAAAAAAAACAATAATTATTTAAATGGCGCAGCAACACAAGTCTTTCACCATTGTTGTTCTCCTAGTCCATCAAGCAAATCTCCCTGATTACCTGTAAGCTGTTCATCTAAAAGAGAGAAAAAATATCCTTAGAGCAAGTCGTGGACAGCAAGTAGAGAAATAGAGAACAATGACAATAACTGTATAACGATGAATACAATGGACGATGAAATCAATAGTATTGAACAGTGAAAAGGCGATAATAGTACAATGTGCAATAACGATGATTTATAACGATAATAATAAACAGTAACAATAATTGTAAACAATAATGATAACACTGTTCAATGAAGATGAAAATATGCAATGACAATGCGATGCAAATCTTAAGTCTATTATTCATTTTTAATCATAACTAATGCACGTACTATTACATCCCATACTACAGGTTCCATGCATACAATTAATTTCGTTTAGACTAAGGTGGTAGATTCTACAGGTCATGTACTTGGTACAATATAATATTTCAATAATAATCGCTGGCTATTGAGCAATTTCTTGCACAATAACGATAACACTAGCCATTTGCAATTTCTTGCATAATGACGATAACACTGTCCATTTGTAATTTCTTGGAAGATGATGATAACGATAATTTGGGACGAGGCCCACATTCCCAAGTACAATCACTATATTATCAACTACACTAGTCAACTCTTAACCCCGGCTTGATTAAGATTCTTTATATAATTAATATACAATAATGCGATTAATAAGGGACACTAGAAAGATTAAGACACAACCCTAAGATCATTCAATGTACTCTATACTATTAAATACACCAAATACAATTTTATAGATTCAATTGTATGTTATTAAACATAGGAACCCAATTCTGGACAGCAGTAGGTTGCTGTACCAAAATCAGAATTTCCGTTGCTACAAAATAGCAAATGTGGATCCGTCAGAAGGTCTAGAAACTAGACTCCTGACCGGTTCCAATGCATATAAATAAGGTACATAAAAGTTGTAGCATCAGGTGTCAAAACAGTAAACTACACAGGATTTGTGTTCAGCCAGAATTTGTAAAATTGTATTTATACATATGAAACAGGACTGAAACTCCATTAATTAATTACAGAAAAATTAGGGAATGTTCTCTAGTGTGTCTAGTATCAGCATGAAAATTTCAAGTCATTGTCTTACAGGTAGCATAGTTAAATTAATTGTAAACAAAGTGATGCAGCATTTTTTATGAATCTACGATTTCAGACACAGCAGCAGTAAAACTACGATATCTCACAAACTGTAACACGGAATTTAATTCCATCAAAAAGGTATTAAACTAGACATCTGGGAATACATTTCATATTCAGGAAGTTATTGATTTTGGTGACATTATCTTGGTCGAAACAACATGGTAATGTTCAGGTTGGTAGTACATTTCAGGGTCTGAATACATTTTTCATGCATAAAATGATTACAATGTTATGAACGATGAGTTAGGGGCCGAAAACATAAATCACAGTAAGTTACATTTATGTGAGCATGGTATTAAGATGTATAATTTCCATAATTTTGCTAATCACATTCAACTAATACCCCAACATCAACCATTTGAACAATCAACACTAGTATATAATCTACAATAGTTGTGTATGTCATGGCATGAATTACAATAACAATCCTTATTCCTATATTCAATAATTAACTACATGAATGCATGCAAGATCTCGATACATTGGAGGCAAAGACGACACGAAGTCAAGACTACTACTTGGATTCACTCGTGTAAATCCGTAGCATCCTAACGATAGATAACAATAAGTAACATACGATAATCAATTTAGATCTACTTGCGGAATTCAATAAACATTCTCGAATATGATACAATAACTATTCGAGGGAAAATGACTTGCCTTTGATGACGATTAGTTCCGATTAAGCGAAGAATAACGGGATCGGAATCCTTGCAATACGGCGATGAGAAAACGATCACGATGATCACGATCGGGCACGAATCTTGATGGGGATCAAGATCGGATGATCGGACGGTTGAGATCAAAGATCAAGATCAAGATCAAGATCAAGATGATGATCACGATCGCAATGATCAAAAGAGATCCGACGATCGAGATCAAGATCTTGATGATGATGATGATGGTGATCAATGCAAATCCAATGGCCAGAATCTGATCGGATGATCAAGATCGGACGGTCCAGATCAGAGTCAAGGGGACATGATGATCCTGATGATCAAGATGAGATAGACAGCCCACAATCAAAGCTAGGATCAAAACATAACAACAACGTTAAAGGCTTGGCTCTGGCTTAGACAAAGGACAGGCGGTCGGCACGGCGCACTGCACGGCGGGAGACACAGTGCACAAGAGGTGTGCCGTCGGTGGGTCGAGACTCAGGGAGGTCACAACCTGCTATCGTTGCTGGCTGCTGTACTGCCGATGAAGAGCACAGTGCGGGACTCAGTGGCTATCGACGAGGGTACGGTGAGAGGGCAGTACTGCAGTCGAGGCGCCGGGAGGACAGGGAAGCTATCGCTTCTGCCGAGTGTCGGAGGGAGGGCGCAACATAGGTAGGAGGCACTGCGGTGAAGCACTGCTGGCATGCAGCGCGCTGGAGGAGGAGTGTAGGCAGGGTTGGCATGATGCAACGATGAGGACGGCAGGGGACTGTTGCACTACAGTCGATGAAGGAGCACACAGGGGGGACGACTGTCGAGGTGGGGTCGCGAGCAGAGATAGAGCAGGGTAGCTACGCTACTGGCTGACGTCGAGGCTGAGGCGTTGGCTGTTGTCTACAATGCGGCGGAGGCAAGGGTCGCGACTGGCTTCGCTGTGGGGCTGTCGATGCTCTTGCTGCAACGGAGAGGGAGAGGGAGCATAGCGGGGAAGAGAACCTGGGGGAAGGCACGGGGATGAGCAGGATCGGGAGTTGGGTTAGGAAGGAGGTGAGAGGTCGGGGATGATAGCGGCTAGGGTTGATGCAGGTGAACAGGGTGGGGGTTGAACAGGAGAACGAGGGGGGGGGTTGGCGGTTGGGGTCTGCACAGTAGATTAGGGGGTAGGGTTAGCTAGGGTTAGGTTATTAGGATAGGTTTATATAGTAGGTTATTGGGTTTGGGTATTTGGGTAGATAATCCAATAGGAGAATGAGTAATGGGTTTTGAGTTATAGGATTATTGGGTTTATTAAAAAGATCCAATTAGAAACAATTAAGATCATAGGGTTTATAAAACATACATACATATATACATTAAGTCAAATAATGAATACATATAAAATAGATTATATTCGGCTTAAAATAAAATAATAATAATAATAATAATAATAATAATAATAATAATAATAATAATAATAATAATATTAACAATAAAAATAATGATACTGCAAAATAATAATACCAACAAAATAATACTGGTAATTATAATAATAGTAAAAATATTAATAATAATGCTGATAACAGTAATAAAAAAAATGATAATAATAACAACAACAACAATAATAATATTAATAACAGTAATAATAATATATGTATATCAAAATGCAAATTTCGGTTTTTAACAGATCATTAAAATAGTACAAGTAGTTGATCAAGTAGAAATAGGAATTGGGGTTAAAATATACCATTATTTGAAAATAAACATAATTTCCGATTAGAAAATATTTTAACAGAAAATCCGAAAAAAAAATAAATTTAACACAACTAGATTTATAAATAATCAAAATACCTAAAATCATTCAAAATATATATATTTACAGGAACAGGGGTTACAAATCCTACCCACCTTACAACAAAATTTCGTCCTCAAAATTTGCGTAGGCGGTACATAGGACAAAGCAAAGTAACTCTTATGGGGGTAACAAAACATGGGGTTCAAGGAAAAAGACAAAATGGTGGCAACACCAAATTAAGAAGGGAGTGGATAACAACGATGTCAAATGGAGTGCAAGAAAGAAAATAAACAGTATCAAAAGGGAAGAAACAACACAAGATAACAAAGCAAGATAAGGAGTAGGTAGAACTGGAATCAGAGAGAGAAGGGACATGGAAGAATTGAACCAATCATGGAATCAACAGATGAAGATGAATACAAGGAACAGATGGAAGCAACAATGTAGGGAAGAAGAAACAAGAGAATCCTGGGACCTGTGGGTTATGGGCCCACCACGCTTTTGCTGCGCAACTCTGATGAGAAAGACTCCATCATCAGCATCCAACAACTCCAGTAATTTGCCTCGTGGCTCACCATTTTCTTGACACGTGCAAATGACATCTTTCTAGCATGAAGTTCGAACTTCGGGCAACTTCAGATTCTTAGCACTTCCTGAGATCCTAGGACTGCTTGCACATCTTAGAGAAGAAGACGACACTTCCTCTTCTAGTGATGTTCCAAAAAATAATTTTTGATTTTGAACTTCCCAAAAAATTATTTGCACGTGTTTTGCACGTGTAAAAAGGTAAATTTCAGAAAAATATTTATTAAATCACCAAAAATCATTTTAATTCATTTATTAATATTAAAAACATTATTTAAAAATCTGGGGTATTATAGTTAACATCAGAGCAGAAAAAGAACAAGGAAAAGCACAAGGAAGTGGCATAGCAATACAGTTAACATCAGGGCAAAAAAGAACCAAGGAAAAATCCCACAAATGAAGTGGCATACATCTCATCCAGGCATGCCTCTCATATAGTTAACATCAGAGCAAAAAAGAACAAGGAAAAACCCCACAAATGAATCAGGAAAAGACATACATCTCATTCAGGCATACAACAATACAGTTCACATCAGAGCAAAAAAGAAAAGGAAAAACCCCACAAATGCAGAGGCATACATACATCTCATCCAGTTCATATTAGTTTACAAGAATAGAGAGGCATACACAAATACATATAACATCAGAGCAAAAAAAGAACCAAGGAAAAACACCATATATGAATCATCATACATCTAATACAGGCAACAATAGTTACATATTATTCATCAAATGTTATAATTCTTCACAAAGCCCTATAATAATAACTGCAGTTCTAGTTGTATAATCTTCTCGATTTCTTTCTTCATGGGTTGTGCGACTGCATGTAAACAACCAAAGAAAGATTTTGTATTGTTAGAATTAATTTGATTCATACGATGCATCAAGAAAGTAGTAAGATCATCAAAATCATGAGTTGAATTAGTCGTAGGTGATGTTGATATTTGCAAGTGTACAAAATCGCACAAGTAATATAAATAGATGAGTAGAGTGTCGAACCCACAGGGACTAGATATTTTACTGAGTACCGATATCGCTAGATTAATCACTATTTGGAAGATCGGAATTTAATTATGATAAAGCAACTAAATTAAATTAATCTAACTAAATCTAACTAAATTGGTGAAGAGGGAGAGGGCTGTGAAACTATGAAGCTCTTGTACTTTGTTAAGGGTAAAAATAGTTCTAGGGCTCTTGGTTCACCTTGTTTATCACACACAAATTATTATTCCTTATAAATAAAAATATTATCATTCCCAAATTGTCGACCAAAATCCTAAAGATATTAACCACTCTATCAACGTAGTCTAAAAATTATTCTCAACTAATTCTTCGCCTATCCATCAAATTATTAATTGAGAAATTGGATTTCTTAACGGTCATGTCCTCCAATATACGGTCTTAATTTTTATTAATCACAAATAACCTGTTCGGTCTCTTTATGATTTGAAAAATCATACAAATGTCTATCCACCATGTTGTACGCATAAATAATAAAAATTAAAACACAACCAGGAAAAATAGAGTAATAATAAGGAATTAAAATTTGTGTTCTACAAAACTTGGCTACATCTTAGCCTCTAGAACAATAAATTCAGTTCATATTTGTTTGGGATTGCATCAAAAAATATAGAGAAGAAAAGATATAAAAGAATACAAAATTTAATTCAAACCCCTTTTCTGTCTCAAAAGTCGGAGCAAAAAGTGTTGCTGTTACACGCCTTCACATCAACGCATCAGTCTGTCACACTGCCGTTGTCGGGCCGCGTGTCCCAAAACCAGAGGCGCCACGTCAGCTGCGCCTCGATCCCAGCGCCTAGTCAGAGAAAAGACAGGTGCTGTCTTGTTGCTTGGGAAGCCCTCGGGAGCCGCGCGTCAGAATGGAAGAAGAAGACTTCGCCACGTCACACGCGTTTTCGTCCTGTGGCTTGTGAATCCGTCCGCTCCGCACGTGCACGCCTTCCTCTCTCTCTTTTTTTTTGTCGAATCGCAAGCCCAGAGAGAGAGAGGCTGTCTTTCTCTCTCCTCTTATTATTAATATTATTATTTTTATTTTATTTGTTTGTACTAGCCGTCACCTCTTAATTGATCCTCTCTCCTTTGCATTGTATTTATAGAGAACGGAGAGAACCATTAGGGTTTGCACTTTTTGCAGAAAACCCCACTCTTTTTCTTTATTTCCTTCCTTTAATTGATCTGAACTTTATTTCTTTCTCTCTTTTTTTCTTTTCTTCCTTTTCTGCCAATCACGTGCTTCTGCATACACAAAATAATACCAGAAATTAGGATTTTTAAATAAAATAAAATTAATTAGTTTAAAATTAATTAAACTAACTACAACTCATATTAGCTTATAAAAATCCTTTTAAAATTATTTGTCGCCCTTTTAACTCAACAAAACAAAAAAAATCGATAAATCCATTATTTTACTTTGTTTGTTGATTTTTTCCACAAATCTTTACTTTTTGCATCAAAAATATTATTTCTCCAAAAATAATTAATTAAATGAAATCATATAGAAATAAGATGAATTATAGACAATATCAGCGAAAACAAGCCATTTTAATAGGTAAATGAGTACAAATATTTGTATATAAATTAGACACATCAAATACCCCCAAACTTAAGATTTTGCTTGTCCTCGAGCAAAAAGTAGAATCATAAACAAGGGAATAATAATAGTGGACTCAACCCATCACACTAAGAGATCTCATCATGTAAGCATCAAAAATTGCAATTAAAATTATAAACAATTGCAAATAAAGTAAACCTAAGCATACCCACTTTCTCCAGTGCAATTATTTATTCATAATTCCCAATCCAATCGCATTTGTCATGCAATTAATGTAATTATAGTATGCAACAACTCAATCTGTGATTATCCCTTCTCTCTACTACAAACCGAGTAGCAAACTAGAGTTTTTTTTTTTATATTTTATTTAATTATTTAATTTTTTTTTAGTCTCTTCTTTAAGTTGTCACTTGCCTTTTGACGCGAATGCAAAACATTTGTGATGAATTCATCCGGTTACTCAACAAGTCACAAACTTAAAGTGCTTTGCATACTCATATTTCAAGTTGCCGTTCTACGTAAGTGTAGACATTTGTGATGAATACCCCTAGTTACTAAGCAACTCAAAACATTGGAGTAGATTGACTTTATTATAAACAATTTTTTTTTTCTTTCATTATTACTCTATTTACTTAAACTCTGTTTAGGACTAGATCAAATGGGATAATCACGAGAAAAAGCATCACATTTGTATAATAGCATGACCCACACAATTTTGTAAGGAATTTTGAAAGTCAATAATCCTAAAGTAAATAAGTATGCTTAATATTGCTTTATAAAAAAAAATTGTTTATCCCAAAAAAATTGTTTCAATGCTTATCACAATAAAGAACTCAAAAGTGTAAAGGTAAGCCTAATTATAATCCTTTTGTTTTGTTTTTCTTTTCTAAAAAATAAATCATAAATTTGTAAACCTTCCCCCCAAATTGAATATCACATTGTCCTCAATGGGAAAGAAAAAGAAAAACAAAAAGAATGCAAAAAGTTTAGAATATCTCCCCTGATTCGTCTTTAAATTTCTGCACGCGCAGTGTTCAGTGTTTTGGCGATATCTGGAGCTGTAGATGTCCAAATGGGCTGAGTTTTTTTTTGCTGGAAAGCTAAGAAGATAGGCTACAACTTCTCTTTGAATAACTTTTCCAGATTTTAAATCCAAACTGCTCAAAAATAGCCATAAATGCATGTGTTCAAAATAGCTCCGCCCGGCGACTTCCAAAATTTATGCAATCCTACAAGATAAAATCAAAAATTAAAATAAAATAAACTAAAAGATAAATCAAAACTAAATGCAATAAAATAAAACATTGGTTGCCTCCCAAGAAGCGCTAAGTTTTAAGTCTTCAGCCAGACTTAGGGGTGAGATGGTTATGTAACGCCAAGATCCAACAACATTAACACATCCTTTCTAATTTTTCTCTTCTTGTGTGGATCAGGTTCAAGTTCCAATTTGAGGCGTTTCCTTTTAGATGATGATGTCTTTGATTCCCCCACCTCTTTGACTTTATGCTGCAAAAATGAATAAATAGAATGTTCAGCATCCAAATACATAACATGTTCAAAAATATTTTCTTTCTTAGTTTCAAAAATTTCTGCATTTGTTGGACATACTTCAATTGGTGATTTTTCATTTTCAGCCTTACGTTTCTCACCCACAATTAAATCAGTTTCACTTACTTGAATAGATGACTGTTCTTCAGGAGGAATCTTTATGAAATTAAAAATATCATACATTACTTGCTCATGCTGAATTTGTTCCTCCACAATTTGTTCAATCTCACTTTGCTTTTCAACCACATTCTGCTCGTCATTTTCTTCTTGTGGTTGCTCAATTGTCCTCCCGCTGCTTAGTGTTATTGCCTTGAAATCTTCCGTGGGGTTGACAACTGTATTGCTTGGTAATGTTCCTGCAGTTTTGTCATTAAGAATATTTGAAATTTGACTAATTTGTACCTCAAGATTGTGAATGGAAGCCGAAGTTGAATTTGCAACATTTTGAATTGCCAAATCTGTCTTTTGTATGTATTGTTCTGCCTTTCGCATAAACATGTCTTCAAGTATCGGCTTCTTTTCTTGCTGTGAAATTTTTTTAGGTAGTATAACCGCTCCTTGATTGTTGTTCCATGGACAATTTGGGGTGTTTCTCCATTCTTGATTGTATGTGTTTGCGTAATGATTGTTTTGCATTTGAAAGTTTGACACAAACTTTTCATGTTCGGCATTTGATGGAGCAAAAGGGTTTCCCACTTGACAATATGAACTTGAATGATTTCCTGCACAAAGATCACAAATCATATTAGATTGAATAGCATTAAAATTCATATTTTCTACTTGTTTAGATAAAATATCATTTTTTGTATTTAAAGTAGAAAAAGGATCAAGTTCAAAAATTTCAGCCACTTTTCTTGGCATTGCTCTCTCTGAAGACCATTGGTAATGATTTGATGCCATCTCCTCTAAAAGATCATAGGCTGCTGTGTAAGTTCTGCTCATGAGTGCACCACCAGCTGCTGCGTCAACCATAGATCTATGTGTAACTCCCAAACCATTATAGAATGTTTGCATTTGCAGCCATTTCGGTAGTCCATGATTAGGACACTTTCTCAATAACTCTTTAAACCTTTCCCATGCATCATACAAAGACTCAGTCTCCAACTGAGTAAATGTGACAATATCATTCCGTAGTTTTGCTGTCTTTGCTGGAGGAAAATACTTGGCTAGGAATTTTTGTGCAAGTCCCTCCCAAGTAGTAATACTACCTGGTGGTAGATAATGTAGCCAAGCCTTCGCCTTATCTCGTAGTGAAAAAGAAAAGAGTCTTAATCTAATTGCATCGTCTGATACATCGTTGTGCTTGAAAGTGTCACAAATTTTCAAAAAATCTGCAATGTGAGCGTAAGGACCCTCGTGTGGTAGTCCCCAAAATTGAACAGTCTGTTGAATCATTAGAATCATCGCCGGTTTAATTTCAAAATCGTTAGCTTCAATAACCGGCTTCTTTATGCTTGACTCATAAATTGAGGGCATATCGTAGTCTCTCAAAGGCCTATTTTCATCGTTCGCCATGATAATGTACGTGTATGTCATGAAATATAAGTATCGAAAAAAGGAAAAAAAATAGAAAAACTAAAAAAAATAAAATAAGAAAAATAAATAAAAGTTAGAGTTAGTCAAAAGAAAATAAAGATGTAAAATGATAATAAAATAAAAATAATTACAAAAAATCCAAAGTAGCAATAATCTAGCAATTTTCAATATCAATAAAAGAATAACTAGTCCCCGGCAACGGTGCCAAAAACATGATGTTGATATTTGCAAGTGTACAAAATCGCACAAGTAATATAGATAGATGAGTAGAGTGTCGAACCCACAGGGACTAGATATTTTACTGAGTACCGATATCGCTAGATTAATCACTATTTGGAAGATCGGAATTTAATTATGATAAAGCAACTAAATTAAATTAATCTAACTAAATCTAACTAAATTGGTGAAGAGGGATAGGGCTGTGAAACTATGAAGCTCTTGTACTTTGTTAAGGGTAAAAATAGTTCTAGGGCTCTTGGTTCACCTTGTTTATCACACACAAATTATTATTCCTTATAAATAAAAATATTATTATTCCCAAATTGTCGACCAAAATCCTAAAGATATTAACCACTCTATCAATGTAGTCTAAAAATTATTCTCAACTAATTCTTCGCCTATCCATCAAATTATTAATTGAGAAATTGGATTTCTTAACGGTCACGCCCTCCAATATACGCTCTTAATTTTTATTAATCACAAATAACCTGTTCGGTCTCTTTATGATTTGAAAAATCATACAAATGTCTATCCACCATGTTGTATGCATAAATAATAAAAATTAAAACACAACCAGGAAAAATAGAGTAATAATAAGGAATTAAAATTTGTGTTCTACAAAACTTGGCTACATCTTAGCCTCTAGAACAATAAATCAAGTTCATGTTTGTTTGGGATTGCATCAAAAAATATAGAGAAGAAAAGATATAAAAGAATACAAAATTTAATTCAAACCCCTTTTCTGTCTCAAAAGTCGGAGCAAAAAGTATTGCTGTCACGCGCCGTCACATCAACGCATCAGTCTGTCACACTGCCGTTGTCGGGCCGCGTGTCCCAAAACCAGAGGCGCCACGTCAGCTGCGCCTCGATCCCAGCGCCTAGTCAGAGAAAAGACAGGTGCTGTCTTGTTGCTTAGGAAGCCCTTGGGAGCCGCGCGTCAGAATGGAAGAAGAAGACTTCGCCACGTCACACGCGTTTTCGTCCTGTGGCTTGTGAATCCGTCCGCTCCGCACGTGCACGCCTCCCTCTCTCTCTTTATTTTGTCGAACCGCAAGCCCAGAGAGAGAGAGGCTGTCTTTCTCTCTCCTCTTATTATTAATATTATTATTTTTATTTTATTTGTTTGTACTAGCCGTCACCTCTTAATTGATCCTCTCTCTTTTGCATTGTATTTATAGAGAACAGAGAGAACCATTAGGGTTTGCACTTTTTGCAGAAAACCCCACTCTTTTTCTTTATTTCCTTCCTTTAATTGATCTAAACTTTATTTCTTTCTCTTTTTTTTTCTTTTCTTTCTTTTCTGCCAACCACGTGCTTCTGCATACACAAAATAATACCAGAAATTAGAATTTTTAAATAAAATAAAATTAATTAGTTTAAAATTAATTAAACTAACTACAACTCATATTAGCTTGTAAAAATCCTTTTAAAATTATTTGTCGCCCTTTTAACTCAACAAAACAATAAAAATCGATAAATCCATTATTTTACTTTGTTTGTTGATTTTTTCCACAAATCTTTACTTTTTGCATCAAAAATATTATTTCTCCAAAAATAATTAATTAAATGAAATCATATAGAAATAAGATGAATTATAGACAATATCAGCGAAAACAAGCCATTTTAATAGGTAAATGAGTACAAATATTTGTATATAAATTAGACACATCAGTAGGCTCATAACACACTTGTGTATAAGGATTCTTCAGATCAAGCATCAAGATTAGTCTAGGGCTGCATTATTATGACATGCCAACTACAACGAACCAAGGCTCCCCCCCCCCCCCCCCCCCCCCCAAAGAAAAAGAAAAAGAAAAAGAAAACCCACCCACGAAAACATTCACGCAAGGCCAAACACTTTGAAAAGCTTGTCATAAGATATACAAACAGCAGAAAGGAGCAGTTGCATATAGAAGCATTCAAGCAAGGCATTTTGAAATATAGTCACTGATATAGAAGCATTCAAGCAAGGCCAGCAAGCATTCATGAATTCACTGATATAAAGTAAGTCTATTATAGAAGCATCACAAAATGCCCATATGAATGGGTGTTGTGAAATCCCCAAAATGCCCCCCAACGGCTGAGATCTTTGCACATCATAAGGAGCTCTTCTCACCATCTCATAATAGACTTACTCTAATATATATATATGAGACAGTAATAAATGAAACCCAATAATTATCAGTGCAACACAACAATTATTCATTGTGTTCATTGCAAAGATCAAGACAATAACAAGACCAAGACTCAATAAAAAATATGGGGCGGGGGCGGGGGGGAGGGGGGGGGGGGGGGGGGGGGGGGAGGGGGCTTGTAAAATAGTGCTTGTTATCATTGCCTAGACCAACACACACCACACAACATAAGGCAGGAGCTAGAAATTTAAAAGCATTCATACTGAGAATCGAACACTTCTTGTATGGGAGAATCAACTTCACTTTTCTATCCATCATAGCGAACAAACGTGATTCAATCAGCTTGCAAACATCAATATTAGGGTAACTCATCAGACCTTATGTACAACGATAATTTAAAGAAATATGATATGGGGCATTATACAACAATAATTGAAGATATGGGGAAAAAAGAATTCATCTAAAACACACATACCTACAAATAAAATAATTAAGATCATGCATTATTTGAAGTCTTTTCTGTTATGGGTTTCATTCTTGAAAAAGTTGTAGAAGCTCGTGACTCATTCAAATTAGCACTAGATGAAAAATCAGCACAAATTAGAGATACAAAGGTATGATATATAATAAAAATTGATATAAAATAAGTGAGGGAATTCCAACATTTCTACTAATCTAAGTGCAATCATAATATAAACTTTGATATTTAAAACCCTCCCGCTCTTGCTCCTAGCCTCCTCCGATCTTGCTCTCCCAGATCCGGTCTCTCCTTTTCTTTTTTGACCCTCCTCCCTTCATTAATTGTGTTCGGATCGCTTCCTTCTCTCGACCTGTGTCCTCAGTTTCCTTTGAATCGTTGCTTCATTTGCCTCTCCATCTCTTCCTCATCCTCCCCTTTCGAGGCTTTTCCACCAGCTATCTGCTCTCCATCCCCCTCTGTGGGCCTCTCCCTCTTCCCCTGTAGTGTCTGCTAGCGGAATCCATTGTTTCTCTTCTCCGCTGTGAGGTTGCTCTTGTGCGTGCTCTTGTGGTGGACCTGGGAGTGTCCTCTGGTTGCTTTGGTGTAGCCCTTTGTGGGTTGTTAGCGTGGAGCGGTGTTAGGCGTTCCCTGTCTCATCAGAGTCCTTTTTAGGGGGCTTGTCTGCGCTCCTCTGCCCACACGGCGTTTGTTGGCTTGCTCATCGTGTTTTTTCATGCCTATCGCAGTGAGTTTATTTTTTTGTTTTTCGTGTTCTCTGGCGGTGTTGTGGGCTTGCTCTGAGCGCTTGGTGACTCTACCTTGTGTGAGGTCCGCTCTTTTCTAGCCTTTTTCTCTCACCGCCTGTTTCTGACTACGGTTCCAGTGCCGGGTACTTCATGGTGGCCCTTTTTAGTGCCTTTGTGCTAGGGGTGGTGTTTCTTTTCATTTCTTCTCACTTCTGGTTGATATACCTGCGGTTTTCTTTTCCGTCCCTTGGCTGGAACTTAGGGGATTGGATCTTATTGTTGTCTTTTTCTTTTTCCTCTGATTTCTGGAGAATTTCTTATCATTTTTTAGGTGATTTGTGGTTGCTCAGCTGAATTGCTACAGTTCCGGTTCATTGATTTTTCTGCTTTGCCCTTTTCCCTCTGCTCACTTTTGCGGTGTTTAGTTGTCTGGGCTTTGGGCCTCGATGGGCTCATCTTGGATCGATGTAGTTAAAAAAAAGGCATCTCTAATGCTGAAAGTGTTTCCTCCAATGCATTTTCATTGGGTTCTAGTTCTGGTGGGCCGTCTAAATGGCTCCCCACTGCGCGCCCTTCTCTTGTTGGTGGGCCCGCCCAAAAGAAACTTCTAGGGCATTGTCCCCCCTCTTTTTACCGCCCTTTTACCTCTTCCCCGTCTTCCATTTCTAAATCTTCTTCATCTCTTTCTCATTCTCATCCCCAACCTTTACGCTGCTTTCGCTATCTCCAGGTAGGGCATATCAGGGCGTTCTGCTCAGCTAACATGAAATGTTTGTTTTGTTCTAAGTCGGGTCACCCCCGTAATCATTGTTTTTCCTTACAACAAATTTTGGGCTTGAAGGTGGGGGTCCCCATCTCAGACCAAGTCATCAATGCGCTTGATTTCCCCTCTCTTCAATCGAAGTTAGCGGATCTTCAAGCTTCTAAGCATAAGCGCCCAAAGATCTCCTTCTCTTCTCCGCTGCTCCCTACTCCCCCTGTATCGCAGCGCTTTCCGGCTGCTGTATCCACCGGCCTTGTCGCCAATCCTACTCCCTCCTCTTTGAATTCTAAGTCGTAGGTTATGGTGGTTTTCTTCTCTGACTCTGAATTCTCCGACAAATTGAAGTTCTTTGAGCAATATGGTGCTGTTTCTTTTAAGGAGGGTATGGTCTCTAAATCTACCTTAAATGCGTTTCTTAGCAATTTCTGTAACGTGCAAGAGTGGGAGTGGGCATTCGACTGTTGTTCCAATGGGGAAGTGCTTATTAATTGTCCCTCCATTAAATTCTTGGAGGAGCTGGTGGCCTGCACCTCTCTCTCCATTGGTAACATCCACTTGGCTGTTCGCAAATGGATATATCATGGTTTATCCCCGCCACAGTTGATCCCCTCCCCTGTTAAAGTCACATTGCTCGGGCTTCCACCTTTTTGTGTCTCTTATCGAGTTGTAGCTGAGTATTCTAAATGTATTGGTGAGTTAAAACGCATCTCCTGCTCTACAATGTTAGATTTTGGATGTCTTCAAGTCGATGTTGATTTCTTTTGCCTGTCGGTTAAAGAAAGGATCGATTCTTACTCCTTGAGAGACCATAAAACTTCCTTTCTTGTTTCGTTTTCGTATCAAGATTTAGATGTTTGGCTTCCAACGCCAGCTACTGTGCCGATTGAGGCTGTCTTTCCACAAGGTATTCCTTCTTCCTTGCCAACCTCTTTATCCATTGGGACCTCTTCACAGTCCTTCACTCCTTGTTCTAAGTGGAGAAGGCCTCACAAGGATTTTCCTAAAAAATTACTCCGTTTCAGCGGCAACCAGCGATTGTGCCCCCCAAACCGAAGATCTCTCCATCTAAAGCTCCCATTTTGGTCTGGATTAACCTGGATTTGGCGACAGGGAAAACCATTGTGTCTCTTCTGGGTGCGATGCCTGAATCTAGCTCTAAGCCCCCGTCTTCGCTAGCTATCTCGGACCCTCGGCCTGCTGTGCCTATGGGACTTTCTCTTCCTACTCCTATTAAGCAAGTGGTTACTGATGCTGAGAAATGGTCCTCTTGGGAAGCGAATCCTCATTATTCTTCTGACTGGGATAAATTCATGAGTGCAGTGCATTGCCCCCAGGCTTCTGGTCCCGCTACATCCTCCTCGCCTACTAAGGTCTCTTCCGCTCCTTCTCTGAAGGCAGTAGCTTGGGTTGATAAAGATGATCTCTTAGAAGATGAGTTGGTTGAGTAGGATCACTCCCATTCCCAAAAGAAGGTATCCATCCCTGTCTTTCCTTTTGCTTTACATTTATTATCTTCTTATTGTTTGAAGTATTTCAACTCGGTTGTTTTCAAAATTAGTCCTTTGTTGTTTTCTTCGACAAAGGTCAACCATGTTTCCGATTTTGCATTTTCTAGTCACTTTCATATAAGGTGTGGCAGCTCTACCTTCGATCTCATTCCGCTTGCAGATCGATGTGTGGGCCCTTCTCTACTATCCAACTCTTTGGCCCTAGTCTCAGCTGGCACCACCGGGACGTTGGGGGACCCACTAGCTGGGACCAGTCCTGATCAACTAGGTGCCCATTGTAACAAATCTCTTAGAAAAAGAAAGGGTGCTAAACATAAATTGGTCTATCATTCGTTCTAGTGCTCGTATTAGAGCCAGTCGAGAATCGAAACTTATGATTGAAGCTCAGCCGCCCCTTGCAGCTCAGTTCCGTAATCTCGATTCGTCCTCCCCCCTTCCCCTGTTCATCTGGCAAGGAACATTTTGGTTCTATATACCGAGTGCACTTTGACTCGCTTTCCAATTCCGATATGCTTGGTCTGACTAGGAAGATGGGATTCCTTGTTGACACGGTTAACTTTGCCAATTTCGAAGCGATCCGAGGTCGTGAAATTTCAAGAGCTTTTGAGACTGATAGTTTTAATGATTAACATCTCTTGAAATATTCGGGGACTTAGGTGTCCATCGAAACAACAAGCGTTGTTTCAACTTATTTCTTCCTCCCATTGTGATTTGATCTCTATTCAAGAGTCTAAAATTAAATCTCCCTCGCCTTCCCTATTTCGATCAATAGGTGGATCCTTAATCTCCCATTGGATTTCTCTTGATGCAATAGGCACTAGAGGAGGGATCCTCTTCGGTTTTAAAGAATCTAGCTTCTCTCTCATTTCGATTCGTCGATTAACTTTCTTTCTTCTGGTTCATCTTCAGTGGCTTCAATTCAATTGGGAACTCACTGTGGTGTCTGTTTACGGTCTTTCCACAGCAGATCGTCGAGATGCCTTTTGGAGCAATCTTAGCTCCTTCCATCACGATATCAATGGTTACTGGCTTTTCTGTGGAGACTTTAATGTCACCAGATACTCTTCCGAGAGATCGGTTTCCTCCGCTTTATCTTTAGACTCCGCCCTCTTTAATGACTGCATTCGTTCCCTCCATCTGACTGATATGCCCTTTAATGGTAGATCTTTCACCTGGTCAAATATGAGATCCCCTCCGATCATGGCTAAGCTCGATCGATTTTTGGTCTCTCTCGATTGGATCAATTTTTTCCATAGCTCTTTCGTGTCGGCCTTGCCCAACCCTTCGTCAGATCACGTTCCTATCTCTTTGTCGTCTAACTATAATTTCTCCAGAACATTCAAATTTCGATTCGAAAAGTTTTGGTTGCAAGATTAAACCTTCGTCAATCTCATCACTTAACGTCTCTCTTCAATTACGGGCTCGTCCGGTTTAGGGCGCATTCTGATTAAGCTGCATGCCATTAAATTCGGTAGCAAAATATGGCACAAAGCTAGAATGGCCAATAATAATTCCTTAAAGAGGTGTTTCTGTCAACCATTGATTCCATTGATCGATTGGAGGAGATAGGAACTATCTTTGACCCCCTTCGAGCCGAGCGGGTATCGTGTAAAAGAAGCTATGTGGATTTTCTCCATTACGATCACATTAAATGGGCTCAGCGAGCCAAGTTTTGCTGGCTTAAGGAGGGAGATGGTAACACCTCCTTCTTCCACAACTTTGCATCGCACTGACAGTGATGTAATCGTATCTCTTCTATTTTTTATAATGGCAATGAATTATCCTCCGAGTTTGACATCCATGCTTCTTTCCTTCGTTTCTTTAAAGAATTGCTAGGTTCTAATAAACATCGTTCTATTCATTTAGACTGGCAGCAATTGTATGGCCAGCAGTCTCACGATCTTCCTAGCTTAAAAGCACCTTTCACCTTAGAAGAAATTAGGAGGGCGGTGTTCTCTTTGAAGAGCGATTCCGCCCCAGGGCCGGACGGGTTTCCTGCTTTCTTCTTCAAATGGTTTTGGGATTGCCTCAAAGATGACCTCTTTAAAATGTTCTCGGATCTGCATCAAGAGAATTTTTCCTTTGATAGGATCAATTACGCACATATTGTCCTCATCCCTAAATTTTTGGGTGCTAACTTGGTGACGAACTTTAGGCCGATTAGCCTCCTTAATACTACATTCAAGATTATCATGAAAGTGCTATCTTCTCGACTTAGTATCATTATCCCCCCTTTGATTGATCCTATGCAATCAGGTTTTATTAAGGACCGGTTCATGCTTGATAGCGTGGCTTCGGTCCAAGAAATCATTTCTAAATGTCACAGTTATAACTTGGAGGGTATCTTGTTAAAACTTGACTTTCAAAAGGCTTATGATAGTGTGAACTGGGACTTTCTCTTAGAAATCCTTCTCCACTGTAGTTTTGGTCCTAAATGGATTGCTTGGGTTAAATCTAGTCTTTTCACTGGTACCTCGTCCATTATTATCAATGGAACGGAGGGACATAAGTTTAAATGTAAGCGTGGCCTTCGTCAGGGGGACCCTATTTCGTCCCTGTTATTCGCGCTTGTCGCGGATGTGTTTAGTAAGCTGCTGCGTAACGCGTGGGAAACGGGTGTTATTGAGGGCATTGGTAGGTCTGATAGTTTCCAGGGAGTGCTGAATCTCCAATACGCTGATGATACCATTATCTTTAAAAAATCCAATGGGTGCTCTTTGCGGAACCTGAAGTTACTGCTCTATGTCTTTGAAAGTGCCTCTGGATTGGCCATTAACTTTCAAAAGTCCTTTGTTATTTGGCTCTAGGGTTCCCATAACCGGCAAACAGAGATTGCGCATTTCTTTAATTGCGTTTCGGCCTCCTTCCCTATCACATACCTGGGTATCCCTTTGCGTTGGGGGAAGCTTCATAAAGCTGATTGGGTACCGACGATTGATAGGGTGGAATCGAAACTCAACCGGTGGTCTGGTAACCACCTTTCTCGAGGAGGGAGGCTTATTCTTGTCAACTCCGTTCTCTCCTCTATCCCCTTATCCATGATGTCCTTTTTTTACCTTCCGTCGTGGATATTAAGAGGATTGATCGTGTTAGAAAAAATTTTTCTGGTCTGGGTCGAATTCGTATAAAGCTGGTACTCATCTCTGTAGCTGGAAAACTATCTATACCTCTAAGGCAGCTGGTGGTTTAGGTGTTCTGAATCTCAGACATCAAAATTTGGACCTGTTAGGCAAATGGTTATGGAGATTTCTTAAATATGAGCAGCTGCCTTGGGCGCGCATGAGCTCCTCCAACTGTTATTCCCGTAATTATTTGGGGGATTTTCCCCATTTTCTTCCTCGTAAATCTTCTTCGTTCTGGAAAGGTGTTTGGAAAGTAGCCGGTCTTTTCCAATGTGGACTGATTCATCAGTGAGCTAATGGCACTAGGACTAGATTCTGGACGGATTTGTGGTTTGGCAATGCCAAACCCGCGCATGAATTCCCTAGCATCTTTCAGTTGGCGTCCAACCCCGATGCCTTGGTGTCTGACTATGTTATTATTATCAATAACCAAAAGTTCTGTTCTATTCCTTTCTCTAGCGTTCTTTCTCCGCCTCTTGCGATTGAGTTTCAACAGCTTTTTGATGTTATTAAATTTTATCCTTGGCATCACAGTGATGATTTCAAATGGAGATGGACTAGCTCCGGTATCTATTCAGTTAAATCCTTCTACAACTTTCTCAATTTCGGCGAGATTGTCTCTCCTAGTGCAAAAACTTTGTGGAGCAGCTGTGCTCCTCTCAAGTCGAAAATCTTAACCTGGCTAGCACTGAATAACAAGTTGCTGACGGTAGATGTGCTTAATAAAAGGAATCTGGCGTTAGGCCAGTTGTGTGCTTTGTGTTCGTCCTATCATGAGGACGCCGATCACCTTTTCCTCAAGTGTACTTTCATCCAACCTCTATGGATTATCGCTGTAACTGCCTGGAAAGTGCCGAGTATTCCCTCCGAATTCGCTTCTTGCTGGAAGTGCCAGCACATCAAGAAAGAATTTCGTAAATCCTGGTTCCTTTCGATTATGGTGATTATTTTGGTAGTTTGGTCCGAATGGAACAAGCGTATCTTCTCGCTGACCCTATCTTCGATAGATAGCATCATAGAGGACTTCCCTTTCTTTTCCAAATTTTGGCCCTCAGGTCTTACTTTGGACAAAGTTAATGCATTATTTTTAAGTCGTCTCGATGAGGCTATTAGTAGTCATTGCTCTAATTTTTCTTAATCTTGCTCTTCTTTTGTGATTGTTGTTAATGTTTTCTTCCCTTCGCTTTGCAGACTTGAAGTTGTAGCTTTGGGTTTGGATCACTCTTTCTGGTGTACAGGTGGGTTCTTTTTGGTTGCTAGCTTCATGGCTAGGCTTTGGCCCTTCTTCGTTTTTGTCTTGTTTTTCTGGGCTGTCTGCTCTCTGGCTTTCAGAAAGAGCCTTTTGAAGTTGCGCCGCCCGTTTCTTTTTGTGCGTCTGTTATGGCGCTCTAGCCCTTTTACTCTGTCGGGGTGTTGCCCCTCGTTGGCCTGTGTGTTTTGGCAACGATTGGGCCTCTTCTCTTTTAAACTATATCTTGATAATGTTATGTGGTTACTCTTTTGGAGTTTATATCTTTATTGTCGTCTGTCTTATGATTGGCCATGGACTGTGTGTTTTCTTTTCTCTGTGATGCATTCTGTAGCTTCTGTTGGTTTAGCTGGTTGTTTGGGTCTAGTTACTTTGCTGTGGATGGGCAGTTCTTTGCCTTGCTCTCTTTTTTGTTGACTAAATGTGTTCTGCGCAGTTGGGGGTTAGGCCCTATTTTGTGCGCTGAGCTCGGAGTTGTTTTGTTGGTTGCCTGTGTGGGGGTGATGCCCTGTTTGGTCGGGTGTCTCTGGGCGGCAGGTTGTGGAAACGCTTTGTGTGTTTCCCTGCTTGCTGGCATTAGCATTGCAGTGCTGATCTTTGCTGCATTTGCTAATGCTCTGGTGTTTCAATTGTGTCCTATGTGTGGGGTTTGGCGCTGGCTTGTTTTTTTAGCATATCTTGTTCGCTTTTTTTGCTTGCATGTTTAGTTGCTTTCTGCAGGGTGGGTGCCTGGTTGAGGCCGGAGTACAACTGAGCGCGTGCTCAGCGTATCATTTTTTTCTCCGCTTCGTGGTCCCTTCTGTTGGCCGTTCAGTTTGGGCAGCCGGACCAATGTACCAAACTTTCTTGGCTTGGTTCGGGGCGTTGTATGTATGGGTGATTTAGTTGTGGGTTGTTTCTCATTTTGTTTGTTCTTCTTTGCTTTTGCGCTTCCAGTTGGTCTCGCTGGAGGTTTAGACTGTGTTAGCGCAGCGGTGTGGGTTGTTGTTCTTAGAGGATCTTTGTTGTAGTTCTCCCGCTATGTTTTTTTGGTTTTCCTTCCGAGTTTTACTACTTGTAAAATTAGGTCTATTGTATGCTACTTTTATTTTCGTAATATATTTTTGGGCTGGAGCCGTAAGGCTCTATACATCGTATCAAAAAAAGTGCAATCATAATATGTTATATTTATTGTCATGAAGTAAAAGTTCCTAAGTAGTTAAAGATGAAACCTTCAACATTAGCAAACTAACTGAAGAGTTTATTATAAATTTTTATTAAAAAAGCTCCTTTTTTTATTATCAATAATTAAATCCTCTAAAAATTAAACCCCATTAATTAATCTAAGGCTTTGTACCAATCTAAATTTGGGGAAATAAACAAACCAACATGAACAATTATATAGGAAAAAAATTGGATTTCGAGATGGGTTTGAGATAACTCGATACAAAGATTGCAGCTCTGCTAGGAGATCGATGAGTTGCTGGAATTACGAATAGGGTCCAGAAGCAAACGTAGCTAGGGTTTCGATTTGGGGAATCGGGTGCGATTTGGAGTTAGGGTTTGCGAATAGGGTGTTCGTTCTTCGGGGTGCAATGAGAAAGAGAGGTGGAGGCTCGATTTACAGGGAAGAGAGTAGGGGCTCGTAGTGCTTTGGATCTAGGGTTTGTAGATTTAGGGGATCGTTGTGTACGAGAGAGATAAGAGAAGGGGAAGGGAATAAGGAGATAGAGAGATAGAAAGAGGTGAAGATCAGGACTTGGGAGATCAGATTTTAGGGTTTGGGTTTGGGTTTCATTTGAATAGAGAGAGAAAGAGAGAGAGAGAGGAGACTGAGATGAGAGTAAGTGAGAGATGAGTGAGGGGTTGATGAAATTCCATTTTTGCCCCTAAATAACTCCCCATTTCAGTTAAGATGGGCGGAGAAGATCCCAACTATCGGATCGCGATCCAACGACTGAGATCTTTTGCTCATGATAAGTGCCTTTTCTCACCATCTCATAATATACTCACTCACTCACTCTCTCTCTCTCTCTCTCTCTCTCTCTCTCTCTCTATATATATATATATATATATATATAAATAATATTATAATGGGAGAAGGTCTTAGTGTCATTTGTAAATCTACCAACACGCGCGTACAACCAAAATCCCCAATATAAACCCATCAAACATGTAAACAACCCATACACATTATTTTTCTTCTCTCTCTAACCCAAAACCCAGACTGTTCATCTCCCCTTCTCTTTCTCTCAAACCCCCAACTGTTCCTTTCCCTCTCTCTCCCGAACCATCGACGCCACTGCACCGCAATGTCGTCCCTCCACTGCGTCGTCGCTACGCCGTCGTTCCACCGCGCCGTCCCTCCATTGCGCCGTCGTACCTCCTAACCCCAAACCCTCGATCTCCCTGTCTCCGATCTCTCCTCTTCTGAAACCCTAAGGTCCTCTTTCTCTCTCTCTCTCTCTCCCCATTTCTAAAAGTTTCTACATCTTTTGTTTTTTGATTTTTTTAATAAAAAAATTGATATATAGTTTTTTATTCGGAGAGTTTAAGATAAGTTGTTGTTTTTATCTATTAACCGCAGAAAGTTTTGATTTTGATGCATGTCACATAAGTTTTGGTTTTGAAGCATTTCATATAAGTTCATTGATTTTGGGTAGGTTTACATTACTGTGGTTTTAAGGATGGGGTTGCTTCCGAGAGCAAAGGCTGCCCTAGATGCTATGAAGGTATTTGGGTTTGACCATAAGAGAAATAAGGACAAGTGTATAACAACAACTATGAGCTTATCGAAGAGAATGAGTTTCAACTTCTCTTCGAAAAGAAACTCGAAGAGGTATGTTGGGAAAGTTTGGATATTTTCGATGAAATAATGTTTGTTTTTTAGATAGGCTTTTCGATTAAAACTTTTCGATGATACAGTTTTTTTTATTTGAGAATGTTTGGATTTTTAGTCGTTTATGTTTATGTTTGTTTCTGGTTATTACATTAAATTGTTGGTTTAAGTGTGTTGTCTATTTTAGGGGAATGTGGTGATGGAAAAATTGATGTTTGTTTGTTTTCTTGGAATCGTTGTGCGTGGGGGAGAAGTCGGGGAGCGAGGAATTGGAAGAGATATGTTGAAAAGTTTGAATTTATACAGGAAATATTGATTTTTTTAAAAAGATTGTTGATTAAGAAAGTTTGAATTTTAAGATGAAATGGTTACTTTTAGTTGAGATAATTTAAATTTTTAGTTGTTAATTGTTAGGGTGCAGATAACTAGTATGGTATTAATGGATGATGGATGTAAAGTGCTACCCTACTTAAGAATCACACACATTAACATATTTGGAAGAGAGAGAATAACATGATTCTTGTAGTTGGAATGAGATGAAGCACCATCTCACCTTTGTCCTACGGTCCATAAAAGTGACACAAATTTCAAACTTGCCATAAATCTTAAATGGTAATTTAGTAAAATTATTTACAAATTAACTAGTGTTACCCTGTGCAAATTATACAGACAAACATAATTTTGAGGGACTTTTACAATTACATAGAGCCAATACTTTTTAAATATCATGATCAATAGTTTGTACATCTCCTTTGGACTTACTGTACTTTCTGGTGGAAATCAAACAAAAAATGACAACATGTCCATGTTTTGTTACAATAACATTAGCAGGTTATACTTAAGCATCAAATTGCTGCATTCTCAAAACTCAAACCCTCATTGAAAATAAATTCCAAACAATAAAAAAAAAAGATAACCAAAATCGAGTGCTAGCCATCCCGTTTCCCAAAATTAAGGTCGATAAACCGATGTAAAGCATCAAACCCCATAGATTCTTCATTCTAGTCCTGCTCCACAACTGAAGAAGAAGAAGAAGAACAAGAAGAAGAAGATGGCATTGATGTCACTGCAAGTTTCTGCCTTTGGACTCGGAATCCCCAATTTTGGCAGAGAAGGGGGTTTGGGAGAGAATCGGAAGGAAAGTCGTCGAGTTTGAGTGTGAAATTTGTGAGATTTGGGAGAAGAAGAGCTAGTACGGTTCAGAGGATTTGGGAGAGGAAGAGATGGAGGTAGTGGGTTTTTGTTTATTTTATTTTATTTTGTTTTTTAAATAAAAATATATGGTTTGCACGTATAAAGTTAGATGGGTATTCCTACTTTTGCTCTCCTTTCTATATTTTAAAATAGAGAAAGAATATAGGGGTAGACGTATTAGTATAATATATAATTATAATTATAATTGCACCGTAGTTTTCTTTCTTTATTACAACTTGTAATATGTGAAAAGTGTTGGTTATATATGTATATTCTCACTATATGAATAATTTATGTGTAATATTATTCTATGGATAACACTTGCGTTACACGTACTAATTGTATGGATATCGGAACACGGGTTGAGTGGGTTGAGAACCGAGTATCCAAACCAGTATTTATCCTATATATACTGGCTTGTGATAGTAGTCTGGGTATTTCAATCTTGATACATATGGTAAATATCTCAAGCATCTTAATCTAAGATATTAACCTTAATTTCTATTTTTATTATCTCTCATAATCTCTAACAAAAAAGCGAATCTTCCTCGTGAGTGAGAAAGAGCGTGCGACTGGCATTTTGAGAGATGGTGGCGATTTGGTGGTCAGGAGTTCATAACCAAGGTTGATACCTTGTCGGCTGTGACGATTAGATGGCTAGAGAACAGTGATAATATATTCATCGCACGTCAGGAGATTGAATAATTAGAAGCAATTTTCTTTGATTTTCTTTGTTTCTCTGGCTCCATGTTAGAGAAAGCTAAGGAGGTGTGGAGACTTGCTTTGACTGGCAAGTTGTTGGGTAGGGCCATTGATCCAGATCACCATGCGAGAATATTAGTGAAATCTGGTGGGTGACCTTGATATTATTCTTGCCGTTAATGGGTTTTATGCATTCAAATTTACGAATGAAGATGACTTGCACAAGGTGTGTTTTGGTGGTCCTTGGGTTGTAGCAGTAGTGTTGGTTGTAGATCCTTGGCGCAAAAATTTTAAACCCAGTCGTGATTCTCTATTTGCAGAGCCACTATGTGGATGCGACTTCTTGACTTATCAATGAGTATTAGGGTAAAAATTTTGTTCTTGATATTGCGTGACTGGCGCGGGTGGCCCAATAGAACTTGATGTTGATACAGAGGGCATAAACAGTGGAACTTTTGCTATGATTTGTGTCATTGTTGATCGCTCAAAACCATTATCTATTGGGATTAAGTTCAGATTTCTTTTTTCAAGAATTTTTCTATGAAAGGAGTGGTTGAAGTTGAGGTTACTAGGGAGTTATATGGGCCTTAGTTAACTGTAACAAATCAAAATGCTACTTCTCGATGTAGCCTGACTAAACGGGGCGAGGGAGAGGTGGATGGGAGGTGTCTGACATCAGCCCTAGAGAGGGTGAACGCCCTCCTCTTCGTCCGCTTAATTTGGGTGTATGTGAAGTTGGAGTAACTTTCTTAAGGATTGGTCAGGTTCATGGGCGATGCTAGAACAATTTTACCGGGAGGGCCAAGAAAAAATTCTATGACTACATGTAAAAATATAGAGATTTTTTTATAACTTTTAGGGGGCCAAACAATAAAACTTAGAATTCAGGGGGCCAAATTATAATTTTTTAAGGGTTTATAAAATTTTCAATAGTGTGAAGGGGGTTTTTGAAAATTCGGGGGGGGGGGGGGGGGGGGGGGGGCTCCGGGCCCTCACTATGCTCCGCCACTGGTCAGGTTACAGGACACATGGATTTAGAAAAGGATATTGTTAATTCCTCCTATATCCCACGTGTGATGAAAGGTAAAGATGGTGAGATCAAAATTTGACATCCACAGTTGTTTGTATTAGAATTAGGGATAAGAAAATATTCTTTATTATTGATTGATAGAACTGAGTACAATATGTCTCCTATATATAGGAGAGAAGAGAATACTAAACCAATACATTATTCAATGTGGGACTAAACTAATCAATCATCTAACACCCCATCTCAAACTCAAGTTGGTTCAAGTAACAAGAGTTTGTAATACTGGTGATGTTGATGTAGAAGGAACGATAAACTGTGATGCAGTGACGGCGCTTGATAACGCATGTGACGGAAACTAAGAACTAAAGTATTGCGGAAGGAAGTAGTGGTGATGCACTGTTGAGATCTCACCCCGTACAGTGGCAGGATCTCCATATCCCAATCTGTAATGGGATCTCACCCCTGACTTGAGACATAGTCGATGATGGGATCTCACCCCTGACTTGAGACATAGTCGATGATAGGATCTCACCCCAGACTTGAGAATTTTCGATGTTGGGATCTCATCCCTGAACTGAGAACTGGATGCTGATAACACCCCCCCCTCAAACTCACAATCGATCAACTGGATTGAGTTGACGATCTAGATGTGGAAGCAAAAGAAACAATCACGATCGATCAATCGGAGTGAGTTGACGATCTGCAATTTCCCCCCCTTTCTTTTAAGAGAAAATCAAATCAAAAGTGACTACGATCTCCTGACAATTACATCCAACAATCAAATCGCTATCTCTACCACAAATTCCCCAAACTGCCCCTAGAAGAATATCCAGAACAAGAACACTGTTGAAGGCTTCCAGATCTGAGATGAGGGAGGGGACGGCGGAGGCGGCAAGGGTGGAAACAGCAGCGAAGCGGCACTGGTTGGTGTTGACATGGCGGCAGAGAGCCGATTGGACGGCGAGGGGTGCAGTAGTATTGCAGAGTGGGCGAGGCATTGGAAACGGAGGAGGGAGGTATCAAGAAGGAGAATGTTGCGTAGTTTGATGTCTACCTATCAGAAAACATAGTAGATCTTAACCAGCTTGGTTCAGAGGATGGTATCACATATGAAATCCATGATGAAGAAGGCTCGGACTAGGGAAGGACACTGCTCATCAAACGTCATAATGACGCTTTGACGTGGTGCCTGAATAGCCTCCCATCTCAAGTTATCCACCTGCTGCATGGAAAAGGCACGCGGTAGAGGGATCTCCATATTCGGCATTATCGCTAGAGGTCTCGCAACCCAACATTACTGGCTGTTGATGGAGGGGAGGGGGGCCATTTTGGGACGGTTGGAGGGGTAGATTGGGAAGGAATTTGGGGATTTGATTGGGAGAGGAAAAGGGATGACGGTCAGGGTTTTGGGGGAGATTAGGGTTTTGGTATTTGATCGGGAGCGGAAGAGAGATGTCGGGAGGTGGAGTGATTCCGATGAAGACGAGAACCACTCCACCTTGATGACGTGAAAAAAATTAGTATAGGCCTTATAGAACGATAGACTCTGATACCATGTTAGAATTAGGGATAGGAAAATATTCTTTATTATTGATTGATTGAACTGAGTACAATATGTCTCCTATATATAGGAGAGAAGAGAATACTAAACCAATACATTATTCAATGTGGGACTAAACTAATCTATCATCTAACCCTCCCTTTCAAACTCAAGTTGGTTCAAGCAACAAGAGTTTGTAATACTGACGATGTTGATGTAGAAGGAATGATAAACTATGAGGTAGTGACGGCGCTTGATAACGCATGTGACGGAAACTGAGAACCAAAGTGTTGTAGAAGAAAGTAGTGGTGATGCACTGTTGAGATCTCACCCCGAACAGTGGCGGAATCTCCATATCCCGATCTGTAATGGGATCTCACCTCTCACTTGAGACATAGTCGATTTATTAGAATATGTCAATATCTTTTTTATTTAGTATACATTAATTTAGGAATCAATCAGCAGAAATCATGGCAACACAATTAAAGGAATAAGAATCAATCAATCACAATTATGGCAACACAATTATAGGAATCAATCAGTAGAAATCATGTCAACATAATTATAGGAATCAGTTATGATTTTGTAGCCATGGGTGTTGTATATATACATGGTTATCATATCAATGAAAAGCAAGGCAAATATTTCTATCATGGTATCAGTAAGCCTGGGTTTCAATTAATCTATCTCAATATTCTCTATCTCACAGCAGTCATCCTCGACTTCTTCTTCTTCAATCGGATCCCAACTCCAACTCAAACAAATTCTTCAACAATTGACTACCTCTTCATCTTCCTACTATCTTCCTCCTGTCGCTGGTGCCTTCAGTGCCGCCTACTCGCGACCGCAGTAACAGAGTAGTGCCTCAGCGACAACCAGCCCCCCGATGCTCGCAGCTTCCCTGCGTAGCTCCGCGACATCTCCAGTCGCAACTCTTCCCTCCGGTGCATTCCCCTGCACTGGCCTTCCGACGCAGCGCCAGACCTCAGTCGACCCCGATTAGCCATCTCCTACTTCTCTAAAAACCCTAGCCGACATGGGCCCAACCTTCAAATCAGCCTCCACTCTCCGAGTCTCCGACGTTGGATCTCCATCTCCGGCCACCCCTCAGCCACCAGTGTCATCCAGCACCAACCCCTAATCCCACATCCCCCTCCTCTGTCATTGACTTTAACAGCAGCCCAGAGACTCCTTGCTACTCATCCTCCCTCATGGCCAAAGATCACCCTTCCTCTCCAATACCACCTTCTTCGAATTCTCCAAAACCTACTACCTCCACCTTTCATCCTGCTCTCACCATCCCTAACATCACCAACTTCATTAAAGTCACGCTCAATATTGAAAAAGGCCAATATAATACGTGGTCTGAACTCTTCAAAATCCATGCCAGAGCCTATCAAGTCCTTGATCATATCATTCCCCCATCTCCAAATGATACACCGTCCACTCTCTCTCTTAAACAAACCGACCCTACTCTTTGGTCGCGCCTTGACGCTGTTGTCCTATAATGAATTTATGGCACCGTCTCTAATGATCTTCTCAACATAATTATTGAATGTGATTCAACTGCTGAACTTGCTTGGAACCGACTGTTTGATATCTTCTTCGACAACAAAAACTCTAGGGCTCTCTACCTAGAACAAGAATTTTCGAGAGTCACCATGGAGCAGTTTGTTGATGCTTCATCTTACTGTAAACACCTTAAATCGCTCTCGGATCAACTATCTAATGTTGGTGTTTCCGTATCAAACGAACGGTTGGTGCTTCAGCTCGTTTCCCGCTTAACAGATGCTTATGCCACTGTGGGTTCCCAAATTCGTCATGGAGAATCACTTCCTCCGTTTTACAAGGCCCGTTCTATGCTCGTTTTGGAGGAAACGATACGGGCAAAAAGGGCGACAAACACCACAGATAACTCTACTTTCCTAGTATCTCAACATGACAACTCTGCCGGAAATCTGTCTCACCATCAAAACCGCAACAACTACAATGGCAGCAGCAGCCGCAGTGGTCGTGGCGAAAGCCACCGCAGCGGCCGTGGTATAGGCAGAGGAGGTGGTTGTGGCGGCCGATCATAAAACCACCGACCCACGTCATGGCAGCCGCCTCCAACGCAACCACAGCAGTGGGCGTATCCTCCATGGGCAGGACCGTGGCAGCCATGGGCCACACCACCTTGTCCATATCCTAGAGCATGAAATTGGCAGAAACAACTCACATCTCAGCAGGCCCGCCAGCCAAGAATTCTTGGGCCTAAGCCTCAGCAGGCCCATATAGCAGCCGCCCCTCAACATGCACAGTCGTCATATGCACCAACCGATATTCATGCTGCAATGCATACTCTATCTATCTCTCCTCCGGACGATCAATGGTATATGGACACAGGGGCCACCTCTCACATGACTGCAAATGGAGGTAATCTTACGTCTTATTCCAATATGAGTAATAATATTACTGTTGGTAGTGGTCATCATATTCCAGTTATTGGTTGTGGAAATACATTATTACCTAACCCACATCACCCTTTCACCTTACATAATGTCTTGCATGCACCCAAATTAATTAAAAATCTTGTCTCTGTGAGAAAATTTACCATTGACAATGTTGTTTCTATTGAAATTGATCCCTTCGATTTTTCTGTGAAGGATTTTCAGATAGGGATGCATTTAATAAGATGTAACAGCCTGGGTGAACCTTATCCTATTACCACAAGACCATCCACTACAACATCATCCACCTTTGCCGATTTATCCAATGAATTATGACACAATCGTTTAGGATATCCGGGAGCTCCTGTTTTAAATTCTCTTCACCGTAATAATTTTATTATCTATAATAAGTTTCAGAATAATTTCTTTTGTCATTCTTGTCCACTTGGGAAGCAAATAAAATTACCTTTTTAAGAGTCTTTGCCATCCACTTTAATGCCTTTTGATATTGTGCATAGTGATCTTTGGACATCACCAATTCTTAGTTCAGGTGGACATCATTATAATGCTTTATTTCTTGATGATTTCACGAATTTTTTATGGACTTTTCCTCTTGCAAATAAATCTCAAGTCCATTCCATATTTATCCACTTTCGTACTCACATTAAAACACAATTTGATAGAGAAATTATATGTTTTCAATGTGACAACGGAAAAGAGTACGACAATGTACTTTTCCAAAAGTTCAGTGAACTCAATGGAATGGCTTTCAGATTTTCTTGTCCTCGTAAATCTCCTCAAAATGGAAAAGATGAATGAAAAATTCGTACCATAAATAACATCATCCGAACTTTCTTGCTCATGCCTCCCTCCCACCTTCGTTTTGGCACCATGCCCTACAAATGGCCACTTATCTTCTCAACATTCTCCCAACAAAAAAACTTGCCCTCCAAACGCCCACCAAAATTCTCTACCAAAAAGATCCGTCATATTCTCATCTTTGAGTTTTTGGATGCCTCTGTTATCCTCTCATTCCATCCACTTCTAGAAATAAATTGCAAGCTCGATGAACACCTTGTGTTTTTTTGGGGTATCCATCGAACCATAGAGGTTATAAATATTATGAGTTGTCGAGTCGTAAAATTATACTTTCAAGGCATGTCATTTTTGATGAAAATACGTTTTCCTTTTCTAATTCAATTGCTCCCTCATCCTCCAGTTATGATTTTTTGGATACAAGCACTACACATTTTCTTTACTCACCCAATCAAACCTTTTTCACCTCTCATGATGTCCAAACCCCTCCACCTCTAGCCGCTACCAATACGACACAATCCCCCCTACCCAACACCCAACTACACCAGCCCCACCATCCTCATCACACCATACAACTCCGCAAGGCACCTCCTCCCACACCAAACATACCAACACACCGGTCCAAAACACAATTTCCCTCCAAGCCCAACACGATCCAACATCTTCTCCAGAATCCACATCTTCAATTACCTTAGAACAACCCACTTCTCTAGCCAAACCACCACACTCTCCTCAAATGATCACCCAAGCACAACACGGCATTTACACGGCCTTACAGCTAGTAGGAGATGGTGCAGGTCAACAACCTGGTATAGATTGTGGTGAAACCTTCAGTCCAGTAGTCAAACCGGCTAATATCCGGACGGTACTCAGCGTTGCTTTATCTAAATCATGGTGCCTTCATCAATTAGATGTCAAAAATGCCTTTTTACATGGAAATCTTGCTGTAACTGTGTACATGCACCAACCTCCTGGTTTTCGCAATCTCCTACATCCTGACTATGTATGCCTGCTAAAGAAGTCTCTCTATGGCCTCAAACAAGCCCCTCGGGCATGGTACTAGCGATTCACTTATTTTGTAGCTAAGTTGGGTTTCTCTCACAGTGTCTCAGATAATTCTTTATTCATTTATCACTGAGGCGATAACACAACTTATATCCTTCTATATGTGGATGACATTATTCTTGCTGCTTCTTCAGATACTCTCCGTCAATCCATCATGTCTAAACTTGGCTCTGAATTTGCCATGAAGGATTTGGGTCCCCTAAGTTATTTTCTGGGTATATCTGTTACAAGACATTCAGGAGGTTTTTTTCTTTCACAAAATAAATATGCCGAACAAATTATTGAGTGAGCAGGCATGTCTTCCTGCAAACCATCTTCTACACCAGTGGACACACAAGCAAAACTCAGTGGATCTTCAGGAAACCTATATCATGATCCAACAGAATATCGCAGTCTTGCCGGAGCTTTACAATATTTGACATTTACAAGGCCAAATATCTCTTATGCTGTTCAACAAGTGTGTTTATTTATGCATGACCCAAGGACCCACCATATGACTGCTTTGAAGCGAATCCTTCATTATATTAAGGGTACTCTTACTTTCAGTCTACATATCTCTCCCTCCTCACTTGAAAATCTCATTACATATATCGATGCAGACTGGGGTGGATGTCCAGACACCAGAAGGTCTACGTCTGGATATTGTGTATATCTTGGGGACAATTTAATCTCTTGGTCTGCAAAACGACAACCTATCTTGTCTCGATCCAGTGCTGAAGCCGAGTACCGTGGAGTTGCTAATGTAGTTTCCAAATCCTGTTGGCTTAGAAACTTACTCTTGGAACTTCACTGTCCTGTCACGAAGGCTACATTAGTCTATTGTGATAATGTAAGTGCGGTATATCTTTCTGGCAATCCTGTTCAACACCAACGCACTAAACACATTGAGATGGATATACACTTTGTGCGTGAAAAGGTTGCTCATGGTCAAGTACGGGTGTTACATGTTCCTTCTCGTTACCAAATTGCTGACATCTTCATGAAGGGACTTCCGCTGCAACTCTTTGATGATTTTCGACATAGTCTCAACATTCGTCAACCTCCCGTTTCGACTACGGGGGTGTATTAGAATATGTCAATATCTTTTATATTTAGTATACATTAATTTAGGAATCAATCAGTAGAAATCATGGTAACACAATTATAGGAATCAGAATCAATCAGTCACAATTATGGCAACACAATTATAGGAATCAATCAGTAGAAATCATGGCAACATAATTATATGAATCAGTTATGATTTTGTAGCCAAGGCTGTTGTATATATACATGGTTATCATATCAATGAAAAACAAGGCAAATATTTCTATCAGTTTGCTAAAATGGAAAAATGACAAAAAATAGCAAACGAAGCATTGCACTCGTTTGCCATTTTGCCAAATTTTACCAAACGAGCAACAATCACTTCTTATATTTGCCAAAGGATTTGGCAATTGCTATATTATAGTAGATAAAACATCTTGCTTCATCTCAATTTTTTAAATTTTTTTTAAGGGGATCGGATGCTTTATCATGTTTTGTCGTTGTGTTTTTTTTTTAATAACTAAAAAAATATCGGCCGGTACATATTGTACCGTCTCGGAAAAAAAGAAGAAGGAAAAACGCATCGAACGGAACATGTTATCCAGTCCGAGCTCAAAAAAGCTAAGGATGGGACAACATGTCCCGCCCCAAAATTCCCCCAGCCAAAATCTTGTTATAGTGTATATTTAAGACACTAATTTCATATTTTCTACCGTTAATCATGATTTAGGTCAAATTTAATAACTAATTAAATAACTAATAACTCATTAATTATCAAAATGCCATTTAAATTAATAATTTTTATAAGTGACGGGACAACATGTTTCATCCGCTCAAGTTTTTTTTAAAAAAATTGCTATATTATAGCAAACTACCAGTGCACAGCTAATGTTTCTTTTGCTATTTACTATTTTATTATTTTACCATATTATTGATGGAATTTTATAAACACTTAAGAACATGTATAAAACATGAATAACAACCTAAAACATATTTATATGAATCTAGATCTTAATCATGTTGCAAAAGTGCTTTAATATAAAATCCTAAATCATGAAACTATAGATCTTTGCTAAATCAAAAGAAGAACAAAATTAAAAGCGGAAGCACTAACCTAAAACCATTGATGGAGATTGCGCGGAGGTTTGGATCTTCCTATATAATACGCACTTCTATGAGAGGCCGTCTCTCTATTCTTCTGTTGATGGAATGACAGATGGAATAAGAAGATGCGTATATATAGGGGACCATAACCCTAATTGATAAATACTGATTTCCAATTTTGCCCATCACAAAATAAGAAATTTACTTTACGGTCTCTACACGTGTTATATCACACTTTAAATTATATGCTTTTAACCCATTACTTAATCTTGATTAGATCACTTTAATTTGGGTTAGACTTTAGGATAGCAATCATACATTTAGTCACATATGTGAGCCCACATAGATTATTTTCCAACAATCTCCCACTTGAGCCACATATGTTACTCCTTATAAATGTACATACTTTATGAGCTCAAAATTTTGCTATCATAACCAAAAGCATAGCCAAACAATCTCGTCCATTAATCATGCAAATATAGGATCAAAGCAATTTTCGTTACATTTATCGTAACTAAATTCATCAATGGTCACATATATCAACATAATCAAATGACATAGATCAAGTGTGAATGTGTAGCATGGAAATTTCATGTAATGTGATCTATACACATGTCTATTTCCAACTGGTCCTCTTTAAAACTTAAGTGAGGTCAGAACCAAAACATGACAAATGAGTGAGAAAACTGAATTCTTTATTTCTGATCAGAAAATAACCAAATGTATAAATGTCTCACACAACATAATGCAAATAAAATACAAACTCCCACTAAATCATGATATCCTCAAATAATATAACACCCATATGAGCAGTATGCTCATAAAAGACCTTGGATGGTAATCCCTTTGTGAGTGGATCCGCAATCATGGAGTTTGTCCCAATGTGCTCTATGGACATCTATCCACTTTGCACTCTTTCTTTCACAACTAGGAACTTTATGTCAATATGTTTCGACTTTGTCGAACTCCTGTTGTTGTTGGAATACATCAATTCTGATTTATTGTCACAAAATAACTTGAGTGGTCTTTCTATATTTTCCAAAATGCGCAGTCCAGTGACAAAAATTCGCAGCCATATTCCAAGATTTTATGCCTCATAGCATGCTACATACTCCGCTGCCATAGTGGATGAAGCTATAAGTGTTTGTTTGACACTTTTTCTAGATATAGCTCTTCCAGCTAACAGGTAAATATAGCCTGATGTAGACTTTTGCTATCTTAGCACCCTAGTGAAATCAGAATCAGAATACCTTATGACCTCCAAATGATCTGATTTCCTATATGTGAGCATGTAGTATTTTGTTCTCTGAAGATACCTCATGACCCTCTTGGCTGCTATCCAATGGTCCATACCAGATTTTCTTAAATACATGCCTAACATCCCAACAATGTACGCAATATCCGGACACGTACATACTTGAGCATACATTAAACTCCCAATAATTGATGTATAGGGGATCTTTTGTATTTCCTGAATTTCAAGGTTACTTTTAGGACACTGATTGAGACTAAATTTGTCTCCTTTAGCAACAGGGGTATCCCCTGGTCTACAATCTTGCATGCCAAAATCTTTTGAGTACTTTATCGATGTATCCCTTTTGTGATAATCCTAGAATACCTCGAGAACAATCTCGGTGTATCTGAATTCCTAATACAAAAGAGGCATCCCCAAGATCCTTCATCTCAAAATGCTTGGACAGAAATCTTTCACTTTCATGCAATAAATCTATATCATTAGTGGTAAGCAATATGTCATCGACATATTGAACTAGGAATATATGCTTACTCCCACTGAACTTGTGATACACACAATCATCAACTACATTCATCTCAAAACCAAATGAGATAATTACTTGATGAAACTTGTGGTACCATTGACGAAAAGCTTGCTTGGGTCCATAGATGGATTTTGTCAATTTGCAAACCATATTCTTTGGATTTCCCGACACAAAGTTTTCTGGTTGCACCATATAAATTGTCTCGTCAATGTCGCCATTGAGAAACACCGTTTTGACATCCATCTGATGTAGCTCAAGATCAAGATGAGCAACAATTGCCATAATTATCCTAAACGAGTCTTTCGATGAAACTGAAGAGAAAGTCTCTGTAAAATCAATGACTTCTTTCTAAGTATAGCCTTTAGCTACAAGACGTGCCTTATACCTATCCACATTACCATTTGCATCCCTCTTGGTCTTAAATATCCATTTACAACCAATTGGTGTTGCACCTTCTGGTAATGGGACAAGTTCCCAAACTTTATTGTCTTGCATAGACTTATACTCTTCATTCATGGCATTCATCCACTTTTGAGAGTTACAACCTTTCATGGCCTGATGAAATGTGATTGGATCATCTTCCATCATTCCATTGTCATCCTCATGTTCTTGGAAAAATGCAATATAATCATCCGGAATAGCATTCCTCCTTTCTCACGTGGATGTCCTTAATGGCACTGGTTCTTGAGATTGTTGAGTTTGTTCTTCTGGAACAATTACCTCATCTTGAATGGGGGGTTGTTCAATATTGTCTTGTTGAGGTTCTAGATTCACTTCTTGATCAATAATAGGTGTGGGAACCTGTATATTGTCAAAAGTGATAGTAGGAATTGAGTTTGTAATTGAATCCAATTCCTCCTCAAAAGCAATGTTCCTGACTTTATTTTTTCCCTAAACTCAACTTCCTCAAAAAATGTTGCAGTTCCCATCTCAAAAATATTCCTAAGCGTGAGATCATAAAACTTATAGCCCCTAGATCGTTCAGAATAACCAATAAAGTAGTTGCTCACTGTTTTGGAGTCCAATTTCTTTTCATATGGCCTGTAAGGCCTTGCCTCAGCTAGACATCCCCAAATGTGAGAGTGCTTTAGACTAGGCTTTTGACCTGTCCAAAGCTCATAAGGTGTTTACTCTATTGAGAATGTAAGCTGCTGTCTTTAATGCTTTTCCCCAGAGGGAATCAGGTCAGGTGGAATGAACTATCATACTCCTTACCATATCCTTAAGATTCCTTTTCTAATCCTTGAAATTTTTCCCATTAATCATGGGAACAAAATTGATGTTAGCAGTTATTGAGGTAGCAGATGATAAACTAGCTGAATATTGAACAAAAAACTAAACAAACAAAATAAGCTCACATGAAAAACCATATAAAACAATAAATTCAAATAATGGTTAATCCCATCTCAAGATACCAAGCACAACGTTAATATCAAGTCTTTGGACAGTAACATTAACTGTAAGCGGTACTCTTGTTGTAGTAATCAAATATTGACAATAAATCCTGTCAAACAACAAGTCATTCTTTGGACTGACTTATTGTTCACATGGAATACCTTATAATTGGCACATATTTATTACCACAGATGTGTATGAAATTCGGCCAAATATCAACTTACCTTTGGGTCAGTTAATAAATGCATGAATTACAAACACACAATCATCTTGATATTTTAAATAAATTAATCTACATAAAAGAGGTCACTTTGACGACATTTTGTTTCAATTAAACTATTCAAAATATTAGACATTCATAAGAAAAACCAAAACCAAAATTTGAATTTAATTGTTTCCCAAAATTTTATCTTTTCCTTAATATCATAATTTTACTTTATTTGTAGATGGATAATTTCAAGATAATATCTATGATAACAAAACCATAATTGAACCATATCTATCTACTGATTTGATAATATCAAATTAATTAAAACCATAACAGATAATTGAACATCATAATCCAAAAATTCAAGCACAGCTATCCCACACAAATTTCTATGGGCAAAGTCTATCAATTCATAACCATATATGGATTTCTTTTTTTTTTTTTTTTTTTTTTTGGACCTTTAGCAGCATTATTCTTGGTGAACTCAAATTTCTTTCTTTTACCCTTTACCTTAAATGTGTTAGCCGAATGAGTACTTTTAATCTTTAAGATTGGTCTCTTTAACACATCTAAAGGTTTCTGAAATGGTGTTCATTATGACCAGAAGACCAATGCGATTAGAACACTCTCATTTCTCAAAAGTTATTTTCTCATAAAGAGAACTTGAATCTGTAACAGAAATGAGTGTCTTAATCCATGCAAGGTCTAGATCTATGCACCTAAAAAATGTCGGCAGACACCGCAGCAATATTAACTTAATGAGAACAAATGACCATATAATTCACAAAAAATCAATCAATATTCAAAACCAAATAATTGTACATCACACCTGAAGATATCAAGTGCAACATTAATATCAAGTCTTTGGATAGTAATATTAACTGCTAGTGATACTCTTGATGTAATGATCAAACATTGATAATAATGCATGTGCAATAACAAAACTCTCTTTGGATCGATTTATTATTCACAAGTGCAACCTTATAATTATCACATGTTTACCATCACAAGTGCAGATGTAATCCGGCCAAGTATAGACCTGCCTTTGGGTCGATCAATACTCGCATGGACATACACTTGCACAACATTTAATATTTTTCATGAATAATCTTCACAAGAGAGGACACTTTGGTGTCACCATGCTTCAATTAATTCACTTAAAATATTAAACATGTACAATTTGTAAACAAAACATGAATATTGATTGAAATGACTTATATATAATGAAAACCATCAAAGAAAATATTAATCCACCAAATTTAGGCTATGTATACCTGTTTATTAAAAGCATCAAAAAAACATTTAACTCAACTGCATTTGAAAGTATCATATAGATCTTTCTGTATCATATAGATCTATATTAAAAGTATCATATAGATCTTGGCTGTAACATCCTGAAGAGTTAATTAAACTCAACTGCATTTGATTCATACACTGAAGCCATTGATGTGACGGGCAAGAAAATCCACAGTAGGTTCTAAACAAAAGGTCCAAAACCATATTTTGATGCTTACGGTTTTGACCCCTTTTTTTTTTGTTATGTTCCCGTGGGTCCCTCATGGGGGAGCCCACATGCTGCCAAACAGAAACCATATACATGGTCTTCATTAATTATACAATAAAACATTACACATATACAAGTCTGAAGCCAGAAAGTGATTAGCACATGAACATCAATCTTAAGATCTAAAGCCAGAGGCTTTAACGAAACTAGAGATGAGCACATGAACATCAAACAAACTAAAAAGGGCATGAATACAACATAACGTCATTGTTCTATCAATCCACATGAGTATAGTTTTATTGAATCCGATCATTATTCATGAGTATGGAAAAAATCTAATCACATGGGTATAGATTAAAGAAATAAAGTTGTTTTAAATCATGAATAATCATTCGATAAACATTGGGCAAACTTCAGATCTAATCAACATCTATAATAAATACTGTTTAATAACCAAATATTTGCCATCAGATCTAACAAAAAAAACATTGATTGAATTTCTTAAACAGGAAGATCAAAAGGAACCATGAATTTATTAAGTTTCTTTAAACAAGAAACCCTAAATTTCTTCAATTGATCCAGCAAAGATGGCTCTGATACCAATTGATGGAATTTTATAAACACGTAAGAACATGTATAAAACATGAATAACAACCTAAAACATATTTATATGAATCTAGATCTTAATCATGTTGCAAAAGTGCTTTAATATAAAATCCTAAATCATGAAACTATAGATCTTTGCTAAATCAAAAGAAGAACAAAATTAAAAGCGGAAGCACTAACCTGAAACCATTGATGGAGATTGCGCGGAGGTTTGGATCTTCCTATATAATACGCACTTCTATGAGAGGCCGTCTCTCTATTCTTCTGTTGATGGGATGACAGATGGAATAAGAAGATGCGTATATATAGGGGACCATAACCCTAATTGATAAATACTGATTTCCAATTTTACCCATCACAAAATAAGAAATTTACTTTACGGTCTCTACATGTGTTATATCACACTTTAAATTATATACTTTTAACCCATTACTTAATCTTGATTAGATCACTTTAATTTCGGTTAGACTTTAGGATAGCAATCATATATTTAGTCACATATGTGAGCCCACATAGATTATTTTCCAACAATTATAGCGCAAACGAGTGTGGATCAGTGGATGCTCTTAGTGAGGAGAATATTGCTGCATGTTACCAGCCTACTAATGTGCCTTTTGGGCCAGTTGTTAAAAGTGGACCTTCTGTTTCAAGCATAATAAGTTCCATTAGCCGGGGGAGGAACAATGGTAGAGTGAAAATTGTTGTTTTTCTTCAATCCTTTCGTTGATCATATTAAGTAGTTGGGGACTAGGAAGGCTAGTTCTCTAAATTTTGCAGGTAGAGTTACCTTAGTCAAGGCAGTGCTACAGTCTATTCTAGTTTACTTGATGTCTACAGAATGGGTTCCTAAGTCCGTTTTGTCTATGTTGAAATTGAGTATACATTTAAAACACTCATCTTGTTGACAATATTGTCTCATGACCCAATAGTTAAAGTTTTGAGTTCACAAGAGGTTGGGGGGTTCAATTCCTACATTCCACATGATATATATATATATAGCTATCTATATATACTATTATAATGGGAGAGATGGGGTTGGTAATTAATTAACAATTTTTTGTATGTGTGCAAACACGTGCAGCGCACGTGTTTGTGGTTTTTTTTGTCTTTTTCCTTCCTCCTCCACGTGCATCGCACGTGCATGATACTAGTATAATCTATGACTGGGCCGGGCCTTAGGTCTTGGGGTCTATTGAAAGAAAAAAAATGGTTTTTCTATTAATAATATAACATTCAAGTTATAAGAAGAGATCATCTTTAGGAAGAAAAATAGAAGAAGAAAAAAAAATCTATCATTCAATCTATTTTCTGCGGTTTTTGTTTGTCTTGCTAATTGCTGGTGCAAGTTGGAACGTGCTGCGATTGGAGTCTTAGCAGCACTGTAAATCAGAAGCTCGTTGTATCCCGGGAGAAGTGTTTGGTGATCAAAGATTCATTTCAAGAATCGGCCAAATAGTTTCTTAAAGAAAATGCAACCCACGCCTCGAGCCACTTCTCAATTTCTTCCTGTTGCAGATCAATTCCAAAAAGTTCACTTGGTACACTCAGGTTCATTTTCTAACGGTCTAAGATTGAACTGTTGATGAGGAGGTTCTTATGGGCTAAGCTCTTGGGAGTGTTGGGTCTGCATTTAGTGAAATGGGATTCTAATATTATATAACACGATTTATTGATGATGGTGTTGGATAATGGCTCGATTCTGGTTCAGTTTGTTTATATCCATCGTATCTGCAGCACATCAGTCGACTGACTATGGGAACCAGTCGACTGTCCAGAGAGAAGTTTCAAAGGCTAAAGATACAGCAGAAGCAGTCGACTGAAGATGTGTCTCAGTCGACTGTCCAGAACTAAAGACCAGTCGACTGGTAAGAAGACCAGTCGACTGGAGACGGGTTTGTGAACTAGAAAAGGCCCATTTCGAAAGGCCCAGTAGTTTTCCTATAAATACACCCGTTAGGGTTTTGTAAAAGGAGAGATCTCTATTCGGATTTTGCAGCCGTCATCTCTGTAAGGGTTTGTTTCACCCATTGGTGATTATTTGAAGAAGAAACCCCAACCGCCCCGTGGATGTAGGCACTTGTTTGCCGAACCACATTAAATCTGTGTGTCCTTGTGTTTGTTTGTTTTCTGTTTTTCTTCGCTATTTCTCTCTTTGATTGGTGGGTCATTCGTATTCCGCACAACAAGTGGTATCAAAGCTTTCGGTTCGACCTAGAGGGAGATGGCGAGTGATGCAGATGCAACCAAGGATGTTGTGGGATTAAGTTCGTCCAGAACAACGATTCACAACGCAAAATTTGAAGTTGAAAAATTTGATGGAACAAACAATTTCGGGATGTGGCAGTGTGAGGTGTTGGATGTTCTGGTTCAACAAGAACAAGATGTTGCTTTGGAGACAGAAAAACCAAAGAATATGTCCGATGTAGATTGGAAGAAATTGAATCGAGTTGCGTGTGGGACTATTCAGCTCTTTATCTCGAAGGCTCAGAAGTATGATTTGATGAGGGATACCATGGCTGCGGTGTTGTGGAAGAAACTCGAAGACAAATACATGAGGAAAAGTTTGGAGAATCGGCTGTATTTGAAGAAGAGACTTTTTCGCTTCACCTATACTGAAGGTATGTCTATGAACGCTCATGTTGAATCATTTAATAAATTATTGGCTGATTTGTTAAATTTGGATGAGCAAATTAAAGATGAAGATAAAGCCCTAATTCTGTTGAATTCATTACCTGAAAGTTATGATCATTTAACAACTACTTTAATATATGGAAAAGACACTGTTAAATATGAAGATGTTGCAAATGCTCTGTTGAATAATGAAACTAGGAGAAGGGATAAAATGGTTGATAGAGAAACTTCTGAGGCATTGATTGTAAGGGGCAGAACTGAGACCAGATCTGAGACCAAATCTGGGAATAAAGGAAACAAATTTCGTTCCAAATCGAGAGGAGTTTCAAAGGACAGAAAGATACCAGCCAGAGATGAATGTGCTTCCTGTCATGAAAGGGGGCATTGGAAAAAGGATTGTCCTAAGCTACGAAATAAGGAAAATTCGACTGCAAATGTGATTGTTGATAATGTAGATAGTGACGATGATTTTTCTTATGCACTTGCAACTAGTCCCTCACTTTATCAAGAAGTATGGTTTCTTGATACAGCAGCCTCCTATCATATGTCTTGAAAAAAGGAGTGGTTTACTTCCTTAGAGTATATGGATGGTGGGGTAGTTTTGATGGGAAATGATGCACCTTGTAAGAAGGTAGGAATCGGGAAGATTGAATTGCTAATGCACGATGGTCTTATTAGGGAGCTTTCAGATGTATGGTATGTTCCAGATTTGAAAAAGAATTTGATTTCACTTGGTGTTTTGGAGGCCAGTGGAATGAAATTTGCTAGTGAAGGTGGCACTCTGAAGGTGACTAACGGAGCACTTGTGGTGATGAAAGGGTAAAGAAAAAGGAACTTGTTTTTCTTGCAGGGAAAAACATATTTGGGTCAGGCTGCCAGTGTAACTGAAAAGCCTAAACAGGTTGTTCCCGACTTTACTAGGTTGTGGCATATGCGACTCGGGCATGCAGGAGAAAAGGCCTTGCAGGGGCTTGTGAAGCAAGGGTTGCTTAAAGATGCTAAAGGTTGCAAGTTGGAATTTTGTGAACATTGTGTTTTGGGTAAGCAAACTAGGGTGAAATTTGGTACAGCTGTACATCAGACAAAGGGTATCCTCGATTATGTGCACACAGATATTTGGGGCCCTACTCAGACACCTTCTATGAGTGGTAGACACTGGTTTGTTACATTTGTTGATGATTACTCCAGACGAGTTTGGGTATATACCATGAAACACAAAGATGAAGTTTTGACATTGTTCACAAGTTGGAAGAAGAAAGTTGAAAACCAGACTGGAAGGAAGATTAAGGTTCTGAGGTCAGATAATGGAGGGGAATACAAGAACGATCCGTTTCTGAAATTGTGTAAAGATGAAGGGATCCAGAGGCACTTCACAGTTAGGAAGACTCCACAGCAAAATGGGGTTGCAGAAAGGATGAACAGAACCTTACTTGAGAAGGTGAGATGTATGTTAGCACAATCTGGATTGAAGAAGACATTTTGGGCAGAAGCTGTTATATATGCAAGCCACATTGTCAACCGTTTACCATCGGCAGCACTTGAAGGCAAAACACCTATTGAGGTATGGAGTGGTAAACCTGCATCTGATTATAGTTTTTTGCATATATTTGGTTGTCCTGCTTATTTTCATGTAACTGAAACTAAACTTGATGCAAGAGCCAAAAAGGCTATATTTGTTGGTTTCAGTACTGGTGTCAAAGGTTACAGGTTGTGGTGTCCAGAACAGAAAAAGTTAGTAATCAGCAGGGATGTTACCTTTGATGAGACCAGCATGATCAGCTCGGGACAGTCGACTGGTCCTCATATACAGTCGACTGGTGATCCTGATCAAGAGAAGCAGAAGATTAGCTCGGTACAGTCGACTGGTAGATGCTCTCAGTCGACTGGTGCGAGAGTTCTCCAACAGGTGGAGTTAGAAAAGCGTTCAGTTGGAAATTCTACTCCTGCCCAAAATGAAGATGATGTGGTTGATACTGAGGATGAGGAAGAAGTTCCTATCCAAGACCCTCCCCAGCAGGAAGAATCAATTGCAGCAAGAAGGCAAAGAAGAGATATCAAATGACCATCTCGCTTTACAGAAACAGTTGCATTTGCTCTTCCTATTGTTGATGATAAAGTTCCCTCCAACTTCAAAGAAGCTACTAGAAGTCCTAAAAATGCAGATTGGAAAGTTGCCATGGATGAAGAGATGAACTCTCTTCATAAGAACAAGACTTGGGATCTAGTGCAATTGCCAAAGGGGAAGAAAGCTATCGGTTGCAAGTGGGTGTATACGAAGAAAGAAGGTCCAAAAGGCAGTGTTCGGTTCAAGGCTAGACTAGTTGCAAAGGGGTATGCTCAACAGGAAGGAATTGACTATAATGAAGTGTTCTCTCCGGTTGTGAAGCATCCTTCTATTCGGATTTTGTTGGCATTGGTAGCACAGTTTGATCTTGAATTGACACAGATGGATGTGAAGACTGCATTCTTACATGGGGACCTGGATGAAGAAATTTATATGTTGCAGCCAGATGGGTTTAAGATTGCTGGGAAGGAAAGTTCTGTTTGCAGATTGAAGAAGTCTCTCTATGGGTTGAAGCAATCTCCAAGGCAGTGGTATTTGAGGTTTGATCAGTTTATGAAAGTGCAGGGATATTCCAGAAGTGAGTATGATCATTGTGTCTATTTCAGAAAATTGCAGGATAGCTCTTTCATATATCTGTTATTATATGTGGATGACATGTTGATTGCCTCTAAAAATGCTAAGGAGATTCAAAATTTGAAGAATCAGCTGAGTTCTGAATTTGAGATGAAGGATCTTGGTGAAGCTAAGAAAATACTTGGGATGGAGATAGCTAGAGATAGAGCAAAGGGTATAGTGAGTTTGACACAGAAGCAATATCTTTTGAAGGTGCTGAAACGGTTTGGTATAGATGAGAAAACTAAACCAGTCAGTACACCCTTAGCCACTCATTTCAGAATTAGTGCTTCTCAGTCTCCAAGTACAGATGAAGAGAGACAGTATATGACTAATGTACCTTACACTAGTGTGGTTGGCAATTTGATGTATGCCATGGTTTGTACTCGACCAGACATCTCTCAGGCGGTGAGTATGGTTAGTCGATATATGCATGATCCAGGCAGAGAGCATTGGCAAGCAGCTAAATGGATTTTGAGGTACATAAGTGGCACCACAGATGTGGGTTTGAAATTTGAGAGGGATGACAATATTAGCAGGTTATTGGTGGGTTATGTTGATTCTGACTATGCAAGTGATCTAGATAAGAGGCGGTCTGCTACAGGCTATTTGTTTACTATGGCTAGAGCACCTATAAGTTGGAGGTCCAATTTGCAGTCCACTGTAGCGTTGTCTACTACTGAGGCTGAATACATGGCAGTTGCTGAGGCCATGAAGGAAGCTATTTGGATTCATGGACTTTTGAAGAGCTTGGGAATTCATTGGGAGAAGGTGGAGGTACACTGTGACAGTCAGAGTGCTATCCATTTAGCGAAGAACCAAGTTCATCATTCAAGGACCAAACATATTGATGTCCGTTATCATTTTGTGCGTGATTTGATAAAGGATGGTGATATTCTTCTGGTGAAGATTGGGACAGCTGATAATCCTGCTGATATGTTGACCAAAATTGTTGGGGCAGCCAAGTTCAAGCATTGCATAAACCTGGCTAATATTTTGCATGCTTGATGATTTGGAATGGGCGGTTGGAATGGTGCTTCGCTATTTGTTTGGTTAGTATGTGATATCATACTAAGGTGGAGTTTGTTTTGTTACATTTGGTGATGAGCATTTGTTTTGGAGTATTTTTTGGAGATTGCTTGGGCTACTTGGAAGATCTCGCCAAGGTGGAGATTGTTGGATACTTGGAAGATCTCGCCAAGGTGGAGATTGTTGGATAATGGCTCGATTCTGGTTCAGTTTGTTTATATCCATCGTATCTGCAGCACATCAGTCGACTGACTATGGGAACCAGTCGACTGTCCAGAGAGAAGTTTCAAAGGCTAAAGATACAGCAGAAGCAGTCGACTGAAGATATATCTCAGTCGACTGTCCAGAACTAAAGACCAGTCGACTGGTAAGAAGACCAGTCGACTGGAGACGGGTTTGTGAACTAGAAAAGGCCCATTTCGAAAGGCCCAGTAGTTTCCCTATAAATACACCCGTTAGGGTTTTGTAAAAGGAGAGACCTCTATTCGGATTTTGCAGCCGTCATCTCTGTAAGGGTTTGTTTCACCCATTGGTGATTATTTGAAGAAGAAACCCCAACCGCCCCGTGGATGTAGGCACTTGTTTGCCGAACCACATTAAATCTGTGTGTCCTTGTGTTTGTTTGTTTTCTGTTTTTCTTCGCTATTTCTCTCTTTGATTGATGGGTCATTCGTATTCCGCACAACAGATGGGGGGTTGGGGATTAGAAAACTGCATGAGTTTCATGAAGCTCTGTTATGTAAACACAGTGTTCGAGTGTTATCTCTACCAAATTCTTTGATGTCTAGGGCTTATACTGGAAAGTATAATCTGAGTACTAATATTTGGCATTGGAGAAAACGTGTGGGTGATTCTCAAGCCTGGGGAGCTCTTCAAAGTTCCCAGCTTGGTTCTTAGAGAGGGATTAAGGTGGTCTGTGGCTTCGGGGAGCAATATCAATTTGTATCATGATCCTTGGATGGGTAATACTTTTCTCTTTAAATTTCCTACTATTGTTAATGTATATAGTAGTTCTGAGGAGTCTCTAGTTTCTGATTTCATTTAAAATTCTAGAGAGTGGGATTTGGCTGCTTTGTATGAGCTTTTTGGCAGGGACTAATCATGTTTGATTGAGAAGAGAATCCTATATGGAGAGCCTCAGAACATGATGTTTTGCTGTGGAAGGGGATGCCTATGAGTAAAGCTACACTGAAGGATTCTATGGTTGTCTTTGTCCTCCAAAAGTTTTTAATCATCCAGGGCCTAGATTAAAATGGATATTGAGTTTGCATGTTGTATCTAAGGTTCAACATTGGTTGTGGAAGCCTGGACAGGATGCTGCTTCTACCTGTCAGTTATTACATTCTAGAAAATTTATTCAGTCAAATTTATGCCCAAGGTGTCAAATTGCATTTGAAGATACCTTTCATTTGATATATGATTGTGCTAAATCTAGGTAGGTTTGGGATTCAGTGTTAGCTATCTTGGGACTGGTAGAACTGAGTCAGGTTGGTTCTAATTTGGCTCTGTTTAAATCGATAGTGTGTTATACAACATGGTTCATTTGGAAGCGTCGAAACTCCATGTTTTTTTTTGGAGATACCGCTTCATTAATAAAAAAATTAACGAAAGTACAAATAATAAACATCTGACCGTTCCTACAATGGAAGACTCGAAAACAATTACATAACTAAGTCTACACATAAACTAGTCCCCCCCCCCCCCCCCCCCCCCCCCCCCCCCCCAGCTAATCTTGTAGACAAAAGCATGTGCACCATGTTCTCCCACCTCTCCCTATCAGATGTAATTCAAATTCTAAAAAATTAAAATTCGAATTCCATCCAACAATCCTCTCCACCCTAGAAACTCTCCCCCACATTCCCCCGAACGTCCACTCTGGCCACAAACACGGACACCATCTCAAGGCGGCATGCTTTCATCTCACCCGATGATTCCACCAATCCAACCCCACCGCGACTTCATCTTCCGATTGCGTCAAATCCAGCCTCAACAGTAGCCGTTGTTTTCAACTAACACGCTGATGCTCTCAATGAACTCTCCCTCCGATGAACACCTCCGCCGTGGCAGCTCAACGATGGGGATCCCCCAGTAAAATCCATCGCTCTCCAACCATAAGTTGAATTTCGAAATATTTTATTTGAAATTCCAAGGTCATCCAAATCAAATATATTTTGAATTTCAAAAAGTCTAAATTGAAATTCAAAATTCAAATTAATATCATTCTCCGCACCTATATGAAATTCAAAAATCTATTTTGAATTTCAAAATAGAACCAAATCTCCCCTCCATATATGTTTTGAATTTTAAAATCTAAACTTGAAATTCAAAAATCAATCAAATCTTTCCTAAATCTAATTTTGAATTTCAAAATGACAGAATATATATATTTAGAAAGTTGACATAATATATATATATATTTAGAAAGTAATATATATATATTTAGAAAGTTGACAGAATATATATATATTTAGAAAGTAGTCATTTGTATCAGGTATTATCAATCTCATCAATCTCTCCTCAATCTTAGCTTGTGATTGAATATGTATATATTTAGAAAGTAGTCATTTGTATCCATCAGCTAGTATTAGTCTCCTCAATCTTAGCCTAATATCGGGTTGTAATTCATGTATATATTATGGACATTTGTCAATCAATAGAGACAGGGAATCATTTTCTTTCATGGTATCAGAGCCATTTTCTTTACTCTCCTCCTCCTAACTACCATTGTTACCACCTCTATTTACTTTCTACAGCTCCCCTCCTCCCTAATCTTAGCCCTCAATGGCAGAACAACCCAAGTTTCACTCGGCTTTAGCAATCACCAACGTGAAATCCCTCATTCCAGTCACGTTAGACAATGATTCTAGCCTATACATTTCTTGGGCAGCCCTCTTCAAAGTTCAAGCCCGTGTCCATAACGTGCTTGATCACATCGTTCCTCCTACCGATGAAAAGGATAAGAAGGCGGCAGATGATGCCAAAACAGCCAACCCCGATCTTTGGCATCGTCTTGATGCGGCCGTGTTACAATGGATGTACGCCACCGTATCACAAGATATTCTCAATTCCATCCTTGTGATAGATGACTTGGCCGAAAAGTGTTGGAAAAGAATTGCTGCTATTTTCCAAGACAACAAACACTCGAGGGCTGTCCACATCGAAAACAAATTCACGAACACGAATTTGGAGGATTTCCCTACCACCAAAGCCTACTGCAACCGCCTCAAACTTCTAGCCGATCAATTGGCGAATGTTGATGCTCCAGTCTCTAATACTCGTTTGGTCTTGAAGATGATTTCGGGACTAACTGATCCTTATGCAGGATTCGTGACGTACATTCAACAACATGATCCTTTGCCGCCCTTTGATACCGCCAAGTCGAGATTGGAACTGGAAGAGTCGACTATTCTTCAACGGGCCGCTCGTGAATCTGGCTCATCTTCATCTCCGGCTGCCCTTGTTGCAAACTCCCAACATTCTGATGATGATATGAATACCCAATATTCTTCTCCAGGTAATCAAAATCATAACAATCGGAATAATAATAATAACAATTATCGTGGGAACAAGGGCAAGAAAAACCACAAATATTCTAGCGGTGGCCGGAACTTCGGCAAGGGTGGACGGAGCAGTGGCGCCGGTCGTGGACAGCAACAACAGTGGCAGCAGTTCAATTTATGGCAGCAGTGGGCTCCTTGGTCTCTTCCTCCATGTCCCTATCCATCCTACAATTAGGCCAGACCCAATTTTACTCCCAGACCACAGCAGCCAGGCCTACTTGGATCAAGACCACAACAGTCAGCGTTCACTGCAACTGCACCCAACCCAACCGACATTGAAGCAGCCTTTCATACACTCAGCCTTGCTCAGCCCGACCAGTCTTGGTATATGGACACCGGGGCAACATCACATATGACATCTATGCAAGGTAATCTCTCGTCTTATTTTAATTTAAGCAAAAATAATGGTATAATTGTTGGAAATGGCCATTCTATTCCTATTCGTGGTTTTGGTAGTGCTAATCTACCTCCCCCCCACCCTCCATTAATGTTAAAAAATATCCTCCATGCCCCAAATTTAATTAAAAACTTAGTTTCAGTTCGTAAATTCACTACGGATAACCAAGTTTCTGTTGAATTTGATCCTTTTGGGTTTTCTGTGAAGGACTTTCAGACGGGGATGGCTCTAATGAGATGTGATAGTCGGGGCGAGCTATATCCCATCACCACCACCACCACCAAAAATAATCAAGCCGTTTCTCCATCCATTCTTGCAGCTTTGTCTTCTTCCCTTTGGCATGACCGTTTAGGTCACCCGGGAGCACCTGCTTTAGACTCCCTTAGGCGGAATAAATTGATTGAATGTACTAAAACTAGACATTCGAGTTTTTGTCACTCTTGTCCTTTTGGTAAACATGTTAAATTGCCGTTTGTTGAGTCTCATAACTCCACTTATATGCCTTTTGATATTTTGCATAGTGACTTGTGGACATCTCCTGTTTTGAGTTCTTTAGGTCACAAATATTATGTGCTCTATTTGGATGACTATTCGCAATTTTTGTGGACTTTCCCTATCTCCAAAAAATCTCAAGTCTATCCAACTTTTCTCAAATTAAGAGCCTACATCAAAACTCAATTTGAACGAGAATTAAAAAATATTCAATGTGACAATGGTAGAGAATATGATAATGGTCCTTTTCAGAGTCTTTGTGAAGCTAATGGAATTTCCTTTCGTTTTTCTTGTCCGCATACTTCATCCCAAAATGGAAAGGCCGAAAGAAAAATCCGTTCCATTAATAATATCATTCGAACTTTATTAGCTCATGCTTCACTACCTCCGTTTTTTTGGCACCATGCTTTGCAAATGGCAACGTATCTTCTAAACATTTTACCAAGTAAAACTCTCGCTTATCAATCGCCTCTCAAAATTCTATATCAAAAAGACCCATCATACTCTCACCTATGAGTCTTTGGTTGCTTGTGTTATCCTTTATTCCCTTCTACTACGATAAATAAGCTTCAACCTCGTTCAACACCTTGTGTATTTTTGGGTTATCCGTCAAATCATCATGGTTACAAATGCTATGATTTATCATCAAATAAAATTATCATTTGTCCCCACGTACTATTTGATGAAACCGAATTTCCCTTCTCAAAGTTGCATACTCTTAATTCCACATACTATGAATTTCTTGACAATGGCTTATCACCTTACGTGATTAACCATTTGCAACAGCAGTCCACTCCACAAACTCAAGTGCAGGCCCAACCTTCACCTTCTCCCTCTTGGTCTAGCTCGCCAGCTACATCCCAGTCAGCTCACCCACCTTCTCAGCCGGCACAGTCAACCCTCTCTTCTCCACAGCCGGCCCAGTCCGCCTCTTCCAACACAACACCATCATCTTCCATTTTTGGTCAGTCAGATCTCAGCCCACATTTAGACCAAACACAACATCCCCCTCTTCATTCCATTTTCCAGCCCACTTCGAGTTCAGAAACGAAACCCGTGACAAGGAGCCAACACGGTATTTTCAAACCCAATACAAAATATCATGGCCTTCTTACTCATGTCACAAAATCTCCCCTCCCTCGTAACCCTGTGTCTGCACTCAAAGACCCGAATTGGAAAATGGCTATGGATGACGAATATAATGCTCTCATTACAAATAAGACGTGGGATTTAGTGCCTCGTCCACCTGATGTTAATGTTATTCGGTCTATGTGGATTTTCAGACATAAAGAAAAATCTGATGGTTCTTTTGAGAGGCATAAAGCCCGACTTGTTGGTGATGGTGCAAGTCAACAGGTTGGCATAGATTGTGGAGAAACTTTTAGTCCGGTCGTTAAACCGGCGACTATTCGAACAGTACTCAGTCTTGCTCTCTTTAAGGCTTGGCCCATTCATCAGTTGGATGTTAAAAATGCCTTTTTACATGGTAAACTAAAAGAAACAGTGTACATGCACCAACCCTTGGGTTTTAAGGACCCAGCTCATCCTAATCATGTATGTCTTCTGCGAAAAGCGCTATATGGGCTCAAGCAAGCTCCTAGAGCCTGGTACAAACGATTTGCCGATTATGTTTCTTCCATTGGGTTCTCTCAGAGCATGTCTGACAACTCTCTCTTCATCTACCAGAAAGGTACTCATATGGCTTACATTCTTCTTTATGTGGATGATATCATCCTTACTACTTCTTCTGATGCTCTTCGCAAGTCTATTATGTCACTTCTTAGCTCCGAATTTGCTATGAAAGACTTGGACCCACTGAGTTACTTCTTGGGTATCGCCGTCAATCGACATACTGGTGGTCTATTTTTGTCTCAAAAAAAATATGCAGAAGAAATTATTGAACGTGCTGGCATGTCATCTTGTAAGCCTTGTCCTACTCCGGTTGATACTAAACCGAAGCTTTGCGCTAAAGCTAGCACGCCATATGAGGATCCCTCTCACTATCGTAGCCTTGCCGGAGCCCTCCAATATCTCACATTCACGAGGCCTGACATCTCTTATGCGGTACAGCAGATATGTTTATTTATGCATAATCCGATAGATGATCATATACAGGCTCTCAGGCGCATCCTGCGCTACATTCAGGGTACACTTCATTATGGACTGCATCTTTATCCTTCACCGACTAATTCTCTGATTTCGTATACAGATGCAGATTGGGGTGGTTGCCCAGATACCAGGAGATCTACTTCTGGTTATTGTGTGTTCCTTGGTGATAACTTACTCTCCTGGTCTTCTAAATGCCAAGCCACTCTATCTCGCTCTAGTGCTGAGGCTGAATACCGAGGTGTTGCCAATGTGGTTTCTGAGTCATGTTGGTTACACAATCTTCTTCTGGAGTTACATTGTCCTATCCATAAGACTATATTGGTCTACTGCGATAATGTTAGTGCGATATATCTTTTCGGGAATCCAGTCCAGCATCAACGCACAAAACACATCGAGATGGATATTCACTTTGTTCGCGAGAAAGTTGCTCGTGGACAAGTACGCGTCCTACATGTCCCATCGCGTTATCAGATTGCCGATATTTTCACAAAAGGTCTTCCTTTAGTGTTATTTCAAGATTTTAGGGACAGTCTCAGCGTACGACAACCTCCCGCTTCGACTGCGGGGGTGTGACAGAATATATATATTTAGAAAGTTGACATAATATATATATATATATTTAGAAAGTAATATATATATATTTAGAAAGTTGACAGAATATATATATATATATTTAGAAAGTAGTCATTTGTATCAGGTATTATCAATCTCATCAATCTCTCCTCAATCTTAGCTTGTGATTGAATATGTATATATTTAGAAAGTAGTCATTTGTATCCATCAGGTAGTATTAGTCTCCTCAATCTTAGCCTAATATCAGGTTGTAATTCATGTATATATTATGGACATTTGTCAATCAATAGAGACAGGGAATCATTTTCTTTCACAAAATTCAAATTTCAACCCAATCCCCTTTTCCTCATTCTAAGTTTGAAAAACACAATCCGGCTCTTCTTCTCCACTTCGGCACCTACCACAGTTGTCGTCACCCTCCTCCTTCCGTTGCTCCCGTCGCACACATCGCCGTTTCACCATCAACAGGTGGCACCCCCTCAGCCTACACTCCCATTCGTCAGCCCACCTGCCGCTCTGATGATGATCACACCACCCCCCCCCCCCCTTGCGCAGCGCTCTTTGCGCCCGTCGCCGAGCAAAGCCCCGCTCCAGATCTAGTCATCCCAAACCCTAATTGGAAACATGACGATCGAAGCCCTCCCCCACCGGCGAGCCACCACTTTTGCACCACTCTGGCGAGCACTGGTTGGATTCTCAATGAGCCCAACCCCCACACTACTCTCCGAGCCTCCCAATCCCCTCGCCGACAGCCGTCAAAACTGTCGACAAGGCACGAAACCCCTACCGAAGCCGAAGACCATCATCGTCCCCGATCACCTCTCCCGCTTCTCCTCCTCCTCTACAGCGGCGCCGCTCTACCGTCGTCCTAGCCCTCGTAGAGGCGACCCTCCTCGCTGTGCCTCTCTCTCACTCTGCATCTACTCGACCGACCATCATCCCAAGTCGGTGGATGCACCGCACCATCGCTTCTCAGTTGATGGGTGAAAGGGGGTGGGGGGAAGGGAGAGGAGGCTGAGGAGGACGAGGGAGTCCTCTCCCCTCCCCGACCGGTTCGATTTCGATGTTGTTATTTTTGTGAATTTTTGGGGGAGAGCCTCTCTCTTTAGGATTCTAAAGAGAGAAACCCCAGGGTTTTTTTTGCCAGGGGTGTCTTATTATCAGAACTCGATGGTTTTTTTATGGTGAGTTTCACGATATTCTAGTACTTGCATGGAAATGGCAAAGTTGCTTGAGGTGAATAAGTTTTCTATGCATAGGCAAACAACTAGGAGATACTCTCTGTTTCATGGGAACCCCTTGATTTGGGCTGGCTCTAGATTTGGGCTGTTTGGTTGGGTCTGGTTGAGTGGTTCAAACTTTTCCTCATTCATCGGTTTGGGTTGAAAGAGATACTCTCACTGTTATTCACTGACTACTGGATGGAGATGAGGCTTGTATATCATCTATGCTACTGTGGATACCAAGCGCTTACGTTCAGCAAAATTCTCTCATGTGTTTCGTGAAGGAAACCAACCTGCTAATTGGTTGGTTAGAAGTCCGGTAGAAGGATGACACCTGTATTTTGATTTTGTTTTGTCTTTTTAATTGTGTGTTTTACTTGATGCAGATGCTAGAGGTGTCAAGTTTGCAAGATTATAATTTATGTGGAGTTTTCTCAATCTATAAAAAAAAAAAAAAATAGACCACAACCACTTTGGTGCAATTATAATTACTAGTATCATGCACGTGCGATGCACGTGGAGGAAAATGGAAAGGACAAAAAAAAACTACCAACACGTGCGCTGCACGTGTTGACACACATACAAAAAAGAATAAAAAATTATTTATTTGTTTTCAACCTCATCTCTTCCATTATAATAGTTATAGATAGTCCCAAGTGAGAAATTAAAACATAAAGTCGCGGTAAAACCATTGCAGAGTATCGTTCTTAATAATATAATAATAATAATATAAGGTAATCCAGTGGTGCATAAAAGGCTCAAGGCCGCATCATGTATAATCAGTTTTTTCCCACACAGGTCTAACGAAATATTAAAATTCTATATTAGTCCCTCACAAATTACTATTACCATATTAATATATCGGTCAATTAAAAGTGATAAAAATGACCCGTTTTAGACCAAGGTGCGATATTATGAAGATAATATTTTGATTCAATGAACCAATTCTAGATAGAATATCTTAAGTAGAATAATCTAGGAGTGAATACTCTTATTTTTTAAAAATGAGTCCTCCCACTTCAAGAATTTTTCTCAACGTTAGTTCCAGTAGATCAGAATTTTCACAGTGTTGTTATTGACGTACCCATTGATCACTTAGAGCATCTGTAGTCGTTATCTATATATCGATAATATCGATATTTGATAAAAAAAAGTAGCTGCAGTCGTTTGCTATATATCGATATTATCGATAAAACGCTACAGTAGATTGCTATATATGAGAATGGATATAGCTTTATCGATAAGTCAGCGACGGTATTCGAAGCGCCGTCCCACGCGCGAAATTATTATTATAATCGTCGGACGGCATTTCAAGTGCCGTCCGTTTGAAAAAAACCAAATTCGCCCTCCGAAATCCTCGGACGGCACTTGAAGTGCCGTCCGGAGGTTTTTGTATTTTCTAATTTTTTTTTGCAATTTTTTTATTTTTTTTTGCAATTTTCGAAATGTTTTCGTAATTTTTTAAATTTTTTTTGTAATTAATGAATTGTTTTTGTAATTAATGAATTGATTTTTATAATTATTGAATTGTTCCTATTGGCTGCACATGACGTGGCACCCACATGGGCTTGGACGGCACATGATGTGCCGTCCGACCCTGGGGTTTGACTTTTCTGAGTTTTTTTTTTGCAAATTTTAATTTTTTTTTGCAATTTTCGAAATGTTTTCGTAATTTTTTAAAAGTTTTTTGTAATTAATGAATTGTTTTTGAAATTAATGAATTGATTTTTATAATTAATGAATTCTTTCTATTGGCTGGACGGCACATGGGCTTGGACGGCACATGATGTGCCGTCCATCCCTAGGGGTTGTGATTTTTTTTTCTTCTTCTCTCTCTCGAATGACAGCGACGTTCACTCCAACGGCACTTCGTGTGCCGTCGCTTAATATTATAGTATTGATTGCTAAAAAATAGCTCTCGACGAGTGCAGCGTAATCGAAATTTCTATTTCTATTTATCCATATATGGATAATTTTAGCATAAACGACTACAGATGCTCTTATAGAGTTAATTAAGGAACCAATATTAAAATAAGGGGGATTATATGGAATTTCAATTTTTACTAGGCACCGGTGTGAAAAAACCCTATATATTTTGTCTGTAATTTTGAGTGAGAAAGGGCTTGGTAATTTGTTGAAGTTTCATACCTAAACCCCATATTAAATTTCTCTCTCTTCCTACTCTCTATAAAGTAGGGAAGGCAACTGGGCCGGGTCAACTGACGATCCACCCGCGATCCGGTCCACCAACCCGGCCCGTTAAAATGCTTCGCGGGTTCGGGTCGAACCCGGTGAACAGTACCGGGTCGACCCGGGTCGCAATTTTCGCGAATCGAATTCGCGAAACCCGGTCCACGAACCCGGCCCAAACCCTGAATTTGACCTGCCAACCCGCGGGTCGATCCGCGGGTTTCGACCCGTTCGATCCGCGGGTCGAACGGTCGAAAATCTGGCCGTTCGGGACAGAGCCGTTTACAACGGCTCAAAGAGCCGTTTGGTTTTTTTTTTTTTTTTTTTTCCCACTTATTTAGCCTATAAATATCCCCCAAAAATCTCATAAAAAATCACACCTCACTCTCTTACTCTCTCTACTATTATACATCATTTGTAAAGAATTTTTGAACAATTGTAGTATTCATCAAACAAGTGTACAAGAAGGCATATACACGATCAAATTTCGGTCGTATCAGAAACAAAATTCAACGTCTTCAACTCTCTTCAACCCTCGTCAAATCTACTTCAACCTCTTCTCAACTCTTCAATTGCGGAATCGGCAAAGCGCTCCTCCATCTTTTCTATTCTATTCTTATTTTAACGGTTTTTTTTACATACACGTATTCCACGGTGAACGGTATTAAAATATTTCTATCTCTCTCGTTATTTTTTTTTGCGTTGTAGTTAAAATTATTGTTCGTTTTTTTGAACTTCTCTATCTCAGCCCTCTTGTTTTTTAGATTTTTTTGTATAATTCACCGCTCCTACATTGTATATTTTTTTTTTACATACTTTATTTTAGCACATTACTACATTATGTCTAGATCACGTGGTAGCGGTCGTAGCGGACAAGATTCCTCTTCCTCTTCACGTAGGCCACCAATTGTCCCAACTAGTGAGCCCGCCCAAGATTACATTGATCCTACTATGGAACAATGGAGTACACACGACATTGATGTTGTAGGTGACATTCAATTAGAAGAAGAACAACAATAACAATAACCCGAAACCACACAACCCCGTAGTAGTAGGAAAAGTAGAGGAGAAACTAGCGATTGGCATAAGTTTTATGATTATATCCCGGACAAACATACTCCGGGTATAGATTTGAAAGTGTAAAACATGTAGTAAAACATACAAATTCAAGAGGGGTGACGGCACTGGTACAATTAGTAGGCACATACAATATAATCATAAAGAACTTCTTGATCAAATACAAGGCCAACAAAAAATCAACCCTAGGACCGGTCAAGTAGATAGCCACCCTTATGATCCCGAACTTGTTCGTCGGGAAATGGCCCGATTAGTCATTAAGGAAGAGTTGCCATTTTTCTATCCCGAGAGTAGAAACTTGAAAAATTTTAATCAAACGGCCTTAAACCCTCATTTTAAAAGAATTCCGAGAAATACTTACAAATCGGATTGTTTTAAAATGTATGTTGAAATGAAGGACACGTTGATTGTAATTTTATGGAGTTTAACTTGTAGGGTTAGTTTAACTTCGGATTGTTGGATGGGTGTCAACAATATTCCAACGATAGGAATAACCTGTCATTGGATCGACAATGATTGGATTCTTCAAAAAAGAATCATATCACTTGCGGCGTTGCCGTATCCCCATAATGGTGCTGAAATAGCAAACCGTATTATAAAAATTTGTAATGTTTTTCATATTCGCGATAAAATTATGGCTATTAGTTTTGATAATGCATCTAACAACAATGTAGCAATTACTACTTTAAAATCTGTATTAAACCTCCATCTGACAATATTTTTCATGTTAGACGTGCATGTCATATTATAAATTTATGTGTTCAAGATGCATTAAAAATAGCTGATCCATATATACATAAAATTAGAAATTGTGTACATTTCATTGCATTAAGTCCAAGCATTTTACAAGAATGGAAAGCTTGGTGTAGGGTTAGAAATGTTCCTTTTAGAAAATTTTCAAAGGATGTTAGACACCGATGAAATTCTACTTTTGATTTACTAAATGTTGTCACCGATTATAAAGCAGTTGTAAATGATTTTTGTATCGCAAAAAATATACACAATTTTGAAATGACTCCCCCCGATTGGTTTTTTGCCGAATCTTTGTTGAAATTTTTAGAACCTTTTAAAACCGCAACTTTAAAATTTTCAAAAACATATGAATCTACTTCTAGTAGATTTTTTATTGAATTAGTTAGGATGATGCAAATATTTAACGAAATGTTAAATGATCCCTATATTAGTGACATTGTAATACCTGCATTTCAAAAATTTTTGAAGTATTATTTTCCTCCTCCTATGTTGATTTGTGTTGCTACTGTTATGGATCCCCGTATCAAATTAGAAGGTACGAAGAATTTGATACAAATGTTTTTTTGGATATTTAGAGGACAATGTAGAATTAACAATTGATTGCGCTACTTTTTTAGTTCAGTTTGAATCTACGTTAAATAACTTGTATGATTATTATGATAGACGTTTTGCTTCTAGTAGTACAACTTCTGTAGTTAGTTCTTCTTCTGGTAGTTCTAAAGGTAAAGGTAAACATTTAGTTTACTTGAACAAATTCAATCTAAAAAACCTAGGACTAATCAACCAAATGAATTAAATTGGTATAACCAACAGGATACTGAGCCTACTCTTTCTCCACTAGATATTTTACAATGGTGGAAAGAACATGAACACACTTTTAGTATTCTGTCAATTATGGCTAAAGATTTGCTAACTCCTCCTGTCTCTACAGTTGCTTCTGAGAGTGCATTTTCTACAGGTGGCAGGGTTCTATCTGATTACAGGAATCGGTTGAAGCCCAAGGCGTTAGAGATGCTCGTTTGCACAGAAGACTGGCTGAAGGCTGAAGATGGGACGCAAGGAAAAGCACTATCAAGTTCCACAAGTGGGAGCAACTCGCCCGAAGAACAACAACAACAACAACAACAACAACAATAGCTTTGCTTGTTATGTCAAATTAGAAAACTTGTACTCAATTAAAATTGTATATAAGAAATATGTTATTGTATAAAACTTATTTGTGAATTGAATTCTTCATTTCGTTATAAATTGTTAAAATTGTATAACTTAAATTCATATGAATAATATTTCAAAATTTGTTGTCAATTTCACTCTTTCAATCTTATTATTATTATTACGATTTTTATTGTTTATTAATATTATTACTTACTTAGTATTATAATTAAACATCATTTGGGGATATTTGAAGAATTGTAGTATTATTACTTATTAGTATTATTACTTACTTAGTATTATAATTTTTGAAGAATTGTAGTATTCATCAAACAAAGATATGGTTGTTTGTATACATCATTTGTAAAATTATTATTATTATTATTTTAATTTAAGCTACCAAAAAAAAAAAAATATTAAACGGGCCAACCCGCGGGTCGACCCGGCCCAACCCGGGTTGAACCCTAAAGGGTTCACGGGTTGGGCGGGCCACCCAAATGAATATTTAGCCCGGCCCGGACCGGCCCGTATAAGATTGCAACCCAGCCCGGCCCGGCTAAGCATTCGTGCCAACCTGTACGGGTTGGGCCCGGCCCGGCCCACACGACCCGTTCGCCATCCCTGTATAAAGAGAGGGTTAACATGTTTGCCCTCTCTTTCCTTTACCGCCTTAACCTCCTCTTCTCCAACTTTATCCACCCCCTCTCCACCACCTCCTCATCCACTCCCTCTCCTCTCTTCCTCCTCCACCTACCGCTTCCCTTAACCACCACTACATCCAGGGATGAGGGTGAATTTATAAAGAATTCATCGTATAAATATATTTTACCCCTAGCCTCCAATAAAAATATTCGAGCTTCGTCTCTGACTAAGTTCTCACCTCCACTTGCCTCGACTTCTTCTTATTCTTCGCCCTTGTACCCTGCAAAAAGAAAATGTCATTATGATTATTATATTATATTATATATTTTTTCCCACCGCTTTAAGAGGTGAGTCTTACTCCCTCCGTTTCACTTTAAGTGATATTCAGGAGTTTTGTACACAGATTAAGGAAGGGTGAGATAGACTTTTGTCTCCCTCAACACCTTTATTAATAAGTTTCAATGATTTAATTACTAATTCTTTTTTCAATACATATTCTGATTTCAAGAAATTGTAATTAATATTTTCTCAATACAAAATCTGTTTTTAAGAGAAAATAGAATTACTAATTCTTCTTCCAATACAGTTGGCATTGAAATTTTGGAGAAAATAAAATCTAGAAAGTTGAAACTACAATTGTCTAAGAATATTTAATAGGATTATAAGATAAATAATTAAGACAAAAATTCAACATAAATAAGAATTTTCTTGGAAAAAAAAATGAATAATATCACTTAAAGTGAAACAAGAAAAAAATCCTAAATATCACTTAAAGTGAAACGGAAGGAGTATTAAAAATTGAAGTTGAAGAAACCATGGTTAACACTTTCACTCTTAGATATATAGACTCTTAATCAATTTAATTTGCTAAAAATTTTGCACATAATATATATTAGTTGATTAATTCGCCAAAATGACTATATATATACAGAGTTGTTTTATAGATTATTCTTGTTTGAGGTAGTCAATAAATAAATGTACAAGAATTTCTTATATCTAGGTACATCATGTGGAAGTGTGGAACCCTGAATACTGTGTGTTTGACGATTCAGATCCTCTGCCACACTAGAGGTGCCACACTTTTTTTTTTAATCTCTAATATCTAATATCTAATATTATAATGGGATAAGGTCTTAGTGTTATTTATAAATCTATCAACACGTGTAACGCACGTACATAATTAAAATAAAGGATATTTCAGGTTCGAGTTCTCACTACGTTAGAGTTTTTATTTTTATTTTTTAAAATGTTATTAAGATGTGCATCGCACCTGTAAATAACTAGTCAGCCATTGATTGGATTTACATCCAATGTTAGGTATTGATCTACTTTTATGCTAGATTGAAGTTTGAGTTCAATTTTTAGTTATGGAGGGTTCTTTTTGCCAAAAACCATTTTTCACCATCATCTTGCACCTTTTCATTATTTTCTATTGAACTCTCTTTTATATCCTTTTTACCCACACACTACCACTCAGGGCGAAGCTTGGACTATTTGGTTCAGGGAAGGGGAGGGGAGGGGAGAGATTTTAATGGAGGGGAAAGGAGGAGAGGGGAGGGAAAAGGATGAGAGGAATTTTAATCAAGACTATGTTTGGTTCAAAAGAGAGTAGGGGAGAAAAAATAATTATCTTCTTATTTGGTTCACAAGGGGAGGGAAGTGGTTTTATAATAAAATTACTTTTATACCCTTTTATATTTTATAACAAAACTCAATCACAAAAAACATCAAGTGTCTCTAATATTCGAAGATCTGAGTTTGCTAATTTGCGACTAATTTGCTTATTTGAGACTAATTTGCTTGTTGCTTGTTTTTTTCTTCTAAATTTGAGACTAATTTGCTTACTTACCTACAACTTTAACACTGAGATTGTTTTGGGAGTCGAACCGTCCGAGAATGTATATGCCGAGGTGTCCATCAATCCTTGAAAGTACTATCAGCTAGTTCATTTGAGTTACTGTATAGTTTTTCTAGTTTGGTACTATGTAAGTATTAAAGTTATAGATAAGTATATTGAGTAGTGAAGATACACTGGAATACTAAGAATTGTAATTTAGGTCTATACCCTAGCAATATTTTGCTTGTCTGTGATTTTTAACAGGGAAGGCCTCAGTTTTGATGTTGCATAGGAGAAGTATCACTTCTTTCATCATCACCAACCCTTGAAATAAAACTTCTAGGGTTTATTGGCTTGGTTGCAGTTGCATTTATTAATTGTAATACATGCAAGCCACTGCAGTCAAAATCCGTTGCAAGTGGATAATTGCAATTAAATCTAAAAAATGTTGCAAGATGGTTTCAATACTTGTCTTGCAATATTGTCAGACATTCCATCCTGGCCGTTGGCAGAATGGCAGTAGTAAATTGGCCCAATTGAAATGCCAAGCACCTAAGTGTTTTGCATAAGCAGAACTTCAATTCTTTCTTTTCCTTGTATTAAATGATCCATATAGTTTTATATTTGCTAGAGTTCTCTCTATTTTTATGATTTTTATGATTGATATGCTTTGATCGTCCCAAGTACTTTTCCTACATTTGATATTTTAACCTCAAATATTCAGGGGCCTCACCTTCGTGCTCCAACTGGAAGTGACCTTCAGCGTCATAGCCAAGAAGACAAAGTATTTGCTGGGTACCATTATGACCTCAATTTCTTGTCAAGATGATCTTGTTTTAATGGTGTGATTAAATAGATTTAAATCTAAAAGACAATTTAGTCCAATCACTATACAAAAAATTGACTCAATTTTTCTTCCCTCCAAATCTCCTAATATTGGGAGGGAGTCAAAATTGACTCATGAGGGATGCTGCACCCCTCCATTCCCCTCCCCTCCCCTCCCCTCCTAAAAAAATGAACCAAACAAGAAATATTTAAAAAAATCCCACTCCTCCTCTTCCCTCCCCTCCATTTCCCTCCAACCAAACAGTCAAGTGGGAATTCGAGGAGGCCCTAGCTCCCTCCAAAATTTTAAAACCCCCTTTAGTACTATTGAAAAAATAAAAAAATCTTCTTAATTCTATTAAGTTTTATAGTTTGTCATCCCTAATAATTACAAAAAATTCTTATATATCTATATATATATAGTTATATAATTTTTTCAAGACCCTCCGATAAAATTGTTCTGGCTTTGTCCTGCTCTCACTCACCTCCTTCCCTTTCTCTCTCTGTGCTCATCTCTAGCTCTTTCTATCCTCACTTCCCTTATCTCCCTTTTTGTACGTGGGAAATCCTAAATTTCTAGGAACGAAACCTTACACGTTCTCAAGTATAAAGTTAAGAGATAGTGGAATGATGCAATTACCAATTATCTTTGAGTTGAGATAATATTATTAGGGATTAGAGATACATGTTCTTTCCATCCGAACCCCAGCTTGATAGACTATTGTAAGGAAAAACTTAGAGAGTTAATTAACATCAGAAAATCAAATTATTCGAGCCATAACCCTCTCTATGATTAGATCCCATCTCTAGTACCGGAGGATCTAATACTTCTATATATATATATATATATATATATATATATTTTTGATATATAAATTTTTTTTCCTTTTCCTTTGATTGTATTTAATACATATCTAACCGTCCACTAAAGCATAAATAAACGAGACAAATTTTGAATAATTTGCAAGATTAGTTGGAGAGTTTCTTTATTAATTCGCTCATAATCCAATCTATATACTCTAGCATTGGTATAAATATCCGAACACTACAAGACTAACAGTCTTTACCGGCATTTTTTTGCACATTTATCGGCGTTTATAAACCCCGCTGTAGATATCACCGGCGTTTTATAGATCGCCGGTGCAAGTGTCGCTGAATCGTGCGTCGCTGTAGCTTAGGGACATTCACCGGCGTTTTTTACGACCGCCACACCGGCGGTCGTAAAAACACCGGGAAATGTGCGGTTTCGTTTGGAAGCACTGTTTTCGGCCATTACCTACTTCGGCGTTTTTAAAACGCCGGTATATACCTCCAGTTTTTTGCTGAAAGCTACACCGGCGCTTGTAAAAACGCCGCTGTAGCTATATTTAAAAAAAAAAAAAATTAAATTATATTTAAAAAAAAAAAAAACCTTCAACACTCTTTACTAATCAAAATCAATTGCAAAACTAAAAGTGACCCATTATAATATATATGAATGAAGCATAATATTATAATATCATCAAATTGTAATCTCATAAACATAATAATGTGATCTCACCACATTCATAACCAAAATATGGAGTTCAAAATATTGAGTTACAAAGAGTGAAAAAGATTATTTTCACTGTCAAGATACTAACTGAGATGAAACTTATACTTTTATAATACTCATGAGACAACTATCAATTGAAAACACAACATAAGTTCAAACATGATTATTTCATCAATAGTCACTGTTCTGTAAATCATAGCATGCAACTTCAGTTACATAATTCATCTCATCATCACTTAAAACCAATGAGAAAGAACAATCTCATTTTCAAACCCAAGCAACAAGCATGAACATTATCTTAGAAACTGATACTCATCTATACATCATGATATAATTGTATATAAAGTTTAGATAAAAAAATTTCCAATAGGAGCATACACTGATCATTCTTAAAACAAACAATAGGAGCATTGCATATGAAGAATATAGTCATTCCAATAGGAGCACTGCATATCAATAGGAGCACTGCATTAAGCTGGTTCTCAGTACATAACAATTCGAAAATATAGTCATTCGAATTTAGCAACAAAGAAGTACTGCATATCACAAAGAAGTACTACATATCAGTGAGTGCCACTCACTGACTCAAAATTAGAGAAGCATAATCAGTGAGTGCCAACTCAGTAGGATTGTTCATAAATTAGAGAAGCATAATCAGTGAGTGCCACTCACTGACTCAAAATTAGTCAGGTAAAGAGGTAAAGATTAATCAGTGAGTGCCACTCAGTATATCAAAAGTAGATTGCCAATCACTGACTCATAAATTAGTCAGTATATCAAAAGTAGTCAGTGAGTTAAAAAGGAGCATGTAACTTCAAAAGTGTTCATAAATTAAAAAGCTTTCACTCAGCAGCTCACTGATTGTGCTTTTACTCAGCAGCAAAAGTGTTCATAAATTAAAAAGCTCAGATAGGATTCAATCATCACTAGTTACTCCTATAATTCATTTATTCAATGAATCATGAAACATAGTGTGCAACTTCAGAAGCATAATCCATCTCATCATCACTCATTCACTCGAAAATAATGAGAAAAAACTCCATTTGTTCACTGTTTTTACTCAAGCATATTTAGTTGTTCTTACAAATTCTATGGCATAAATTACTCAAGCATGATAAATATAGATCCAAATCAATATAGATCCATATGCAAAATGCACTCAGTAGGATTGTTCATAAATTAGAGAAGCACAATCAGTGAGTGCCACTCACTGACTACTTTTGATATACTGACTAATTTATGAGTCAGTGATTGGCAATCTACTTTTGATATACTGAGTGGCACTCACTGATTAATCTTTACCTCTTTACCTGAGTGCCACTCACTGACTCAAAATTCACTTGATTGTTCATAAATTTTGCAAAATGCACTCTAAAAAACCCCAAAATGTCAGGTAAAGATTAATCATTAAATGCTCAGATAGGATTCAATCATCACTAGTTACTCCTATAATTCATTTATTCAATGAATCATGAAACATAGTGTGCAACTTCAGAAGCATAATCCATCTCATCATCACTCATTCACTCAAAAATAATGAGAAAAAACTTCATTTGTTCACTGTTTTTACTCAAGCATATTTAGTTGTTCTCACAAATACTATGGCATAAAATACTCAAGCATGATAAATATAGATCCATATGCAAAATGCACTCAGTAGGATTGTTCATAAAATAGAGAAGCACAATCAGTGAGTGCCACTTACTGACTCAAAATTAGTCAGGTAAAGAGGTAAAGATTAATCAGTGAGTGCCACTCAGTATATCAAAAGTAGATTGCCAATCACTGACTCATAAATTAGTCAGTATATCAAAAGTAGTCAGTGATAAAAAGGAGCATGTAACTTCAGAAGTGTTCATAAATTAAAAAGCTTTCACTCAGCAGCTCACTGATTGTGCTTTCACTCAGCAGCAAAAGTGTTCATAAATTAAAAAGCTCAGATAGGATTCAAACAAATCACTAGTTCAAAAGTGTACATAAAAAATGACATCTATACACACAATCTGAAGACTGAAGAATAGCAAGTAAATAAGCAATCCCAAATGAAAGTGATATGTTCCTCCTCTAATTCTTTACCTCTCACAAGCAGAACCACAAAGAAATTGGCCTAGAGGCAAGGAATCAAGCACAAACCAACAAAGAATTAGAAACAAGACACTACACAGGGTACATGTGGTAATAAATCTGGTAACGACCTCGCTAAATCAACAACCAGAAACATCAAAGAACCTCGTAATTGTCCATTAAGTGAGCTATACTCAATGATCGATAATCAGATCTAAAAACAAATAACTGAAAAGTGACTCCTACATACACCACAGAAAAGAATGAATGGACAATTATAACATCAACTCTGCGCACATTTACTTCATTTGCCCAAAAACATAATAGAATATCAAGGAAAAGCCAAAAGTTATGGGCACAGCGTGCAGCGACATTCCCCTTAAACTACAACATGCCTAGAGAACTATGAAGAATGTTCACTTATATTTGTGACCTCGTATAAGACACATATCTAACATGGCAGCCAATTTCTATGTAAAATTTCGAATTTTTTTATGTGCCAGTGTAAGTTGAGCATGCCTGTGCTTCCTAGCTAGAGAACAAAAACATTGTATTTGTCTCTCAGAAAGGACTCACTGCATGTTCTACATACATCTTGTAATAACTCACCCAATTTATATCCTTTGACATTCAGACATAGTTGAAGGTAAGAAATTACAAATTTATCTTATTTAATACAAGGGGAATTTACCGGTACATAACTTCACAAGTTATATGGAAAGGGTTGTCCTTATATCCTATAACATGTTGGCATTCATCAAAATTTCATGTGAGTAGACACTATGCAGAGAATTTGAGTAACTAGCAACGGTTAATTTTCCTAAGAAAATTTCATAACGTAACTTCTTTCAAAATAATTAACTCACAGATAAGAAGACAATACTCTTGATCCCAAACCAACAATACTAGTGAAACTAACAGTCCTCCAGTGTTCAATTCTGTTTTATTAACCATGATTAGCTTACAGATTTGAACAATCAAGAAACTGAGGACGAAGAAATATATATGCTTTGAAGATTACCTTCGACGCTATGGCGGGGGGGGGGGGGGGGGGGGAGTGGCTAAGAGAGCTGCCGCTTCAGCGAGAACGGGAAGATGAGCCAGAACCGCCGGCCTCGACCGGTTTCCCCCATGGCGAGAGAAGAAACCCTAACCCTACGACGAAGGAGAAGGTAAAACCCTATAAGTGGCAACGGCAGAGGACGGGGCGGCGATAGGGGGAAAGGGGCAACGGCGGAGGACGGGGCGGCGATGGGGGAAGGGTCGACGGCAGGGTAGGGGGGGGGGCAATGGGATGGGGGTTTTCGATTGGGGAGGAGGGAGATGGAGAGAGAGCGGGAAAAATTGGGGGGAAGGGGAGGGGAAATAAAGGAGAATGAGATCGATAGTTGTTATCTTATCCTTCACATTCACCGGCGTTTTAACTCTAAAACGCCGGTGTATATGTACATACACCGGCGTTTTTCATATATGCCAGTGTAGCGCTGTAATTTTTTCTCCTGCTAGATTACCTGTTCTCTACAGCGGCGTTTCTACCAAAACGCCGGAGTAGAAACGCCGGTGTAGAACTGTTTTCTGGTAGTGGAAACCCGGATCTGACTCGGACGCGGCATTGGACTGGAACTGACCCAGCATATCCGGGTCCAAGTTCGGGCCCAAAATGGAACCAGTTGTACTTTAGGGTCCGGGTCCGGGTCCGCTCAAAAGAGACCCGACCCGGACCCGTTAAAAAAAATCCAAAAAATCAACATAAAAATAAATATTATATCCTCATTCCTCCTCAATTCTAAATCTTTCTCTTCCAAACACAAAACTTATGTATTTTTCTTCTCTCATCTAGTCTAAATCATCCACTCGCCGCCTCCGCTCGCCGCTCACACTCCCGCTCCTACCCGAACGGGTAGGAATATTTTAATAGGACCCGAAACCGGTCCTCACGAGTCCAGGTCCGGGTCCGGATAGTGAAGGACCCGATCCGACCCGATACCAATGCTACTATACTATTCATCATCACCAAATGAGCTTAATAATAAATTACGAAACATCAGCTGAAAATCTAGTTGTATAGACTCTCATGTACTCTGCAGCACACTTTTTTCTTTTTTCTTTTTTCTTTTTAAGTTAAGAGGTGGCAAATCACTACACGTTTCATTTTTTTTTTTTTTTGGGTCAAACTACAAGTTTCATTAATGAGCAAAAATGAAAAAGTAATTAAATAAAAGAGGAAGAAAGGAACAGGAAAATTACAAAGAGATACATAAAATAGAAAAAGAATTAAAAAAAGAAAGAAAAGGAAACCACAACAAAAGAATCACAAACAAGAAAGACGCAAGCAGGAAAAATCATGAAAGAAACGAAACTAAACAAAACCAAATCCAACAGAAAACATCCACTGCCAGTTCGTCGATCTTAAGGAAAATAAGCCAATGCTACAAATATTCCAAGTTCAAAATACATCACAAATATACTCAATGCAGATCACAAAATAAAGTTACTGTTAGAGATTATGAGAAATAATAATAAAAGAAATTAGAATTAATATCTTAGACTAAGATACTTGAGATATTTATCCTAGGTATCAAGGATGGAATACCTAGACTACTATCACAATCCAGTATTTATAGGATAAATACTGGTTTGGATAGTGGGTTCTCAACCCACTCAATCCGCGGTCCGATATCCATACAGTTAGTACGTATAATACACGTTGTTACCCATAGAATAATATTACACATAATATTATTCATATAGCTAGCTAGTGAGAAATGAGAATATATTCATATATCCAACAGTTACAATTAACATACATGCATCAACCATATATCTCATCGGTGAAACATAACAAGACCAACTTGTGGCAGCAAAAGATACAAACAAAATAAAAAGACCTAACCAGAAAGTCCTAATATGGCCATGATTCAGGGGCGGATCCAAGGGGGGGCTGGGGTATGCTACAGCCCCCCCAACATTTGAGATTTGTTTGTATTTTTTTTTTTGGCTATATTAGTGTGGAATATATGGTGTAGCCCCCCCCCCCCCCCCCAATATATTTTAAAGCCCACCTCATATATATTTGAACATTCTATTTATTTTTTTGGGTCCAAGCTCAACTCTATTCTATCTAGTATCTATTATAACTTTACTTCTCTAGTATCTATAACAACTTTATATATATATTGCATGTTACCTTATACAAAAAAAAAAATCCAGCCCCCTCATTTTTCAATCCTAAATCCGCCCCTGCCATGATTATAATCCGAGCACACTTTTCTTTTATATTATTAAACGCTGGAGACTAGCTACTTTATCAAATGAACTAACATTCATGCGCAACATCCCAGACTACGCAAATGAAGTAACAAATTAATTAAAATAGTTTTTTTGTTTTGTTAATTAATTCCATACCTAAGACGATCGAGGTGAACTTTAGAAACATTATTGTCAATAAATAAAAACTCCTTCACTAACCCTCAATAAATTAAACGAGCAGCACTTTCGGGAAAGAGAGCCTCCCAAATATCAGCAAATGCAGCTGCAATCGCCTCATGATGGTGCCGGGAATTGAGTGACATAAAGCAATGCAACAGCTGCCCAAGATCTGCAGCGTTGAAAATCCCTTTCTCCACCACCATCTCTGCCATCGATCGACGGAAATCTGCCCTTGGGTCGTCCGACTGCTTCACCACAGCGAAGCTCTCCTTCACTACCTTCCCCTCACCAGTCCCACTGCCGATACACCCCACCATTCTGCTCAGCATCCTCGCTACTGGCATCGGCTCAGGCGATAATGTCGTACAGCGCCCGTTCACAGAAGCAGTTGATAGGCTTCTACAAGAGAGCAGTGTGCTGGTGTCATCTGGGGAGGAGTTGTCGTCGTCAGATCTCTCATCATTTTCTTCGTCTTCTTCTTGGTAGGTGGAGACCCAGTTGGCAGATGAAGTGCTCTGTCGAGGTTTGGATTTTCGTGATGGTTTCTGCTGCCTTTGCTTGCGGCGAATCTCGACCTCCCGCTTCCTTCTGGTGGTGCATGATGCAAATTATGAGTGAGAATTTGATGGACACAATTTGAATTTTTTAGGGAAGAATAGTTGTGCATGTTAATGATCAACTGACATGGAAAAAGAATCACGTACGTCGAAATACGACAAAAATTACCGGTATCCGAGATACGACAAACTTATCAGATACCCCGATATACGACAAAAAAATATCTCGTACGTACACCATATTCACTCTCACAACGTATTTGAGTTCTTTTATTTTTATTTTTTTTATTTAAAATTTTATCCTATCAATACCTGTAGGCTATATTATCCGAAAATTTTGCTGTATTACCCTATTTTTCGAAAATATTTGACACTCTGCCCCACTTCCGAAAACAATTAGTGATATGCCCTTATTTAGGACACGTCAACAAGAAACGTTATTGGAAAAAATGGCATAAGTTATTTCGATACCGTTCTTCCCAATAACGGCATCTGTTTAAAAAAAAAGTGTCATGCCATTATTTGAAATAACGGCATTCTCAATACTGATGCCGTTATTTGGAATAACGGCATCAGTTAAAATTTTTTTATATAAAAAAGTAACTTATTATTCATCTTCTCTGACGAATAAGTTATATATATATATATATATATATATATATATATATATATATATATATATATATATATATATATATATATATATATAACTGATGCCGTTATTTCAAATAACGGCATCAGTTATAAAATTTTTTTAAAAAAAATTAACTTATTATTCATTCTCTCTGTTTCCAAACAACGGCAAAAGTTCATTTATATATAACTGATGTCGTTATCTCCAATAACGACATCAGTCATTCGAATGCCACTATTCAGGATAATGGCATTATTTATAAGGTTTTTTCACACTTTTTTTAAGTTAGAAGATTCACACTTGTAAGAGAAATACATTGATGCCGTTATTCCAAATAACGACATGAAAAAGAAATGTAAAATAGATGTCGTTATTGGAAATAACGGCATGTAAATAACCTATGCCGTTATTTCCAATAACGGTTTATGCTGACGGGTCCTAAACAAGGACAGATCGCTAATTGTTTTCGAAAGTGGGACAGAGCGCCAAATATTTTCAAAAAGTGGGGCAGTGCGGCAAAATTTTCATATTATCCTAGTGACAGTTGTTCATCCTAGTCTATACCTAGAAATTTTCGAAATTCTGTTTAGATTTTGACTTTATTTTAAAAAAAAAAATTCTTCTTTCTATTAATTGCCTTCTTTAACTTTCTTTCAATATGGAGTGCATCTCACTTTTAATTTGCTTCCTTCAAAAAATCAGTTCCTATCTCTAGAAATTCTAGAGAGAGAGAAACTCTCACAAAAAAAAACCCCAAAAGAGAGCAAATCCTAGATCTGTGTGTGGGGCAGCGGCTAGGGTTCTTTGCCGCCGCCCCGGTGCTCCTCCCCCACCGAAGCCCCGTTGTCCTTCTCCTCTTCTCCTCAGCGAGTTTCAAGTATCGATGGGCGGCTAGGGTCTCCTCGACGATGGCAAGCTTCACCCCGTCGCCGACCCAGATCGAGGTGGCGGATGGGCATCGCGCTAGATGTGGAACGCCACCGTCGAGCGTGCTTACTGTTCTCTTTCCTGAGGTATAGAGCTGCTTCAGGGTCCCAGCGCTGTGGCGCCCAGTACATCAAGTCATCGTGCCCTTAATCTGAATTCCAGCATCGCTGCGCTCAACACTTCAGGCTACAACGTTGACCCAGCTTCCTGTATGGATCCAACATGTTTGACTGGCCCCCTTTCTATTTCTGAGACACCCATGTCTACACTATTAACCAATGAATCAACCCAGAATGTCCTCCATCAGGTAACCCGAAACTCTTTTCTTGATGAATCTGATGACTTTCCTGGTTTGACAGAAGATGCAGCCAAAAAATACCCACAAAGGTCAGTAGGGAAGTCCCAAAAAAACACTATGTTAGTCTCTAGAATTTCTAGAATTTCTAAAGGCAACAATAGATCTCTCTCAATATCGATTGATGTGTCGACGCTGCACGATTGTGGAGCTTGGGCCCGAAGATGGGGTCCCTCAATGATGTGCGCTCACTTGTCTCAACTTTTGGGGTGTTTGTCTCAACTGTCGCGGAGCGACTATGTCGCGCCAGAGCATCCTCCCGTGCCTGTTGTCGCGAACGCCATGGATCTGGGGCTCAAGTGTGTGAGGTCGGTGGTTCGGTTTGGGGCCTGTGGGGCCAGGTCGGTGGTTGTTTGCTGTGGAAAGTGGAGACTGTGTAGCACGGTGTATTGCACGATTATGGGGCTTGGGCCCGAAGATGGGATCCCTCCATGATGTGCTCTCACTTGTTTGGCTGTCCAATAATGCAGTCTCGATAACACCTACTATCAGGCTATTGAGCTTCATCCAGTTTAGGCCACTGTCTCGTAACAGCGTCGTCTCTTCCCTCATTGGTAGTAAGAGTCGAGATGAGTCTGTGTGGTGAGAAATTGCCTAAGAGAGCAAGAGCATGAGAGAGGTAAAGGTATCCTCCCCATGGCTCTCTCCTGGAGCATGGTTTTTGGTGGGATAAGCGAGATAGTTATTTGGTGAGAAATCGCCTGAGATAGCACAATCGTGAGAGAGGTGAAGGTATCCTCTTCATGGCTATCTCTTTGGTAGTGGCTGTGGGAGCTGTTGGCGCGTTTGTAGGATGAGTGGTGGAGATGGTGAGAGGGTGCGGTTGTTGTGCATGTGCCGTGGTGTCATAAGTTGGCCTGCGGGGGCTTGGGCCCAAAGATGGGGTCCCCCCAGCGAGGAGAAGGCAGGGATCGGCGGGTGTTAAAATCCCACCAGACTAGTTTCAGGTGGGTGTGCATGTGTCGTGGAGGCAGTGTACGAAGCTAAACTGACGTACATACAATTTTGCTTGACCGAGCTTATTTGTCGGCCCACCCTCTAGGGTTGTTGGAGGAATTTGTTGTTTGTACGAGTCATGTTGCTTCATGTATGTTTTATTTCTTGTCTGTAGGTTGTAATCTGGCCCAGTTCTCTGGGTTTATATCATTAATTTCTTATTAATGAAACAGGGTGGCCATACTCCACCTTTCCCTTAAAAAAAAACTTTCTTTCAATATGAAAATTTCATCTATTTAAACATATGGTATACGATATGAAAATAATAAATTTTTATGTAGTCTTTTTCTAAAAATAAAATTGTTTTCTATTTGAGATAGACTACTGTTTATTAAAATGTATTATTTTAATGTGTAAAAAAGTATTAATATTCTTTTGTTAAAACAAAATATTTTGATTAGTGCTGGTATTGGGTCCTACGGGCCGGGTTCTCCACTACCCAGATTCGAACTCGGTACCTCACGGGTCCAAAAATTGGACCCGGACTTGTAAGAACCGGGTCCGGATCCGGGTCTTAGTTAAAAACAATTTCCCGTCAGATCCGGTAGTAGAGAATAAATATTTGCACTTAAGTATTTTTGCACCCGATACCCTACAATTCTAACAATTTTTGCACTGAAGTATATGAATTAATATTATATTTACACATCAATCTTCAACAATTACTTTTATATGTATATTCCAATAACCCTATTATTCAACTTCTATATGTTTGGGGGGTATTTTTAACGGGTCCGGGTCCGGATCCGGGTCGGTTCTATTTTGAGCGGATCTGGATCCGGACCCGAAAGACATCAGGTCTTATTTTAAGGGCCCAGACCTGGACCCGTATAGATCGGGTCCAGGTTCCGGTCCAATGCCGGGTCCGGATCGGGTTCGGGTATCGGGTAAATGTGACAATGCTAATTTTGAACGCACGTATAGAAAAACACACACACATTTACACTTATATATCTCAAATCTTTAATATTATAATAGGAGAAGGCCTTAGTGTCATTTGTAAATCTATCAACACGTGTAACGCACGTGCATAACTATTACAAAGGAGATCTTAGGTTCAAGTCCAGACCACGTCTGAATTTTTACTTTAAAAAAACTATCTTTATTAAGATGTGCATCACACATGTAAATGACTAGTATACATAAATATAGAATTTGGCTTCGTAAAATTTCTAAGAAAATTTTATTTTTACCTATGCTATTTCTATGAATTGAGCTCATAATTTCGAATTAATAAAATTTGTTTTTGTTGCTGCTTATTTCTGTGTGGGAGCAATCAGATGATGCTGATTTTTTGGTGGAACAATCAAGAACTTGACATTTTGACTTTCAACGGTGTTGACTGCCTTTGACTTGATGATTTGACTCGTTTGCGCTGTAGGATTCGATTCGTGTGGTGACGATCACTCCCACTTGACCTGCACAACGCCTAAAATACCAGGGTTGATCCCGGCGACAGACTCTCCGAAGCTCAAGTCAGTAATCAAGAAGATTATAAAAAAGCTTTTTTGGGGGAAATACTAATTACCTATTTCTGGTGGGGATAGAGGGCTATTTATAGTCACCTCTGGGACCAATTTTGGGATAATCATTTATCTCTACTTCTTGGTATTTTTGGAAAAGAAATAGAGTTTAAATTCCTTCATGATAAGATATTTGGTTTAAACAGTCTCTTAGGGATAATTATGAATTTAAATAACTCTTTAAAAGCTCTGGGTTTATTTATAATGGGTTGTCACCCTAACCCAGTAAGACAGACCCATTTTTGGGTTATTAGGCTTGGGAAAAACCCAGTTCTCAATTTCGGACCGTTTGTAAGGGAAATTACCGTTTTACCCCAGAGAGCTTTGAGATTCGTTCCTGAATTTAACGGTCCCGATTTTGTTCTATTTTTACCCATATCACAAACCTCCCACTTCAGAAGACTGAATTTTACAGCCTTTGAGGAGTAGTTTGCCATTTTTTTAAGGATTACAGAACGTATCATAGTTTTCGGGGACGTTTAAATCTCGCTTAGGGTATAACGATGCTTTACTAAGTTTGTAAAAGTACTCAGAATTATTTTGAGCTCTTCCTATGATTTTTTTGATTTTGTTTTTAAATTTTTAATTATTTTTCGAATTTTTTATTCAAATTTTGAATTTTTATTCAATTTTCGAATTTAAATAATTAATTTTCAAATTTTTTATTTAATGATAATAAATTAATAATTTCTTTTTTGAAATTTAGAAAATAGTTTTCATAATTAATAATTATTTTTAGAATTTTTAATTAACTTTTTATGATTTTTAATTATTTTTTGGAATTTTTGAATAATTAAATCAATTTAATAATTAAATATAGAAATTAATTAAATACCTGATGATGTGGCACAGTCAAGAGCGTTGATCGTGACTGATTCAAAAATCACTAAGATCAAACGGTCAGAGTGTTGATCGTGATACATGTCCCTTGATCGTTGACCGTTTTGCGTGATTTCACGATCGATGACATGTTTGCTTGGAGCCTGTTACCGAACGTGACGGTGGTTCGGTTGGGCAACATGTGTCCTATTGACCATTGCCCGTTGACCGGTCAACAATATCGCGTGACTTCATGATCGGAGACACGTTTTCTCGGAGCCTGACGCTAAACGTTGAAGGTGGTTAGGTTGGGCAACACGTGTACCGTTGATCATTGGCTGGTCAACAATTTTGCGTGATTTTTCGATCGGGGACATGTTTGCTTGCAGTCTGCCACCGAACGTTGAAGGTGGTTCGGCTGGGGGAAATGTGTCTCGTTGATCGTTGACCGTTGACCGGTCAACAATTTTGCATGATTTTACGATCGAGGACACATTTGCTCGGAGTTTGCCACCGAATGCTGAAGGTGGTTCGACTGGCGACACGTATCCAGTTGACCGTTGACAGGTCAACAGTTTTGCGTGATTTCACGATCGAGGACATGTTTGCTCAGAGCCTACCACTGAAGGTTGAAGGTGGTTCGGCTGGGCGACACGTGTCTCGTTCACTGTTGACCGTCGACCGGTCAACAATTTTGTAGCGTTGTTTGAGTTTTTTGTTGTTTAGTCTTCGCGGCCATTGGACTTCTTAGTATTGTGGGCTTTCCCAATGGTTTGGGGGCCCAAAAGCTTTTAGATGTCCAACTGACGCTCCCCCATCTTTGTAAGAATACAACCCCCCTCCTCTTCCCTCATTCTCTCATTTTTCTCTTCATTTTTTTCTCTTAGGCGGTCTTGCTATCGGCCGCGGCTATGCGTTGCTTTTTTCGGCAAACTTTTCCGACCGTAGCTGTCACATCAAGGTAAAAAATATATATATTTTGTCCATATGTATATTATTTTATCAAAGATGTCTAGGAAATTTTCGGGAAATGAAACTTCCCCGTCGGGTCTTGGCGGAGATCGACAACTGATTCTCTCCCCAAGGGTAGATAAAGGGAAGAGGGTGGTGAAGTTGGTTGTCATCGAGTCAGTAGTAGAGAGGACTGGAGAAGCGGTGGAGTTGGGCAGGCTTCCTAGCCCTTTGTTGAGCCTTGGCAGAGTTTGAGACTACTCAGCCGATCTTTTGTCGAGGGTGGTGTACGGGATGTCGCTTTCGTACGTGGATAACAAGCCATGTGAGCACTCCGTAGTTGATGATATATCCTCGATGCTTTTGGAGGATGACTTAGGCCATGTTCAAGAATGTTTCATGATTTCGAGGGAGTTCGACCTTCTCTTACCGGGTTCGAGTGTTAGGGCTTGTTCGCTGACTTCCCCCGACACTTGTTTCTTTCCATTCGATGCCTTTCTTTCAGGTCTTCGTCTCCCCCTTCCACCATTTGTAGTTGAAGTCCTTAGTTGCTACTCCCTGAGTCTGATTCAGTACATGCTGAACATGTTGAGACATGTCAACGGCTTTGTGCTTTAGTGTCAAGTGGTCGGGATTGAGCCTTGACTGAACATTCTTAGGAGGCTCTACAGGATTCATCAGAAGAACAAGTCAGAGTACACATACTATCTTTCTCCTCATAAAGGTGTGAAGCTTATTGATAACCCTGACTCCATCAAGTTCTAGAGGGAGAAATACTTCGTAGTTCAGAGTCGCGAGCCGTGGGTGATTCTCACGCGGTGAAGAGAGGAGGTACCGAGGAGGATGAATGACGAACAATTTTTGAGTCTAGATGAGGAAGAGATGGTTAGGAAACTCCTAAGTCGGCCTCCTCTGAATTGGAAAGATGTAACGGAGGAGTTTCTCTTTAGGGGGGGGTCTCAGCCCGATCGACCCTAATATGCATCTTTGATTTTTTTTTCTTGCTTTCGCAGATACTTCTCCTTTTTTCTTTTCCTATTCTTTTTTGTGTCTCGTTTCTCAGGGTCTGCTAGTATGGACTTCAAGGCTATGATGGCTAAGCGCTCGGGGTTGAGTGGCAAAGCCCCCGAGGATAAGAAGAGGAAGAGAACGACCACTAAGCCTTCGCCAGCCAAGGTTGCGAGAGGCCCAGTGCTCGCATCACCCGTAGTTGACTTGGAGTCTCCGCCTTCCGCTTTGCCTACCCCATCCACCGAGAAATTTACCTTGGGTGCAGCCCTTGCACTCGAGGCTCCACGCCTTACTATGGTGGTGGAGACGTCCTTACCGAGGAGAACAAGACGCTCTTCATCCCCGACTGGCGAATGATGAGGCATGACGGGTTCCTCGGGGACTCAGCTACATGTATGCAGGCGGTTCATCACTTTGTGACCCTGAAGGATAGAGCGGCGATGGATGCAGGGTCGGTGGGCGACGATGCCTTGGAGATATCCATGGTTAACATGGCGGTAAGCTTTTGCTTTTTTATTTCAGTACTCAACTTTCTTCGAATTAGTAGGGTCGGTTTTCCCCTTGGTAATTTTGAGTATTTTTCTTTTGTAGATTACTTGCCACTTCAGCCACTTGTTGGAGCGAGTTGCAGAGCAGGAGATGGATCTGAAGGTGGCGAGTGATAGGGACCGAACAGAGCGAGCGAAGAGCATTAAGGCCTTCGAGAAGGCAAATTGTATTTTAAAGACTCAGGCAACACAGATCGTACTGTTGGAAACGGCCTTGGAGAAGGCGAAGGATCAGATAGTCCAAGAGAAAGAGAGGGCGGACCGAGAGAGGGTTCTGGCAGCCGAGGAGAGGAAGAGGGCTGCGAAGGAGAAGGAATATGCAGTGAAGAAGGCTAGGGCTAAAGCCGAGGGGTTCCTAGCTTCGATCATGGGGCGAGTGTATGGTAGGGCTCTTAAGCATGTCAGAGCACGCATCTCGGATTTTGATTGCTCGGGGTATTCTCTGTATGACCATGTTGTAGACGGTTCACATGAGGAGGAAGATGAGGAAGAGGAAGAGCAGATTGTCGCAGTGGACCCCATGCCTGTCATGGTAGTTGCTCCAGAGGCAGTTGAGAGGAGCGGTCGCAAGTCTACCCCTCCCGTGGATCAGGACTAAGGTGGAACCTTGACTCCTCTTATAACTAGTTATCTTTTTCTTTTATTTTTGTTTTTGTTGTTTTTGCTTTTGTATGAATGCCTAATAGCGAATTGAACACCACTTATTTTATCTTTACCTTAGCAATGAATTTTTTTTTTGTTTGGTTGTTCACATCTTGTGTGGCATTGTAGTTCCTTGAGTTTTTGTGCTTCTTGTAGCTTTAGTGATTTTCCTTAGAATGATTTACCCCATTTTTCTTTGGTCGGCAGGTCATTGCACACCACACACATACTCGTCATGATAGCGAGGTAGCCCACCTTCGTACCAAGCACCGTATTACCGAACTGGGACTTGGGAGAGGCTTTCAAAAGCTGAGGCGGAACTTAGCCACATGAGAAGAGTGTTGTCCCGAAGGGATATAGAAGCAAGACGTATCGATAAGGTCTCACGAGAGGTGCCCCCTGTCGGTGTAGAAGATCATCCTTCAGGGGAAGCGACTACTAGAGGCTCCTCAAGTGTCAGACTCCTTTGTCACTTTTACTCGCGGCTACCACTGGAAGAGACGAGTTGAAGAACATAGTTCTAGAAAGGAGCTTAGAAGTGGCACATCTAAAGAGAACAATCCTCAAGTTTTCTGCGGGGAGATTGCCTCGTCAAAAATTTAAAGTGAGGGATGATTCTCTGAGAGGAATGATAGTTGAACTAGAAACAGAAATTCATCGGTTAAGACGACTTCTTGAGGGTTGCAGTGTTAGGAGCACTTCTTGTTCACGTGAAGAGCATGCCCAGAGAAGGTTGTTTCATGAGCTGGCCTTACATTTGCCCGAAGTTCTGCGAAACCCAGGGGATGCTCAGAACGGAGTGATTGGTTCATCTAGCTGGGCGACAGTCGGATGGGCAGCAAGAATAGTGGGTCCCGAAGGTACGACCCGATTCGCAGGTCTGGAGGTCTCCTCAGAGGGTTCGAGAGAGTGAAATAGTGCATAGGTGTCAGCTGGAAGTCGCATACCACGTGTATCTCTTAAGAGGAGCATTCCTTTTCACAGAAGAAGTTAAGATGGCTTAGAGTGGGATTTTGTGACCTGTAAATGCCTATTTCTTTAAAAAACTTGTAACCAAGTTTCTCCTTGTAATGTGATTTCCATAAGTGTTTTGAGCAAATACGGCTGTGAGTTGTGGTTGTTATTATTTTTTTGTGTTTGTCTAAGGGACAAAGTGTGCAAGGCGGTTTTATGAACCACAAGTGGACTCTGCACCTGTCCTAGTTGTTTTAGGAGTACTCGAGCGGCGAATCAAACCCGGCCTCCTTACAGTGAGGCAAGTAGCTAAGGTGGTTCTGTGAACGATGAGTGGACTCCGAACAGTAGTGATGATGAGTTTTGGGAGCACTTGAGTGGAGAACCGAACCCCATACACCTGCTCGAGGGCACGTGACTAAGGTGGTTCTGTGAACCAAGAATGGACTTCGCATCGGTCCGGGTTATTTTGGGAGTAATTATGCGGTGAACCAAATTCTACCTTTTTACTTGGGGGCAAGTAGTTAAGGTGGTCCTGTGAACCGCGAGTGGACTCCGAACAGTAGTGATGACGGGTTTTGGGAGCACTCGAATGGCGAGTCAAACCCTGTGCACTTGCTCGGGTGCATGTGGCTGGAGCGGCTTTATGAACTATGAGTGAACTCCACACTTATTTGGGGTTGTTTCAAGAGCACTTGAATGATAAGCCGAACCCTGGCGTACTTGCTTGGAAGCAAGTAGCTAAAGTGACCCTATGAACCGTGATGGACTTCGAACTGTAATGACGACATGTTTTGGGAGCACTTGAATGGCGAGCCAAACCTCGCGCACTTGCTTGGGTGCATGTGGCTAGAGCGGCTCCATGAACCATGAGTGGACTACGCACTTGTCCGAGGTTGTTTCAGGAGCACTCGAATGGCGAGCCGAACCCCAGAAACTTGCTCGGGAGCAAGTAGCTAAAGTGACCCTATGAACCGTGAATGGACTCCGAATAGGGTGACGGTGAGTTTTGGGAGCACTCGAATGACGAGCCGAACTCTGCACATTTGCTCGGGAGCATGTGGCTAGAGCGGCTCTATAAACCATGAGTGGACTCTACACTCGTCCAGGGTTGGGCACTCGTGCGACAGGATATACCCTACACACTTGCTCGTGGGCAAGTGTGCCCCTGCGAATCTATGGATTATGAATGGATCTTGCACTTGTCTATTGGAGTGCTTAGTGATGGGATAGTGTGGCTCAGGGGTGAACCATGTGTCTAGCTCATTGTTTGCATCCGTTGGACTTATACAAGAATTTTGTGAAGGAGAAAACTAAAAATTTATTACAGACTAAAACTAAGCAGCTGCTATGATGCTAGCCTTTATTACATGTTGTGACCGTTATAATCATCGGCCTTTATTACATGTTTGATATCAACTAGTAAGAAAGGGCGTTAAGCGCTCTCTTTGTACTTCATGAGGTGCTCGACGTTCCAAGTTCTGGATATCTTCTTCCCCCCCAAGTCTTCAAGTCGGTAGGCCCCTGGGCGGACTACTTGTGAGACTTTGTGTGGTCCTTCCTAGTTGGAGGCGAGTTTCCCTTTCTTTCGAGGGTTCAAAATTTTGATCTTTCGGAGGACCAATGTCTCCTTCCTGAATGTTGGCCGGGCGAACTCTCTTATTGTAGAATCTTTCAACTCTTTGTTGGTAGATATTTCTTCGGATGGTAGACTTTTCTCGGACTTCCTCGAGGATGTCCTGATTGGTTCGAATGTCATTCGAGTTTTGCTCTTCATCTAACGAGAGGAGGTGAGGACAGGGTATTCCTACTTTGAGAGGAATCAGAGCTTCGGTGCCGAAAGTCAAGTTGAATGGGAATTCTCCCAGGGGATTAGCACACTTGGGAGTTCTTTAACCCATTGTCCCTTTAGAGCTTCATTAAGCATTCTCTTGAGGCCATCCAAGAATTTTCGATTTTTCTTCTCAGCTAGACCATTGGTTGGAGGGTGTGATATTGGCGAGAATCGTTGCTCAATACTTAGATCGGTGCAAAATTTGCGAAACCCTTTACCGGCGAATTGAGTTCCGTTATCGGTGACCAGGATGCGGGGGATCCTGAATCAGCAAACCACGTTCCTCCAAAAGAACTGTTGGACTCTATGTTCAGTGATCGTTGCGAGTGATTCCACTTCTATCCACCTTGTAAAGTAGTCGATAGCGACCACCAGGAAGATTCACTGTCCAGTTGCAGGAGGGAAAGGTCTGAGGAGATCCATTCCCCACATTGCAAAGGGGATGAGGCTAGACAAGGAACTGAGGTTGGCTTGGGGGATCCACTTGATGGAGAAATTCTTTTGACAGGACATGCACTGATGAACATAAGCTTGAGCATCACTGAGAAGAGCGGGCCAGTAGTTACCGTGATTGAGTAACTTTTGAGCAAGGAATCTTGCACCAAGATGGCTGTAGCGTATCCCTTCATGAACTTACTTGAACGCATAATCAGACTCTTCCGGAGAAAGACACCGAAGTTAAGGTCGACCTTCGATCTGGGTGTAGGAGCACTTATAGAGGACCCCTTTCGCAAGTACATATCTTTTGGCTTTCACTCGGATCCTTCTTGATTCTTTGATATCCAGGGGGAGGATCCCTTTGTCGAGAAAATCGACTAGGGATTTTATCCAGCAATCTTCTGGCATTTGAGGGGCTATAGGTATGAGCTCCAATGCTTCTTCTTCGATGCTTGGTCTGAGTAGAAATTCAATCAGCATAGTGCGGTCAAGCCCGTCAAACGACAAGGAGGCAAGCTTGGAGAGGACGTCATCTTGCCCGTTTTCTTCTCACGGAATGCGAGTGACTTCGACCTGTTTGAAGATGGTCAAGATCTTCTTTACATATGCTAAATACCTGGCCATACGGTCATCTCTCGCCTCATATTCTCCTTGAATTTGGTTTACCGATAATTGAGAGTCACTGAATACTCTGATTCTTTGTTCCGCCACTCTCTTTGCTAGGAGGAGATCAGCAATCAGAGTTTCATACTCGGTCTCATTGTTAGAGGCTGGAAAGCTAAGGCGTAACGAGTATTGCAGGATGAACTCATCGGGACCAATCATGATAACCCCAGCTCCGCTCTCTTCGAGGCAAGAGGATCCGTCCACATACACTACCCATAGTGGGGGGTTGTCTCCTTTATGGGGGGGATCAGGGATTGTACTTTCGACAATGAATTTGGCTAAAGCTTGGGCCTTAATTGCGGTTCTGGGGCGGTGTTAGCTTAACTCAACTGACCACTTCATGAGTCTCCTCAAATTTTCAGGTTTGTGGAGGACCTGCTTGAGCAGGGCACTGTGTAACGTCCCTGCCCTGCTCGGACAGTTTTTTTTACAATTTATCAGACAAATTATTTATAGTATAGTACAACTACCCACCACAGGCTGCCTCTCAAAAGGTGGTTAACCGGATTGGTGACTCTTGATCATAGGCTATATTATTTATAGTTAATTATTTTTAGTTTAATTCCCAGTGTGGGACAATCATTACTCACCTTTCTTCTCTTCAATCCGTGTACACAGTGAAGCCAAGTGGGCCCCAACAGTAGCTGCCACGTCACCAAAGAGGTAGAGCACAGCAGGCACATTGCTCTCACAGCACCCGAGTGGGCCCCCATGACATCATCGCCATGTCATCAAAGAGTGACAGTAGCGCCAAGTCTGCTATTTACTTCAACCATGGGCCCCCCCTATATCTCTCTATTTACAAGTCTGCCCTTCTCTTATTTTATATATATATATATATATATATATATATATATATATATATATATATATATATATATATATATATATATTATATTATATTATATTATATATTATACTTTTATAGCTCTGTAGAAATTACGGGATATTACATACACCCCCCTTCAGAAATCAGCGTCCTCACTGAGAACGGGGCATGCACATTCTAGTGCAGGATCTACTTTCTAGCCGTTGTGGAGCATCTGTTCTTCTATCCGCCCGATTAATCATGATCCTGTAATCCACCGCCCGATCAATCATATACCCGGATTTAATTGAGCTGCCCTCCTTATCCGCACGACTAATCATGATCTCAGAATCCACCGCCCGATCAATCACAGTCTCGGATTTAATTGAGGGCTCACCACAGTCCCAGAATCCATCGCCCGACTATATAGACATGCCCTACAGTCGGTATCGAAAATCGGCTCTGATATAATTTGTAACGCCCCTGCCCCTGCTCGGACAATTTTTTTTTACAATTTATCAGACAAATTATTTATAGTATAGCACAACTGCCCACCACAGGTTGCCTCTCAAAAAGTGGTTAACCAGATTGGTGACTCTTGATCATAGGCTATATTATTTATAGTTAATTAGTTTTAGTTTAATTCCCGAAGTGGGACAATCTTTAGTCACCTTTCTCCTCTTCAATTCGTGTACACAGTGAAGCCAAGTAGGCCCCAACAGTAGCTGCCGCATCACCAAAGAGGCAGAGCACAGCTGGCGCGCTGCTCTCACAGTACTCGGGTGGGTCCCCATGACGCCATCGCCATGTCATCAGAGAGTGACAGTAGCACGAAGTTTTCTGTTTACTTCAACCGTGGGCCCCCTTATATCTCTCTATTTACAGGTCTGTCCTTCTCTTATATATATATATATATATATATATATATATATATATATATATATATATATATATATATATATATATATATATATATATATATATATATATTTTATACTTTTATAGCTCTTTAGAAATTATGGGATGTTACAGGCTGATCGGTGAGGACCCATATGGAGTGTGCTTGAAAGTATGGCCTGAGCTTTCGGGCAGCTGTTACCAGGGTATAGGCCATCTTCTCCATCTTCGAGTACCGGAGTCCAGCGTCATGGAGTACCTTTCTTATATAGTAGATTGGTTTCTGCACCCAATCTTCCTCTCTCACCAACACGACACTAAGGGTCTGTTCTGAGGCGGCGAGGTAGAGTTAGAGGGTTTCCCCGGGTGTAGGCTTGCTTAAGATGGGAGGATGGGCAAGGTGTTCTTTGAGGCTTTCGAAGGTTGCTTGTTGTTCTCCCCCCCACTCGAAATTCTTTATTCCCCGAAGAGCTTTAAAGAAAGGGAGGCACTTCTCCCTTGACTTGGATAGGAAGCATCCAATAGCGGCGAGACGACTTGTAAGCTTCTGGACTTCTTTGATCGTGGTGGAAGGAGTTATGTCGAGGATGACTTTGATCTTCTCAGAATTGGTGTCAATTCCTCTTTGACTTACCATGAATACTAATAACATTTCCGAGGCAACCCCAAAGGCACACTTTGAGGGGTTCAGCCTCATGTTATTCATCCGGAGTACATTGAATGCTTTTTGGAGGTCGGCAACATGGTCTTTTTTCCTAAGGCTCTTCACGAGCATATCATCCACGTACACTTTCATGTTTCGGTCGATCTGTTCTCTAAAGACTTGGTTCACCAAGCATTGATATGTGGCCCCGACATTCTTCAGCCCAAAAGGCATAACTCTGTAGCAATAGAGCCCATGATTGGTGATGAAGGATGTCTTCGGGATGTCTGACGGGAACATTCAGATCTAATTATATCTCGAAAAGGCATCCATAAAGCTTAATAACCCATGGCATGAGGTGACATCTATTAAGGCATCTATGCTCGGGAAAAGGAAGAGATCTTTTGGATATGTTTTTTTGAGGTCGATGAAGTCTATGCAAATTCTTCACTTGCCATTGGCCTTCTTGACTATTACAGCGTTTGTAGTCATTCGGGGTAACTAATTTCTTGGATGAATCGGGGTGCTAGGAGCTTCTCAACCTCTTCTTTGATAGCCTGTTGCCTTTCAAGCGTAAATTTGCGGCGGTTCTGATGGACATGCTTGGCTTCCGAGTCCACACTTAAGCAGTGCATAATTAAGTCTTCGGCAATACGCGACATATCCTTGGCGGCCCAAGTGAACATGTTCCGATTCTCCATGATGCAGATGATAAGTTGCTCCTTCACTCAGCGGGGGAGTGCTTTGCTCACCCGGAAACACTTAGCTTTATCCTCTTCTGTAACACCCCGTAGTTTTCAAAATATAATATGTATAGTATATATATATATATATATATATATATATATATATATATATATATATGGAATGATTGCTGTTGGAATATATATATATATATGGAATGGTTGCTGTTGGAATATATATATATGGAATGGTTGCTGTTGGAATATATGCTGGATTGTAATATGTTGAAAAAAAAGAATGGTAGAATGGTGGGGCCCCCACGTGAAGGAGCCTTTGAAGGAAAAAAAAAGCATTTGCTGCTTTGGGATTGACTTCGGGCAACAGCCTAAAGGTGACGTGGCTTGACTTCTACTGTTCACCCGGGAGTAGGTAAGTGGTTATAATCCCATATCGAGAGTTGAAGTGAATATAATAATATATAAATAGAATAGACTATGATCAAGAGTCACCAATCCGGTTAACCACTTTTTGAGAGGCAACCTATAGTGGGTAGTTGTACTATACTATAAATAATTTGTTTTTTAAATTGTATAAATTGTCCGAGCTCGGGGCAGGGGCGTTACAAATGGTATCAGAGTTGACTTTCGACTCGCAAATTTAGGGGTACTGTATGCCTGAGAGGGAGCAGGTGGCGGCCTGAAATAATGGACCACCTGCAGAATCAGGGGTACTGTATGCCTGAAAGGGAGCGAGGTGGCGGCCTGAAATAATGGACCACCCGCAGAATCGGGATACGTGGCAGCTAGCAGAATCAGGGTACTCCACTTCACATCGGCTAGAAAGGAGATCTTTCACTAGATTGTGCATGTCCCGTGCCCAACGAGGACACTGATTTCTGAAGGGGGGGGGTGTGTAACACCCTGTAGTTTTCAAAATATAATATGTATGTATATATATATATATATATATATATATATATATATATATATATATATATATATATATATATATGGAATGGTTGCTGTTGGAATATATGCTGGATTGTAATATGTTGAAAAAAAAGGAATGGTAGAAGGGGGCCCCCACGTGAAGGAGCCTTTGAAGCAAAAAAAAAGCATTTGCTGCTTTGGGATTGACTTCGGTCAACAGCTTAAAGGTGACGTGGCTTGGCTTCTACTGTTCACCCGGGAGTAGGTAAGTGGTTATAATCCCATATCGGGAGTTGAAGTGAATATAATAATATATAAATATAATAGCCTATGATCAAGAGTCACCAATCCGGTTAACCATCTTTTGAGAGGCAGCCTATGGTGGGCCGTTGTACTATACTATAAATAACTTGTCTTCTAAATTGTATAAATTGTCCGAGCTCGGGGCAGAGGCGTTACATCTTCGAAGAAAGGGATTTCTGCCAGTTCGTCCACGGATTCAGAGCTAGGTTGTCCCATCTCAAGGAGTTGACCCATCTCAAGGAGGAGTTCGAAGGCATCGAGGGGAATGACCGAGCCCCCCATGGTGGTTATGTAACATGCCCGAGTGGCTTCCTGACTCTCTTTGGCTTCCCCCACTCCTGCAGTTGTGGGGAATTTCATTTTTAGGTACTACGTTGATGCGACCACTTGGAGGGCTGCTAACCCTGGGTGGCCGAAGATAGCATTATAGGCGGACTTCATATCGACCAACATGAAGTCTAACACTTCTGTATGAGCAGTCAGAGTTTTTCCTAAAGTAACGTCGAGGGTTACAATTCCCTCAATCATTACGGGGGCTCCAGAGACCGTGGAGGGTGTATCCGGCAGACTTGAGGTGATCTTGCTTAAGTTTGAGGCCCTAAAAAACATTCAAAAAGATGATTTTGACTGAACTGCCGTTATCAACCAGGCCTCGGCACACTTCATGGTTCTCCATACACATGCTGATAACGAGTGCGTTACAGTGAGGAGTTTGGACGCCTTCCAAGTCCCGATCCGAGAAGGTGATGCTAACTCCTGAACTTTTCGGAGGATGGATGTTTTGTACGGAATTTACCTTTTGAACGAAGGCTTTCCTTGATGAACTGGAGGCTCCCCCTATAGGTCCTCCATGGATTGCTTGAAATATCTCCATCTACACCGATCTCTGGGACTCAGTTGGCCTCTTCGCCCGTTTTTTGGGTCCCCTCGGAGGAGGAGGTTCGGTTTCGTTTACCTGGGAAATTTTGGCGAGGTATCTATGTCAGAGCAACACCTCTACTTCATCTTTAAGGGCTCGACATTCATCTATAAGGTGACCATGATCCTTATGGAAGGCACACCACTTTGTTTTATCCCATCTCTTGCTTGGGACATTCACCTTGGGGGGAAGTCGAAGGATCCCATCCTTGTCAACCTCCATAAGGATGGCAGATATGCTTGCATTTAGTAGGGTTTAATTCTCAAAATGAGGCATGGAGGCGGGCGGCGCTGGCCCGAGACATCCTTCTAAGATTTTCGAGGTTCATCTTCGTTAGTGCCTTTCCATTTGCTCTCGAACGAAGGCATCTTCTGCTCTTGGGGGCGGATCGCCTATTCGACTTGGATGTACTTCTCAACTCTCTGAAGGAGGTTAGAGAAGTCCCGAGGAGTTCTTTTGAAGAGGGAAGCTTTAAGGTCATCATGTTTGACGTTGTATCTGAAAGCGGTCATTGCCACCGCAGTGTCGAGCGAGGCGATGGATCTGGACTCGGCTGTGAAGTATTGGACATAGCTCTTGAGGGACTCCCTGTCCCTTTGCCTGAGGTCTAACAGGGAGGCACTGGTCTTCTCCAACTTGCGGCTAGTGACGAAATGCGTGAGGAATAGTTCCTCAAGTTGGTCGAAGGAAAATATGAAGCCCGAAGAAAGGCATGAGAACCATTCTCGTGCAGAGTCTTTTAATATTGTCGGAAAGGTTTTGCGCAGGAGGGAGTCAGATTCTTGGTGGATCATCATGAGAGTTTTAAAATTTCGATGTGGTCTACTGGATCGGTCTCTCTATTGTTCGATTCAAATTTTGGGACCTTGAAGTTGGTAGGGACGAGAGCTTCAATAATCTTTTTGGAGAATGGAGGTCTGAAGGGATGGTATCTCCTTCTTGTTTTGATCCTTCCATCTTCAGTGAAGCCAGGTGGTCTTCCATTTTTTGGAAACACCAAAGGACGGCGTCCTCCTTCTGATCAGTTCTGGTGGATCCGCCCGACGCAGAGGAGAAGAATGGTAAGGACTAGGTTTTCGGGTCTGAGGTGGAACTATGTTGAGGGCCTGGAAGATTTCATTCTTAAACACTCGAAACTTGGCCCTAGTGACAGGCAATTCTTCATTCCTTCCCGTCTTAGGGGATGTTCTACTAGTTGGAGTTAGGTGCCTCCTCTCTCGGGGAGGAGTTCTTCTGTGGTCCATTGGGGAACGACGACCCCTTCACCCAATGGGAGAGAAGGATTTCCTTCGTCTATGTGGAGAGAGACTCCTTTCGCATCTCCTAGGAGAGGGGCTTCTCCTGCTCCTCCTCTGCTCCGGATGGGGGGCTTCCTCGCGAGCTCTCCTCTCGTTGAGATGGATCCGAAGGTTTGACCCCTACTGGCGATCGACGATGACATGACGGAGGTCGGGTTGTGGTTGAGGGAGTAAGGAAGGAGTAGAGGTGTACACTGATCCCTTGTTTTCGACGAAGGGCCTTGCAGATGGTTTGGGGCGACTCCGACGAGAGCCCCCTGGCGGGGCCTCTCCAGGTGGAGGCAGGGCTAGCTGAAGGAGGGGCTCCTCCTACTGTGGTTGAAAGGCAGGAGGGAGTTTCTCTAGAGGAGGAGGTGGAGAAAGAAGGTTGGCTCGTTGGCTTGGGGCTGCCGCCTTGCCTTTCCCCTTAGGAGGCATGATGAAAATTTGTGCTTACCGGTGAAGTTTGGTCGGATTTTCTTTGTTGTTTTTCACAGACGGCTCCAATATGTTGCTGCTTATTTCTGTGTAGGAGCAACCAAATGATGTGAATTATTTGGTGGAACAATAAAAAACTTAACTTTTTTGACTTTCAACGATGTTAACTGCCTTTGACTTGACGATCTGGCTCTTTGTATCGTAGGATTCGATTCGTGAGGTGACGATCGCTCTCGCTTGAACAGTAAAATGCCTGAAACACTGGGTTTGATCCCGGTGACACACCTCCGATGCTGAAGTCAGTAATCAAGAAGATTATGAAAGTGCTTTTTTGGAAAAATACTGATTACCTGTTTCTGGTGGGGGTAGAGGAGTATTTATAGTCGCATCTGAAACCAATTTTGAGATAATCATTAATCTTTACTTTCTGGTGTTTTTGAATAAGAAATAGAGTTTAAATTCTTTCATGATAAGAGATTTGGTTTAAACCGTCTCTTGGGGATAATCATGAATTTAAATAACTCTTTAAAAGCTTTGAGTTTATTTATAATGAGTTGTCACCCTAACCTAGTAAGGTAGACCCGTTTTTGAGTTATTGGGCTTGGAAAAGACCCAGTTCCCATTTTCGGACCCATTAGTAGTGGAAATTACCGTTTTACCCCTAAGAGTTTTGAGATTCGTGTCCGATTTGAATGGTCCCGATTTAGTTTTATTTTTACCCATATCACTTTTCATACAATTATTAACTAACAAAATTCTTAAAATTTAATCCACTATTTCTTTTTTTTTGCTATAGTAGCAAGAGAAGCAGAATTAGTTAGAGCATCCACTATCGTTCATGCTATATTATAGGTATTTGGAAATATGGAAATAGAAATAGAAGAGTTGCGCTGCTATCGTTAAAGCCAAAATTTGGGCTAAAAAATTATAAAATATATAGACGAAAGATCATGTTCCGTTTGACAATAACTATTTTTTTTTTATTATTTATAGCCAGATCGTCTGGTCGCGCGAATAATTAAATAAAATAAAAAAATCACCCAGACGGATGATGATCCTTCGTCTCGGGATTTTTTTAAAAAAAGTAAAAATAAATATGCCTAGTCGGAAGATGATCTTCCGTTTGGGCATTTTTTTTTCTTTTAGGAAAAGGACGAAAAGTAAAAAAAAAAATCAAAGAAAGGGACGGAAGATGTTCTTCCATCTCTTTCATTTAAAAAAAAAATATATAAATGAGACAGACAGAGGAAATTCTTCCGTTTCCTTTTTTTTATATTTTAAATAAAGCCATTAGTGAGACGAAAGATCTTCTTCCGTCTTTAAAATTTTGACCGGTCAAACTCTACAGACGGAAGATCTTCTTTCGTCTATTATAATTTTATATTCAAAACAATTCGAAATTTTTAAAAGACGAAGGATCATTTACCGTCTTCTATATTTTGCATATGTTATTTCACTTTGCTATATATGGCAGAGTACTGTTCACGAGTCGACCAAAAAGTAGGTTTATAGCAGACGATAGTGATGTGTTTTTTCTCAAAATTTTCATTTTTCAACTTTATAGGAGACGATAGTGGATGCTTGACATAACTTCTGACTGAAGAGAAAATTGCTGCGAAGACTATTTGCAAACCCTAAAAGTTCTTATTTTTTTAAATTCTCATTTTTGATGAAGCTCAAAACTCTGAATTAATAACTTATCATTTGTTACGATAATTAACTAACAAAATTCATAAAGTTCAATCCCTTTTTTTTCTATAGCAAAATGGTAAGGAAAATTATTTACTGACATAAAATCTGACTGAAAAGAGAATTGCGTGAAGACCATTTTGAAACCCTAGAAATTAAGAAAGCACGACCTTCTTAAACTACCTAAAAAAAAATAATTATGTAACCTTCCAGCAAAAATTCAAAAGCTAGCTTCATTAATTAGATATTAAAATTTGTAAGTATAGTAGTTAATTAATTCGAGTCTAAAAGCATCAATCTAAATGGTCAAAATTGAAGTTATTAAGAATCGTGAATTACCTAGTAGCAGCCACTTTGTTGAATTCCGAAGGAAACAGATCATCACCATCACCATCATCATCTTCCTCTTCCTTCTTTTCAACACTTCTATCAACCTGCCCACCCCGCCTTTCCTCGTGTGACACCATGTGCCACTTCTCCTCCTTCCTCCACAAGTACGCCGGTGTCTCCCTAACCCTTGACAAATCGTCCTCCCCATAATCCACCGCTGGAGCCGACGTCAACCTCAGCGGACTCCTCTTCTTCTTCCTCCTCCTCAACGGTGCACACAAGCACGATCCACACCCGCTCTTTGCAACCTCCACAGCCACCTTCTGGTGTCTCGCTGGCGAAGGCCGAGGTGGCGGTGGTGGTGATAATGACATCAAGTTGAGACTGCGCCCACTGGGAGGATAGGATGGAAGAGGCAGCTGGCGAATGATTGGAGGGCTTGCTGGAGAGATGGAAGGTCTTTGACGGCAGCTCCGGAATGGTGATACCATTCTTGAGATTCTTACTAAGCCGAACGTTTTCTTCATTTTTGGATTCATTTTTGGTTATCTTTGTTGGGAATGTTTGGTTTGTATATATGTATAGATGGAATGAGGGGGCCGGCAAGGGGGGTTTGAAGAAGCAAGCTACTGGCTAGGGTTTGGAATTTTTGAGTTTGTTGGTATGGTTTGGAGTTTAGTGGGTGAGTTGGATGTTCTTGTTTTTTGATGAGAATGTGAAGTAGATAGACTGTAAGAAGGGTTCAAATGGTTATTAAATACAGCTGTTCTGCAAGGTTACTGAGTTATTTGTAGGTTTAAACCTTTGTCCATTTTTAATTTGCATCAAATTACTCTTAGATTTACACTATGCATGAATTACGGAATTTGATGAAAGCTAACATCACTTTTAGAAGAGTTAGTGTTCACTATGAAGATTGAGCGAAGAATGAAATATATAGCTTCTTAAGAATTTGAAATAGTGCTGCTTAAATTTTACATAAATTTCTCTAGACTCATCACTCATGAGACTCAAACTTACTCTATACAGTGCATCATAATAGGAAAGTGAAAAATTGATCATATATACACACATATATGTCAAGTTCTCATGTGGCCATACGTGCTAGCAACTTCTACTAACTATAGAGTTAGATCCTAATTGTAAAAAAGAAGAGTTTTTCTCTCTAGAAAAGTCTAGAGAGAGAAACTAACTCCCAAATCTCCCAAAAAGCAAATCCTAGATCTGAGAAAATTCTAGGGCAGCGGCTAGGGCTCATCGCCGCAGCCCCATTGCCCCTCCGTTGTCCCTCCCTCCCTCCCTCCACTCGCTCTCCTCCTCACGGTGATGCCCCCCCACCCCACCCCCCGATGTGATTTTTCGCTCTCCGCCCCCTCTCGTCGCTGAAAGCCTCTGGTGCCACTTCCCCTTCCTCGAGCGCATCTCTCCCTTTCCTCGAGCGCCTGCGTCGACGGCATCTGGGCTCCACTCGCCCAACGCAGACGACGCCTTCCCTGTCGAGCTGCGCGCCGCTCCAGCCACTCCCTACCGTCGAGCCAGGCGGACGTGCCGACGTCCTTGCGTCGGCCTTGGTTCGGTTCGGGGAAGTTTTGAGATGGGGGTGAGTTGGTGGGGGATTTGGGTTATGGTTGGGTTGTGAGAGACGGGGGTGAGTTGGTGTGAGGTTTGGATTATGGTACAGTTTGTGGCACTTTGTTGTCCACTCTTGGGGCCCGGATGCTCTTTGCGGTCGTCACCACTCTTGGGACCAATCACGGCGATCTGCGGCTATGGTTTGGTTTTCGAGGGTTGGTAGTGTGTACAAAGAAGCAGAGGTTTGCTTGAGGATGACAATGCCGAAGTGAGAGACGGGGTATTTTAGTGTGTGGGGGGGGGGGTGGTGGAGCTATCTGAGTTGTAGTATGGTTGTGGGGCTAGGGCCCAAAGATGGGGTCCCCCCATGAGATGTGCTCACTCGTTACTCATGTGTCCTATACCTTGCGGTTCCTTCGCCGTCCCCACCATGTCCACACTCTCGGGGCCGATTACGGTGATCTGCAGCCATGATTTGGGCCTCCAGGGTTGGTGTAGTCGGCGTAGTAGTCGGGGTTTGTGTGGATGGCATCACCAAAGATAGTGGCTGAAGCATGTTCCCTGTTCTGTTGGGGTGTGTTCTTAGAGGGGCTATAACACCCCGTAGTTTTCAAAGAATATAAAATGTATATAATATATATGTTTAAATAGTAATAGTGGTTGTTGTATGAATTATAATGCTTGGTGGCATGATTGTAAATACTTTGAAAAATGTTGAAATGAATAGTAGGGGGTCCCACGGTGCACAGCAGATTGCTGTTTGGAAAAAAATGTCATGATGATGTGGCATTGTAAGTGGGGGCCCACCTACTTCTTCTCACGGTAAAGGAGAGAAAGAGATGTGAATTGTATCACATCGGTAAATAACTTAAATATAATAATAAATAAATACTAAAGCCTATGATCAAGAGTCACCAATCCGGTTAACCACCTTTTGAGAGGCAGCCTGTGGTGGGCAGTTGTACTATACTATAAATAATTTATATTCTAAATTGTATAAATTATCCGAGCTCGGGGCAGGGGCGTTACAGGGGCGGGGGCTGCATCCAGGCTGCTTCACCTGATGACCACAGTCGACAGGGCACCACCACCACTAATCCCTCATAATGGAAGCTGACGCTCAACGTCATCGCTCGTTGTGGCGAGTGGAGAAGGTGATACTTCGATCAGCTGGGTCTTGTTTTGATTTTCTTATTGAGAGAGAGAGAGTGAGAGAGTGAGTGAGTGAAGATATTGCTCCTCACTACTCTATGTTGGTGGTGGTCTGGATTTGTGAGAAATCACTGGAGATAGCAAGGGCGTGAGAGAGGCGAAGGTATCCTCTTCACGGCTCTCTCCTTGACTGCGATTTTAGTGGGGGGGGGGGGGGTAATAACAACAAGATTGTGGGAGGATAGGATGTGTAGACTGAGCTTGGCAGTTGTCAAAACTCTGTCTACGGAGCTTGGGCCCAAAGATGGGCCCCCCTAGCGAGTAGACTGAGCTCGACGGTTGTCAAAATTCGTCCTGCGGGGCTAGGGCCCATAGATGGGGTCTCCCAGCGAGAAGAAGGCAGGGCTTGGCGGATGATAAAATCATGCCAGACTAGTTTCAGGTGGGTGTGCATGTGCTGTGGAGACAGTGTACGAAGCTAAACTGACGTTCACACAACTTTGCCGGACCGAGCTTGTTTGTCGGTCCACCCTCTAGGGTTGTTGGAGGGATGTGTTATTTGTACGGATCATGTTGCTTCATATATGTTTTATTTTTTGTCTGTAGTTTGTACTTTGTCCCAGTACTCTGGGTTTGTTTTGTTAATTTCTTGTTAATGAAACATGGTGGCCTTATTCCACCTTTTCCTTCAAAAAAAAAAAAAAAAAAAAACTTCGACTAACTGTAATTGGTCATTTACAAGTATTTGCAAGCGCAAGAGAAAATTTGAAAATTTTCCAAATAAATTCGCTCTAGTTAAGATCATTTTGGCAATTAAGTTGAACAGAAAAAGAAAAAAAGCGAGTAGAATTTGAATTTTTATTTGCTCTCAGCAAATTACTGCGGACCCAATTTCAAAAATAGACATCAACTCAACAATTGAGTGACAAAAGTTTTCAAAGTAGGGACGTGGATGCAATTGTGTGAAAAGTTGTGTGGGAAAAGGCAAAATGAAAGAAGGTGTGAACTGGAGTAGTGAAGATGGAGATAGACCAGAGCGCGGACGCGAGAGCCGCGAGGGCAACCGGGTTTTCCTCCAACTAACACTAAAACGACAACGTTAATTAGTTCGGGGTTCTCTCTCTCTCTCTCTTTCTCTCCCGCATGGTCCTCAACGCTTCAAATGGATTTAGAGAGAGAAACAGAGAGAGAGAGAGAGAGAGACCGCTATAGAAGAAGAGAAGAGCGTGCTTGTTGTGACTGTGGGGCCTACCCTCACTTCTCTGACACCTCGAGTTTTGTCGTGACACCTCGAGTTTTGTCGTGAACCTGCCACTCCCTCAGCTAAGCCTGCAGGGTTTGTTCTACTGTTTTGTTTTGCTCTACTCTTTTCCGCTTTTATCCTTTCTAACTATGGTTCATGTTTGTTTCCAAAGAAGGAAAAAAAAAACCACTTCATCTTAATTTTAAGAAGAAAATTGTATACAAAACCTCCTTAAGTTTTTAGTAGTAAGCGGTTGTATTTTTCATTGATATACTACAATAAATTAGTATTTTGATTAATGTGCATTTTGCATTCATTTATTCATTGCATTACGGAGCTCTACAATTTTGTTTCTTACCAAAGCAAAGTAGTAAGGTGAGCATTGATCGGGATGGTTTTAAGTTTTCGTCACTTTAGGCCAAACTGAGCCTAACCCGAACACAATGGGACATGAACAGGATCCTTTGGCATAGAATTTAGACGAAAAGAAAACAAAACTAGAAATAAAATCATTGATTAGATAGTCTAAAAACTAAATCAAAGCCTTAAAAATAAAATTAAAAATAATAAAACTTGCATGTGTCACTACTGTATAGTAGTAATCCTCTTTTCTGGTGGGCAAGAAGTCGAGAGATTAGGTCTTCTTTCACCATTAATCCATAACTAAAAAGAGTTTATGAGGGCAAGAATAGGTTTTATCATTATTCCAATAAAAAATAAAAAAAAATCAAAACTTTAAGCTAAATAAAAAATCATTATCATCATTATCTACGACATCCTAACCAAAATAGTTTCAAAATAGAAGAAATACACGAAAGGTAATATTACTTATCGGAAGGAGGTTGCCATTAAAGTGTCCAGGAGACGAGAGAAAGAGAAAGAAAATTCAGGAGATGGGATTGTTTGGAGCGATAATCACGAGAGAGAGAGAGAGAGAGAGAGAGAGAGAGAGAGAGAGAGAGAGAGAGAGAGAGAGAGAGAGAGAGAGAGAGAGAGAGAGACGAGGCGGCGAATTGAGGGAGACGAGGCGGCGAATTGAGGGTTAGGGCATCATTTTTATGTGTTCTATGTGGTCTTAACTATATATCCATAGGCCCAAATAAGAGGAATGATCTGAGCCGTTGATCACGAGAGGGAGACACGGTCGTAGATTTAGGGTTTGGAAATCGGATTGATATGTTATGTACGGTGTCAACCATGTACGGGTATAGGCAGTTGGGGCCAGCGTGATGTCAGCTCCAACCAGTTTGCATGATCTCCAATGGTTCCGAACATTTAAGGAGTGTGTGGAGAGGGACATGTGTCATCTTCTTCTTCACCGTTTAAAGCATTGGACCAAATTGGTAATAAGAAATCAAATTATAACTATATATTATACTAATAGGTCTAACCTCTTGCTCCTTTCTTTATTTTGAAATGGAGGAATGAGAGTAAAAGTAGAACTCTCTATTTAACTAATACGTGTAGTATGCACGATTTTATAAAAAAATAAATAACCCAATCCCTCCCACCCACAGTCTTTTTCCCTCCCCTTTTAAAAATCCCACAACTCCCCCCCCCCCCCACACACACACCAAAAAAATATAAAAAATGCCCGCCCCTATCCTTCCCCCGCTTCAGTTCGATTCTGCCCCACACCGCCCCTACTACAATCTGATCCGCCCCACACCGCCTCCCTCCGACGTGCAGCTCCTCTCATTTGACACTGTCTTAGCTTCAAATCAGTCTCCATCATGTTTAATACTTGGGTGCAAGATCTTTCCTTTTTCTGTTACAATTTAAAATGTTGAGATTTGGTAGGGCTAGTTTGATCTAGGGCTTTGAATTAGTTTACGAAAATTGTATTTTGTGTGTGGAATTGAATTCAGGAAGCTTCTCTGACGGAAGGGAATGATAAAGGCCACATCATCTCCATCAAAATTGGGGACAAGAATGGTGAACCAAAAACAGGTAAAAGTTTCAATCTTGCGTTTTTTTCCGCAACATGCCATTTCATTATAATTTTGGGGGTTTGACACTATTTTTGATGCAGATGATTAGCTACATGGCCGAGTGGATCATTAGAACAGGCTCCTTCGGCATTGTGTTTCAGGTATAATTATTGTTACAATTTGAAATTATGTAAAAATTTTCTCTTTTTGCAAATGCATGATTGTTTTGCCTTTTCTTTTAGGTAAAATGTCTACAAACATGGGAGACAATTGCGATAAAAAAGGTGTTGTAGGTTAGGCGGTACAAGAACCGTGAGCTGCAATTGATGCTATCAATGGATCATTCAAATATGATTGCGTTGCACCACTGCTCCTTTTCGACGACGAGTAGGGATGAGCTTTTTCTAAATTTGGTGACAAAGCATGTTCCAAAAACAGTTTATAGTGATTTTAAGCATTATAGTAATGTCGGTCAGCAATGCCAGTTCTCTATGTGAAACTTTACATGTATGAGGCATGTTTGTGTTCTCTTTTCATATTTGAGCTTAATGGTTTTTGGGGGACTGTATGGGTAATAGATGTTGGTGTTTTTTTTGCAAATATTTAGAGGGTTAACTTACATTCATACGGTTCTGGGCATTAGTCATAAATATGTGGAGCCACAAAATTTATTGGTATATTTTGTAATGTCTTAATTTCTTAAGTTTGATAATATTTAGCTTGAAAATTGTCTCAATTTTATAATACTTAGCAGCAAAAACTACAAAGTAACAAAAAAGTACAAACATTTTGATCATGGCTTCAAGGATGTTGTGGGCTTCAAGTGCCGCCGCCTACATCAAAATCTCCACATTTCTCTACTGGTACAAACCCTTACCCTAATAGGAATCTTTTCTTATCTATCATCATTTGATTTGATTACTTACTATTATATTTAATATATCGATTATGGTGTGGTTTTGGTAAATGATGCGTTTAATCTTATGGGTTGTATGAGATTTCAGTTGAAGTTTGAGTCTTTTTAAATGGGTTTTGACTATGTGTGATGTGTTGTATGGATAATTTAGAATTACATTTTAAAGCAAACACAGTTCATAAAATTGTTTTTATTTGTATCATCTTTACTCTAACTTATATCTAATATTATAATGGCCGGGAGAAGTCCTTAATGTCATTTTTCAATCTATCAACGTGTGTAACGCACATACATAACTAATATGAAAGAGGTTTTAGATTCGAGTCCTCACTATGTCAGAGTTTTTATTTATTTTTAAAAAATTATAAAGACGTGCGTTGTCTGTGCATAATTAATATAAAAAAGGTTCCAGGTTCGAGGCCAGATTACGTCGAAATTTTTACTTAAAAATATATATTTATTAAGACGTGCATCACACGCGTAAATTGCTGGTATGATATAATGCATAACTTTAGTTTATAATGTATAACATATTTATTAAATATTAATGATGTTCTAATATATCTTTTAATATAAATTAGTTAGATTTTTGATATTTTTGATAAAGTTCGCATAATTTGCTTGCACGGGGTATTTTATATATATATATATATATATATATATATATATATATATATATATATATATGGGAAATGCTCCATTGAAAACGCAAATGTCTGTGAAAACGTGGAAAACCACTATGGCCGTTGTTAGAGACAATGGCCTAGGTTATACCTAGGCCATGGTACCTAGGCCATTGTCTCCAACAACGGCTTAGGGTCGTTTTCACGTTTTCACAGAGCGTTTTCAACTGAGCATTTCCCTATATATATATATATATATATATATATATATATATATATATATATATATATATATTATACTAGTAGGAGAGAGAGTCTACCTCCTCTCTCCTTTCTCTATTTTGAAATGGAGAAAGAAGAGTAAAACTAGAGATTCCTATTTAACTAACATGTGCACTACACTTGATTTTTATTAAAAAAAATTCCAATATCTCAAATATAGTCTCTTCCCCTCTCAGTTTTTGTGTAACGCCCCGAATTTCAAATAAGACCGAATTCGAGATTTCACAGAAACTTTACTTCACTTCGTACAATTTTACAAGAAAATTAAAACTTTTCAATAATACATCAGAATTCATTACATTTTTGTTTATACAGTGGAAGAATATAACAATAAAATAAAATACAACTTGTACAACTATAACAATGTGAATCATCAACTGCAACATAACATCTTTACTTATTCATGGAAAATTCCATTACCTGCATATCAAGCTGTGGGCACGTCAGTCGCTTACAACTGACGAAAATGCTATACTCGGCTATTCTCTCTATGCCGTACATATAACGATGTCATTACTTTAACAAACCACAAAGATTGAATGAACAATAAAGTGTCAAAAGTGATTATTCTAAGCATGTAAGTGTATGTGATGTCTTAATGCCTAATGCACACATTTTATACTAAGATGACACTAATGCATACTTGTTCGGATTCTATGCATCCCATACTACATAGGTCCGAGGGCAAGCACCTACGTACTCAACATTTAAGGGTTCGATCCCTCGCCATGAAAACTACCCAGTTATAAGACAAGGTTTAGGCATTCCACGAGTCCAGATCCCAGTCCCAGAGTACACTGCCCGACTGTTATACAGACTCCTCGTCGTGCAAATCTCCCGCAAGTGCCCCTCTAGCCCCGGTATACATATATACACTGGAGTACAAAAAACTATCCGCCCGACTACGCATAGTCCCGAATTTAAAATAAAACTCGTCTCAATCGGAGCAACCACAGTCCCAGAGTACACTGCCCGACTGGGTCTATAGTCTCAAAATACATCGCCCGACTATATAGAGTGCCCCACTTACGTTTGCCTAGGTTTACTAAACTTCTCTTAAGTGCCAAGTTCTTAGTTCAAGATATGAATAATTTATCATACCTAGAATTAGTTTTACCTCCTACCGGACTTAGTCACAAAAATATGAGATAACTCCATGGCAATATCTCAAAATTATATCTCAAATCTATAATTTCAAATAGTGCCGGTACCCAAGGTCTTACTAACTCTAAATCACAAATTTTTATGTACAAGAATTCATGGGTATTCATACCCTTCAATAAACATGTCTTAAACCTAGATATTTTCATCTTCAACTTATTCACAACGTAATCATAGTCTTGTCACTATTCATGATCTATTTATTCATTCATAATCTTTATAAGCAATTAATTTCTTTCAAGAACACAACTTCATCACATAAAATTTTATCAACAAATTCAAACTCTTACAATATCTCAACTCACTTCAAATTATTCTTTAAACAAAATAAGATTATAATTCTCTTCAAGAAAAATCACTTCACAAACTAATACTTTACTTTTCTTAATAAAAGAAAGATCTATTCTTAAATAATAGATTTTTAGGTTCACATTATTCATCTTTGTATCTAAACTTTCATTTTTGTATCTCAAATATACTTGAAAAATTTTGCAACTCTTTTTAATCAACTCTATTTCATTTTATAGAATTTCTATTATTTTTCTACAAATTTTATTCCCATTTAAAACCATTGAAAATGTCAAAAAAAACAAAAAAAAAACAAAGTGCAGCCAAGGGGTTTCGAACCCAGGACCGCACGCAAGCTACAGTGCCGCCCAAAGCCCAGACCCACTAGCCAGAAAGTCCAATGGACTCTGGTGTCAAATCTCTTGCCGAAATGCTTAATAAGCTAAGTCTCGGGTTTCGGAAATTAATTAAAAGAAGCAAAAATAAATGTGACTATAGTCCCGAAGTACACCGCCTGACTATATAGAGTGCCCCACTTACGTTTGTCCAGGTTTACTACACTTCTCTTGAGTGCCTAGTTCTTAGTTCAAGACATGAATAATTTATCATACCTAGAATTAGTTTTACCTCCTACCGGACTTAGTCACAAAAATACGAGATAGCTCCATGGCAATATCTCAAAATTATATCTCAAATCTTTAATTTTAAATAGTGCCGGTATCCGAGGTCTTACTAACTCTAAATCACAATTTTTCATGTACAAGAAATCATGGGTATTCATACCCTTCAATAAACATGTCTTAAACCTAGATATTTTCATCTTCAACTTATTCACAACGTAATCATAGTCTTGTCACTATTCATGATCTATTTATTTATTCATAATCTTTATAAGCAATTAATTTCTTTCAAGAACACAACTTCATCACATGAAATTTTATCAACAAATTCAAACTCTTACAATATCTCAACTGACTTCAAAATATTCTTTAAACAAAATAAGATTACAATTCTCTTCAAGAAAAATCAATTCACAAACTAATACTTTACTCTTCTTAATAAAAGAAAGATCTATTCTTAAATAATAGATTTTTAAGTTCACATTATTTATCTTTCTATCTAAATTTTCATTTTTGTATCTCAAATATACTTGAAAAATTTTGCAACTCTTTTTAATCAACTCTATTTCATTTTATTGAATTTCTATCATTTTTCTTCAAATTTTATTCCCATTTAAAACCATTGAAAATGTCAAAAGAAATAAAAAAAACAAAGTGCAGTCAAGGGGTTTCGAACCCAGGACCGCACGCAAGCTACAGTGCCGCCCAAAGCCTAGACCCGCAAGCCAGAAAGTCCAATGGACTCTGGTGTCAAATCTCTTGCCAAAATGCTTAATAAGCTAAGTCTCGGGTTTCGAAAATTAATTAAAAGAAGCAAAAATAAATGTGACTATCAAGTTTCGAACCCAAGATCTCTTACAAAGAGTGCTCTGTGTTGCACTGGCTAACCAGTAAGTCCAAGTGTATTTTTTGTTTAGGATTTACACTAATATATTTTTGTTCATATTGTTCAGAAAGTGATTCCTTTTCATAAAACTTGTTTATCCAAAGATCAACTCTTTCTAAGGATTTGAAATAAAACTTTCTCTTGACTGAGAATAAATTTTAAAAACAGTAAGCAACAAATTTTAAATTCATTAAAACTATATTTCCATTTCTTTAAACAATTTCTCTTCTCATTTTACACATAGGCTTATATTTTTTTTTTAAAACTTGAATTTAATAATAGTGTTCATAAAAACTAGTTTATGTTCTCACTTAGACAAATTAAAAAATTTATAACAACACCAACATGTCTCTCAATCATGAGAATTTCACAAAAACTTCTTTTATGCAAGAATTTATATTTTCAAATACAACATGACATTAACTAAATTTATTTTGTTTTCTTTCTTCTTTCTTAGTCATTAGATTCTAAGGCATGATTTGAATATGACATTTTTCAACAAATTTCCATATACTCAACATGTACAAAAATTGCAAGCATACTAACATGATTCATAGTATAAAAAAAAAATCTTCTTTTTAATTAGCATGGTATCTATTATTTACTTAATCACAACAACACTATTCTCATTCATGGCATACTACTCTAGCATTGATTTTATCTACAATTTTCCCATCAACATCAACTTATATTACTCATTTATAATTTTTAGCGTGCATATTCTATAACTAGAAAGTAAAGAAACCACTCACCTCTAATGAAAGATTTGAGAATGAGAAAGATGGAACCCACTCCTAGCTCTAGCAAGACCTTCTCCTCCCAGCAAGAACTTCTCCAAGTAAGAACTCTTCAAAAAATGAGAACACTCTACTCTCTTTCTTTTTCTTTCTCTTATTTTTGATTAGTTTAGGTGTGAAATGTGAAGAAGAATGGGGGTATATTTATAGTACAAAATGAAGGGCTTAATTGCAAAATTCACCCACCTAATAACTACCCACCATCTTTTCACTTTCCTAACTCCCCACCTTTTCAAATCCTCTAACTCCCAACCTCTCCTCTTCTAAAACTCCCACTGGTCAACCCTTCTCATTCCAACCGGTCCCCCACTCTCTCCCTCTCCACACATGCACACACACACACAAAAATAAATACAATTTCTATAATTCTAAATGTTTACTAAAAGTTGTAACTTGTCATGTATTAGTCCAAACTCAACTTAAATTAGAATTTTATTAATGAGCTTGATTCATGGGCTCTCTTTTAATTAATTAATTTAATTATCCTAGTGGGCTCTCCTTCTAATGGGCTAGAATTTATCTTTAGGTCCAAGGATTAAATAGAAGGCTGATATGGCTAAAAATAGGATTAAATTGGGACCGTTCACGCCAGACACGAATCTTAAAGCTCAGGGTTAAAATGGTAATTTCACCTACTAACGGGTCTGAAATGGGTACTAGATCTCCTTCCCAAAGATCCAATAACCCACGAACGGATCCACCTCAACTGGGTGCGGGTTTCAACCCGCAGCAAACCCGGTCTAGCAGGATAGGATTAGGGTTTCTGATTAATACTAATCAACGGCCCTGATCCACGTCTATCCTTCCACTGGGAATTAGGGATTACATTCCTTATCTGATCACAGGGATTACATTCCTAATCTGATCACAGGGATCACATTCCTAATCTGATCCCAACGACGACTATAAATACCCCCCATCCACCACCATTAAGAGGTAATCAATCTTTTGCCAATTTATGCTCTTTCATAATCATTCCTGATTACTGACTTGAGCGTCGAAGGGTGCATCGTCGGGATCAACCCCGGTGTCTCGCACTTTTTGCAGGTGAACGGCGGGAGTCAACGGTCAAACTCCGGCGGAACAGGTTTCAGGTTTGCTATTCAAGTTTTCCAAGAATCCACAAATACTATCTGTTTGTCCCCACACCAGATTTAGCCATAACAGATTGGCGCCGTCTGTGGAAAACAAACGAATAACAGCCTCCCCTCTTCCCGTTAGTCAGATCTTCTCCAGCCATGCCTCCTAGGAAAGGAAGATCCAGAGGGTCCAACCGTGGACCCAACCCCGTTGATCAGCAACAGGAAGTCCCCATACAACCCGTTCACTAGCAGGGGCAACTTCCTCCTCAAGCTGGGGACCCTCTCCAGCAGGACCAGCCTCCTCTTCAGAATCAGCAACCTCCTAAGGGTCCCCCCGGTGCTCAAAATGCCGGTGCAGGGGCCTCGCATCCCAACCCGCAGAAACAACCTCTCCATCAGGACCGCATCTCAATACACAATGCCTCTATGGACTCTATGGCATCCCACAATCCCCGAGCTTCAGACCTTCGCAATACCATCCTCAATCAGCAGAAGGATGAGGATCTTCGCCACCGTCTGGATAAAAAGTGGGCTCGAGAGGGAGCCTCCCGCCAACAACGTCCGGATGAGCGATCTCCTCACCGCCGGGATTACAGAAGGTCCCCTACCCGAAGAGGGCGGAGAGAGTCCCCCGAGCATCACAGGAGAAGACCCCATTCCCCTGCCGATCGGCAACATTCGAGGAACGATGAGGCACCCATCACTCGTGCCGAGTTCCAGCAGTTCCAGGCGTCTGTTTTGCAAGCCCTCAACCTCCGACCCAACAACAATAATGCCCAAAGGGCTCCTACCCCTCCACGGGTCCAAAGTCCTCGCCATCGGTCCATAACTCCTCCTCTGGCTCCTAGCAACCAACAGCACATGCCTAGCCCCCACCGCTCCCAGAGTCACCGTCGTCGTAGTCCCCACTCCCCTTCCTATGAAGACGAGTCCAGAGGCTCGTTTGACTACTGTCAGAGGGACGATGCTCTCTACAGCCGTCTCCACGAGATGGAGAGGCGTATCGGTCGAACAGACAAGGATGAAGAGTTAAAAGGAAGGACCATCCGCCCGAGCAGACCTCCCTTCTCCCGGACCATCATGGAGGCTCCTATCCCAAGAGGTTTCAAACCCCCGCAGTTCGAAACTTACTCGGGGGAGTCGGACTCCGTGGACCACATCGAAAGCTTTAAGACCCTTATGCTAATCCACCAAGCTTCCGATGCCTTGCTGTGCAAGACCTTCCCCGCCACTCTTAAGGGTTCGGCTCGGGAATGGTACTCCCGCCTCGCCCTGTCTTCCATATTCTCCTTCGAACAGTTTGAAACCCTCTTCATCACCCATGTTGTGAGTAGCAGATGCACGGAGAAGACCAGCATCTCGTTACTCTAGCTCCGCCAGGAGAAGGGAGAGAAGTTGAGAGACTATGTGAGGAGGTTCACTGCAGAGGTTAGATCCATCGCCTCCCTCGACCAGTCAGTTGCGGCGGCCGCCTTCCAATCATATGTCCTTAACTCTAACCTTCGCTCCTCCCTTGCCAAGAAGCTTCCGCATAATTTTGCCAACCTCCTTCTTAGGAGCAAGAAGTACATTCGGGCCGAAGAAGCTGAGAATCTCCCGGGCTTTGAGGAGTCATCTTCCGGGAACAAACGGAAGAGCACAAGTGAAGAGGGGTCCCAAAAATTCTAGAAGGACGGCAATGGACAGCGTCGCCCGACTCCTCATTTTGAGAAGTTCACCCCCCTCATTACTAATATATCAGAAGTTCTTATGGAGGTGGACAAGGAAGGGCTACTCCGTGCTCCTCCTAGAATGAATACACCCGGCAAGAAGAGGAACAAGGATAAGTGGTGCCGCTTTCACAGGGACCACGACCACGACACGGATGAGTGTCGGGCTCTCAAGGAGGAGATCGAAGAACTCATACAGCGGGGACACCTGACCAAGTTCGTCCAAAAAGAGAGGGCCGAGCTTTCCCCCTGAGGAGCCTACAAACGAACAGAACGACCCACCGAGCTTCAAGACTCAGAATCTCCCAGCTCCTCCCAAGAAGTCTTCACCTTAGTGTAGAAGTAGGATCCTGATTTTCAATAAGGCCGATGCTTGTAACCCGGCCAATAGCATGTAATAATGGCTCGCCCTATTGAAGCGGCCACTTAGTTTATTTCAATAAAACTTTTCATCTTTTCATTGAAAATTATTGCTCTTGCTTCTCTATCTCTCCGAGTCACGACTCGCTAAATGGTGAGTTCAGAGTCCAGCTTCTTCTACATGGCTACTCCCGCAACTTACTAACCTTTAACAACGAGTTTGGAGTCCAACACTTGGCTCGATTCTGCTTCGGATAACTTGCTCTTAAGAGAGTTAGAAGTGGTTCGCCATTCGGAATTGCTCCCACAACCGTTGAATCCCTCTAACGACGTGTTCGGAGTCCAACACTTGGCTCGATTCTGCTTCGGATAACTTGCTCTTAAGCGAGTTAGAAGTGGTTCGCCATTCGGAATTGCTCCCACAACCGTTGAATCCCTCTAACGACGAGTTCGGAGTCCAACACTTGGCTCGGTTCTGCTTCGAATAACTTGCTCTTAAGCGAATTAGAAGTGGTTCGCCATTCGGAGTTGCTCCCACAACCGTTGAATCCCTCTAACGACGAGTTCGGAGTCCAATACTTGGCTCGATTCTGCTTCGGATAACTTGCTCTTAAGCGAGTTAGAAGTGGTTCGCCATTCGGAATTGCTCCCACAACCGTTGAATCCCTCTAACGACGAGTTCGGAGTCCAACACTTGGCTCGATTCTGCTTCGGATAACTTGCTCTTAAGCGAGTTAGAAGTGGTTCGCCATTCGGAACTGCTCTTACAACCGTTGATTCTCTCACTTAAATCGCGAGTTCGGAGCTCACAACTCTCTCCTAGAGTTGCTCCTCAAACTCGTCTTCCAAATGGCTCTCCTCCAGAGCCGAGCTCTTCGTTTCGCTCACCTTCAAGGCGGACCTCTTCTCAACGAGTTCAGAGCTAAAGCTCTCCCCTAGAGTTGCTCCTCAAACTTGTCTTCTAGATGGCTCTCCTGAAGCCGAGCTCTTTACTCCGCTCGCCTCCAAAGCGGACCTCTTCTCAACGAGTTCGGAGCACAACTCTCTCCTAGAGTTCCTCCTCACACTCGTCTCACAAATGGCTCTCTCCCAGAGCCGAGCTCTTCACTCCGCTCACCTCCAAAGCGGACCTCTTCCCAACGAGTTCGGAGCACAACTCTCTCCTAGAGTTCCTCCTCACACTCGTCGCACAAATGGCTCTCTCCCAGTGTCGAGCTCTTCCCTCCGCTCGCCTCCAAAGCGGGCCTCTTCTAAGCGAGTTCGGAGCTAAAGCTCTCCCTAGAGTTGCTCCTCAAACTTGTCTTCTAGATGGCTCTCCTGGAGCCGAGCTCTTCCCTCCGCTCAACTCCAAGGCGGACCTCTTCTCACCGAGTTCGGAGCTCACAACTCTCTCCTAGAGTTGCTCCTCAAACTCGTCTTCCAGATGACTCTCTCCTAGAGCCGAGCTCTTCACTTCGCTCATCTCCAAAGCGGGACTCTTCTAAGCGAGTTCGGAGCTCAAAACTCTCCCATAAAGTTGCTCCTTGCACTCACTTCAAAGAATGGGTCTTCCCATGGCTCGTACGAGGATCTTCCTAGCGCATCTTCTCCACCCCTAGGAGTAGAGCTCCTCTTCAAAATTCTCCAAAAACAGAGAGCACATCACCAGGCTTCGGAGCTCTTCACCTCTCCAAATATGCCGACCCCCTTCCTCGCCGAGCTACCGAGCTACTATGGGCAGAGGTGGAACTACCGAGTCACCGAGCCGAGTGGCCGAGGTACCGACCTCCACATATGGAGAAAAAAACCGCCGAGCCAGTTTCACCGTTGGATCATGCCAAAAAATGTGCTAAAACATGATGAATGGCTCAGATCGTGCCACGTCTCCACAAAACGACAAGATAACGTTTTCTCGAAATTTGAGCCTCTTGTCTCGTGATTCGCGCCACGATCGTGATCAACCGTCCAGATGGAGCCACGTAGCTCGGATCTGAAATCCGAGCTACCAATCTATCGAAATGCAAAGTGGCGAAAAATATGCCTCAAAATCCATGCTCGGATTCGCCGAACAAGCAAGCAGATAAAGAGGAAGAAAGAAAAAGAGGCTAACGGGTCGGGGTCGGATCCGACACCCACGGTCCGACCCATACCCTTCTTAGCTCCTTCATTCTTCTCCTTCTTCTTTAGTCTTTCCGCCAAGGTACCCAACACTTCTCCTCTTCTTCACTGTGCGAAAGAACAAGGCAGAGGAGAGAACCCGAATGCCTCTCCTCCCCTTCTTCTTTCTTCTCAGCGATGAGCTCCACCATGGCCATTCTACCGAGCCGAGGTGCCGAGGTACCGACCTCCACATATGGAGAAAAATACTGCTGAGCCAGTTTCACCGTTGGATCATGCTAAAAAACGTGCTAGAACATGATGAACGACTCAGATCTTGCCACGTCTCCACAAAACGACAAGATAACGTTTTCTCGAAATCTGAGCCTCCTGTCTCGTGATTCGTGCCATGATCGTGATCAACCATCCAGATTGAGCCACGTAGTTCGGATCTGAAATCCGAGCTACCGGACTACCGAACTACAAAGTGGAGAAAAATGCTCCTCAAAATCCATGCTCGGATTTGCCGAACAAGAAGCAGAGAAGAAGAAGAAAGAAAGAAAAAAAAAACAGCACGAGGGTCGGGTTCGGACCTGTTAGGGTCCTAAACCCGAACCCCTTCCTCCCCTTCCTCTTCTTCTCCATGTTCCCGCCAAAACCAAATAGAGCAAAACCCAGCCGACCTCTTCTCTTCTTCACTGCACCAAACCCCTCCTTCAACCTCCTAGCTCGTCGACACCGAACTTGACACCAAGCTCCTCCTCCAACGGCTAGCTCCACTCCGCTCATCGAGGCCGTTCTCCATGCCAAGCATCTCTCCACCGTCGAGCTCCGACCTCCAAGCTTGCCCATTCGCCGAGCTCTTTGTCCAAGCTCCGAACCCATCATCGGAGTTCTCCCGAGCTCCGCATACGATGAGCTCCACAAGCTCTCCTAGCCAGAGCTCCATCTTCAAGAACCGAGCTCTCCTCCACCCATCGTCAACCTCCTCAACGTCGAGCTCGCCACCTCCATGGCCGAGCTCCACCTCCGACGCCTCCCTCGACCAACCACATAGACGAGTTCCGAACCTAACTCCTCCAAGGCCGAGCTCCGAGCTTCGCCACGTTCGTCCAGACTTCGAGCTCCTCCTCTCCTTCGCCGAACGACCCCTCGCCTCATTCGCCGAGCTATCCGCTCTCCGAGCTTCGCCACGTTCGTACAGACTTCGAGCTCCTCCTCTCCTTCGCCGAACGACCCTTCGCCTCGTTCGCCGAGCTCTCCGCTCTCCGAGCTTCGCCACGTTCGCCACGACGTCGAGCTCCACTCCCTTCCGTCGAGAAACACTCCACTGTGTCGAGCTCCAACGATGACAAGCATCGAACCCATCGTCAAGCTTCCCTTCGCGAGCTCTTCTCCTTCGCCGAACGACCTCTCGCTTCGTTCGCTGAGCTTGCCGCTATCCGAGCCCCTCCGTGTTTGCCAATAGCTCCACAGGAGCTTTTTCAACCACCAAGTGTCGAGCTCCCCTTCGAGCGAACCTCCTACTTCGCCAAAATCACTCGCCGCGCACTCCGAGCTTCGCCGCGCTTTCGCTCGCCGAGCTCGCCGCGTACCCTGAGCTTCGCCGTGTTCGCCAAGCTCCGTCGAGCACCACTCCACCATTGGCGAGCTCCCTCCTCGTCTTGAGCGTCGAGCTCCTCGTCTCCAACTCGACCCCATAGTCGAGCCCCGCATCTCCGCTGTGCCCCTCGCCGAGCTCACGACAGTCGATCCCCACTGTCTCCAAGCTCGAAGGCGAAGGAAGGAAAGGGAAGAAGACGTAGGGCGGAGACGAAGGAGAAGAAAGAAAGAGCAAGGAAGAAGAAGGAAGGAAGAAAGAAAAAAAAAGCCACGTGGCATGCCACGTGGCGTCACATCCATGGGTTGGCCAGATCCGAGGTGCCGAGCCGAGGTGCCGAAGCACCGACCCTGTAATTGGAGAAAAAACCCGCCAACCCATACGATCCGTCCGATCGTCTTAAAATTCGCGTCGCGACACGATCGACGCTCAGAAATGCGCCACGTGTCCAGAACGAGATCTGCTTTGCGATGCGCGCACATCTGATCATGATCGATGCTCAGAAACACACCACGTGTCCAGAGCATGATCTACTTTGTGATGCGCGCCATCTGATCACGATCGACGTCCAGAAATGCGCCACGTGTCCAGGTAATATTTAATTAATTAATTAATTAATTAATTTGTTTTAATTATTTAAAATATCCGAAAAAATAATTAAAAAATCGAAAAAAAGTTAATTAAAAAATTATAAAAATAATTATTAATTCAAAAAATTTATTTTTAAATTCTGAAAAAAAATAATTATTAAATTAGAATAATTAATTAATATTTTCGATAATTAACTATTTAATTCGGAAAATGAATAAAAAATTCAAAAAAGATGAGAAAAAATTCAGAAAAATCTGGAAAAATCACCAAAAATCCAGAAAATTCTAAGTATATTTTTGGGTATTTTACAAGCCCAGAATAACACCGTTACACCCCAAGCAAGATTCTAAACTCCCTTAAGAACACCGATAAAATCCCGTACGCCATTAGAACAACAAAACTACTCCTCGAAGACTGTAAAACTCAGTCTCCAGGAGTGGGGGGCTCGTGATATAGCTAAAAATAGGATTAAATCGGGACCATTCACATCGGACACGAATCTTAAAGCTCAGGGATAAAACGGTAATTTCACCTACTAACGGGTCTGAAATGGGTACTGGATCTCCTCCCCAAAGATCCAATAACTCACGAACGGATCCACCTCAACTGGGTGCGGGTTTCAACGCGCAGCAAACCCGGTCCAGCAGGATAGGATTAGGATTTTTGATTAATACTAATCAACGGCCCTGATTCACGTTTATCCTTCCACTGGAAATTAGGGATTACATTCCTTATCTGATCACAGGGATTACATTCCTAATCTGATCACAGGGATCACATTCCTAATCTGATCCCAACGGCGACTATAAATACCCCCCATCCACCACCATTAAGAGGTAATCAATCTTTTGCCAATTTACACTCTTTCATAATCATTCCCGATTACTGACTTGAGTGTCGGAGGGTGCATCGCCGGGATCAACCCCGGTGTCTCGCACTTTTTGCAGGTGAACGGCGTGAGTCAACGGTCAAACTCCAGCGGAACAGGTTTCAGGTTTGCTATTCAAGTTTTCCAAGAATCCACAAATACTATCTATTTGCCCCCACACCAGATTTAGCGGTAACAAAGGCTAATATAAAAACTTATGCATGCTAAAATAAGAAATGAGAGTAAGAAAATGGAGATGAAAAATTAGCACGTGCATCATACGTGCAAAAATTGAAAAATACATTTTAATCAAAATAGGGGAAAATAGATTTCCATTTTATATAAAAAAAATAGATCCGAATACCAAAAATAAATAATCTAAACACATAGAAAACTATTGCACGTAGCGGTGAAAACACATAATCGATACGTGCATCAAGACACGTAAAAAGCACGTAAAATGCAGACATTGAAATATATATTTGAGTTGACTCAAAGTAGGATAAAATCAATACGGAAAATGTATAAATAGTCGGAAGTCAAAATACATAGTGAAAACACGTTACAAAATACACGTGCGTAATACACGAGGACAAAATTGTCATTTTCAATTTTGCGAGGTGTTACATTCTGAACCTCAAATATAGTCTCTTCCCCTCTTACTTTTCCAACCTCGCCAAATCTCATGGCTGTTCCCGAACTCATCCTATCCCTACCCCACGCAGCAGCTTCGATAACATTCAATTATACAACAGTATGGTTTGATAGTGATTCTCTAAACTATCTGTTTATGTGAGGATGAAATGAAGATTTCAATAATTACAGTATGAATGATATTTATAAGTTTCTGTGAATTCTCTCACATGTTTTAGGAGTTCTATATAATTTTACGAGGGTAACACTAGTATATTCTAGTAAGAGCATCCACAGTCGTTTGCTTGTTTGCCATTTTTACCTTTTTTTCTTTTTACTGTAGCGCACACAATCGTGAGCTATTTTTCCATTTTTTGGCAATTGGGCTACAGTAGAAAGAAAAAAGTAGCATTCTAAATAGCAAAATACATATTATAGCAGACGAAACATCTGGATTATTTAATTATATTTTCAACTGATCGGACGATGTCTGGATTATTTAATTATATTTTCAACTGATGTTTCGTCCGAAGTCAAAAATAATTAAAAACCAAATAAAATAACTGGTTAAATGAATTTAAGGGTGTGAATGAACATGATGTTTCGTCCCAATCCAATTTATTTTTTAAAAATTAATTTTGTAAAATTTTAAATTATTTTTACAATTTTTAAATTGATTTTGCAATTTTTTAAATTTATAAATAGATTGTCAAAATATATATTTTGTCATTTTTTTATATTGAACGACTGTGGATGCTTTAAAGGGGTAAAGAAATTGTCATCGTTTCTCCCGCTACGGTGGCTAAAATCACGTTTTGATGTCCTTCAATCTTCAATCTTCAATCTGATGAAAATGATGAGTCAGCAAACTTTATATGGCTAATGTTGGATATGGGCCTAATACTTTTATGGGACTTGAATCTATCTCCTGACGAGAGTAGTGGGCCACTAAATACTAATATGGGCCGAGGAAAAATAAGGGAAGGGTAAGATGGCTGCAGATATGGAGCATGTTTTTTTTTTGAAATAAAATGACTATAGTCACGGGTTTCATTAATGATAGTTAACGAAACATACAAAATAGTTTGAAGAGCGAGCTCCCCCATACAATCTAGTCCCAGATAAACTTCCCAAAATATAACTTGCTACAAGAAATACAATACAATTCTTCATAGGAGATACAAAGCACTTCCACCCTTTCCGGGAGTTATCACTGAATACTCTAAGCCATGATCCTTCCCGACTCGGGTCCTTGCTCCACTGATACGGAGCATGTTGCTTTTGATCATGGGACTGTTTTGTCAACTGCACTTGACAAGGATAGTTTTCCTTTCACCAACTCTCAAGTCTCAACTTAGGGATGTTCATTTCCCAATTCCTATATACACATTACATAAATACACCTCACACACACAATATATATACATGCATAAATACACAATATCTCACACACACACGCACATACACCTCACACACACACAATATATATACATGCATAAATACACCATATCACACACACGCACGCACGCACACACACCATCTCGTATGATCAAAAAGACTATAATGACGATGAAATTAGTAATGCCCCGGCTGGAAAAGTACACGGGCACGAGTACAAGCCTTAACATTCATCAAATACGATGTATAGAGCAGCTAAATCCAATATATTATTATACTCAAAGTTAATATAGACGAAATAAATATACATCAATTCATCTTTTACAAATAAGTCTAATAACATATACAACCTTTAGAAAATTAATACTCGAATCAGCTGAAATCATTATGCAAAATCCTGCAAATTATACTTCCATCTCTACAAGAATGTGAATCAGTAATGGATGAGAAACCACATGCCTAAGGAGTTTCGATACTGCTAAAAAGTGGATCAGACAAGTTTACATATGTGTAACAAATATAATTTTAATTTGCAATTAAAACACATGCTAACAAATAACATTTTTTTTTCCATAAACTTCTTTTTACCATCAGACCGACCCTAACCAAAACCCTTATTTTCAGCCCAAAATGAAGTTGATAGATTTAGATTGAGTATGATTGTGAAAGTAAGTAGATGAGCAAGTAAAAAAAAATATTACCTTTTTGTCCGTCTCAATTTTTAGCGCAAAATTTATTCTATATGAAATTACATGCACATAAACTGTTTGACGAAATTCCTATGAGAAGTTTATTACTGAGAAACAAAGGTGTGTTGGTTAGTAATAGTATGATGTGCTGCAGGTTGCAGAGCATGGGGTGAATACAGTCTCTGGGTAAAGGGTCTTGGATGGAGAAAAACACGCAACTTGAACCTAATTAGAAAATGTCTGGTTCAAGTAATTTTATGCAAATCTTTATTTGGTTTATTTCTTAAATAACTATTTTCATTAGAATTATTTATGAAGAACAGATATTTCTACCCATGTTGTATCAGACACATGAATATAACACGGCACTTAATTTTTTAGTTTAGTTTTTCCAAAGCTTCCTTGTATAGGTATGTTGTCTTGCTTTGTGTTCCGTGTCAGAGCTTCTAAGAGAATTGTTATTGAATTTTAGAGAGTAGAATCAACAAACTTTAATGCCTTACATTTGCTTTGAGATTTGTCAGAAGTGTTCCGTATTTTCTATTCACTCCTTTTGTTGCGTTCTGAACCCAACAGCTCGTAGTTGACATAAGAGAGTTCATCCATGCATGAGATAGACCTCATTTTGAAGTTAGGCTACACTTAATTCAATGAAAAAGATAGTATTCACTCTTTTTTTTTGGTTTATTATTCTTAGAAATTAGAATTATTGTTTAATTTTGTTTCCAGCTATTTCATTGTTAAAGTATCACCTAGGTTTGCTCATGTGTGATTGTTATGTTGTCGATCTAATTTTTGACGTCGCACTATTTTTTTGAGTGATTTGAGTTGTTCCTTACATCTGAAATTTTTATTGGAGTTTTGGTGTAATGAACAATTGTCAACATTATCCATGCTACAAAATAATGTTTTTTAATGGAAGTTATCAAACTAACATTCATTGATATCCTACTAAGAAGCCTACAAGCACAATATGAAGACAAAAACAAAAATAAGAGTAGGAGGCAGACTTTAATTACATTAAAATTAAAATTGACAATATCAAGTCTAAGAAATGATTAGAAATCAACTTTCAAATTCGAGAAGATAGCAAAATTTAAAGTAGCCTATAAAGTTTTTAAAAAAGAAATGTCCTTAAAATGTACACCAAGTAACTCAATATATCCCTTTGACATGAAGAGAATTCCATTAGACGTGTCTAAGTCTTATATTCCTCTTTATCATTGTAGAGAGAATTTATCTCCATTATCATGGCATACTAATTATAATTATTGATAGGTCTATATCTTACTGTAAAGCTATTTATTGGAATATCCAATACTAAGTCCATAACCCACTTTGTTTTATTTCTTGCAGAAGAAAGAGCAACTGATTTGGACACCATAGACGGTTCAGCAAGAGAACTTTGTCTCTTTAATCTTCAGCAAACATACTCACCACCCACTATTAACACATAACTGGTGATGGACTTACTATCTCCCAAACCAGACTCCTAAAAGGCATCTGAAAATCCTTCGAGGACGAGCAAATGATCTCCGTAGTGCAACACATAGAATTGAGTATCAATTAGAGATCTCATTAGCATATGAATGACCTGTCAATGCTTACTACTTGGATTGCTAGTGAAATGACTCAACATGTCTACAATGTAAGCAAAGTTTGGCCTTGTGCCCATCACAACATACATTAGACTATTAATAAACTTAGAATAACTAAGCTGTTTAATAGGATCACCTAAATTAGGCTCCAATTTGTTATTATTATGATATGGAGTTCCTACGGTCTTTCTACCAATGTATCCCCACTATACCTATAGTGAACTTATGTAGTGTGACTTGTTAGAAAATGAGTATTTTATACACCATTTACGAACCCGATTTTGAGCACTTTTTTGAGTAAGACCCTCAATGAATTATTGAGAGATCATGATTGATTTGTATTCTCCTTCGTGAATAGATCAAAATCATATATTTATTTGCTAAAAACGGTTACGGAATGAATGAGAAATTGTCTCTCAAAGTGAGACGTTTTTATTTCAGAAAATGGGTTGATGGAACATAATCCCACATCAGAAAAATCAAAGGAATTGAAAGAGGATATATAATAACAGCTTTCTAAGCATTGTAAGATAACTAGACAAGAGGTTCTCTTTCGTGCACGCAGGGGGGGGGGGGGGGTGGTGCAGATCTCGGACCGGATTACATGCGACCTGTGTGCGCCCGCACGTCCTGTAGACACGATTGCCGGACCGACATAACCCTACCCCGTGCAGAGCCAACTTTGCTACAGTTTTGATTTTTTTTTCCCTTTGTAAACGGATGAAATAAATGCAGAAACGGTTTTGTCTGCCATTTCAGTGCATTTTTAAATATTTTGCCTGCCGTTACTGTGTACGCATTCAATTGATTGTCTGCAGTTACACTGAAGGCATTCAAAGGCATTGACTGCTGTGTACAGTTACAGTGTACGCATTCAACAGATTGTCTGTCGTTACACTAAAGGCATTCATAGTATTGTTTGCCATTACAGTCTCTGACCCTGGCCCTATAAATAGAGGACCCCCCTCACTTTCTTCCCTACACAGAATCTCCTCTCTTCCTCTCTGTTTTGTTTCATTTTGGTAAGTTCTTCGGTAAGTCGGTGATAGAGTTCTGATGCTACAAGTTCGAGAGCGTTAAGTGGTGTCTGTGTGAACACTGTTCGTCCTTGCATCCTGTGAGACAGCCGCCTCAACTAGCTCCAACACCTGGACGAGGCAAAAATTGTTTTAAGGAGATTGTGTGCTACACAAGCCTCGACATCAAATCAGTTTGATTTCATTGTTTTCTTTTTTATTTTATTTTATTGGTTTTTTACTCTCCTCCTTCTCTGGTTTTTTGTGCCTATCAATAATTTGGATTTATGCCAAATTTTTTGTAACCAAAGTTGTAACAAAGAGAATAAATTTCCCGAAGTTGGTTTTATTGTAAACAAATTTTGTAACAAACTTAAAATAGTTTTTTGATTTTCTTGATTTCTGATTATGAGGCACTTCTTTTCTTTTTCATTAATCTGGAATACTTACACTCGTGTTGTGTATTTTTTAGAATCAAAATGACTAATGCATCGGAGAATGCTATTGTGTCTGAAACAGCCTAAGTGCCGGTTGCCGATACGATACAAGTACCGACTGCTGCTGCGGCACAAGTGTTGAATTTTAACTGCGGAATAAACTCAACAACGACGACGAGATGCAAGAACTATAGAATTAAAACAAGAGAACAAAGAACAACCAAAAGCAACACACAAGAACACACAAGATTTTTATCGAGGTTCACCCAAACAATGGCTACTTCCCCGTGCAGAGGCACTCCTGCGATTTCCATTAGAAATATGAAGATTAGGTTTATAGATCTCTCAAGAACTTACCACCAAGGTGTAGGGCTTCTCTCTATCTCCCTCTCTCTTAATGACAGCTGGTAGATCTCTATTTTTTTCACTTAACCCTAAAATCGTACACAATACAATATATATAGGATTCCACAACTTTCCATCTCAGCCGTTCATTTATTCAGCATCGGGATGGTTGACCGCAACTCTAGGACGGTCGACTGGTCCTTTCCTCGATTGCACGAAATCCAACAGAGAGCGGGTCGGTCGACTACGCGGTCAACTGGTCACCTCTTCAAGACTGCAGGTTGAGCTAGAGAGCGGGACGGTCGACCGGTCATCGGTCGGGGGGTGCGGTCGACCGCAACTCTGCTGTAGCCACTTGCTCCCACTTCGACTATCCTTCTCTCCTATCTTCTCCAACCCCATTATCGTGTATTGGATCCACAAACCCCAACAATCTCCCACTTGGAGACATATACACGAAGTCAGTAACCTGTTCTTCATTCTTCCATTGGCCTAGTCTAGGCCTGTGCCTCTGTGAGTATCCTCAACAATTAACCTGGAGACAATCCGATAGCGGTATAGCAAAACTGATGTTTCCTTCTATCCACCATCTTAGTGAGCATGTCTGCCGGATTCTTAGTGCCAAGAATCTTAGTTAGTTTCAACCATTTCTTCTCAACCGCCATTCTGACAAAATGATACCTCATTTGAATGTGCCGAGTCCTAGAGTGATATGCCGAGTTTTTTGCCAAGAAAACTGCACTTTAACTGTCACACCATAGTTCACCTTTGGGTTGCTTCCTGCCTAACTATTTCATAAGCTCCGAAATCCACAACATGTCTTTCGTCGCTTCTGTAAGTACCATATACTCTGACTCCGTGGTTGACTGTGCTACAACTTTTTGTAACTGTGAAGCCCAACTAATAGCTGTTCCACTAACTGTAAATACATACTCTGTAGTATTTCTGCAACCATCACGATCACCTAAAAAAACTACATCCACATAACCATGTATATACAAAGAATCTCCTCCAAAATAAAGAGAGTGATCTGAAGTACCTGCTAGATATCTAAGAATCCACCTTACTGCATCCCAATGCTGTTTACCTAGATTCTTCATATAACGGCTAACAACTCCCACTGTTTATGCGGTGTCTGGTCTTGTAAACACCATCGCATACATCAAACTTCCAATGGCTGAGGCATAAAGAATAACAGCCATTTCCTCCATCTCTGCCTCCGTTTTAGGACACAAGTCCATTGATAACTTGAAGTGAGCAGCCAAGGAACAAGTGACTGGCCTCGTGCCATCCATATTAAATCTCTTCAACACCTTCTTCACATAGTCCGCTTGTGATATCCAAAGCTTCTTGCTACTTCTGTCTCTACTGATCTTCATGCCGAGGATTTGCTTTACTTCACCAAAATCCTTCATTGAAAACTCCGAATCTAGCGCCTTTTTCACTTCCTTGATCTTCTCCATACATGAACCTGCTAAAAGCATGTCATCCACATACAACATCAAGGTAACTATATCATTGTCCTCATATCTACGAACATACACACAATGATCCGTTTTGCACCTATCGAAACCTTTTCCTCTCATGAAGCAATCAAACTTCAAGTACCATTGTCGCGGTGCTTGTTTGAGCCCATAAAGACTGTTCTTCAATCGACACACCATGTCTTCCATTCCTTTATCTTCAAAACCTGTGGGTTGTCTCATGTACAGCTCTTCTTCGACATCACCATGGAGAAATGCTCTCTTCACATCTAACTGCTCTAAGTGCAAGTCTTCAACTGCCACAATACTGAGGAGAACCCTAATAGAAGCCATCTTCACAACCGGTGCAAAGATCTCACTATAATCGACACATTCTCTTTGAGAGAATCCTTTCACCACAAGCCTCGCCTTGTACCTCTTACTGCCATCTGCCTCATCTTTGACACTAAAAACCCATTTGTTCATAAGAGCGCGCTTCCCTGCAGGTTACTTGGTCAACTCCCAAGTTTGGTTCTATTCCAAGGAGCTCATCTCGTCCTTCATGGCTAACTCTCACTGAATTCGAGCCTTATCCTCAAAGCCTCCTCATGAGTCTCTGGTTCTCCTGAATCCGTGTACAGAACGTGCTCGTGAACAACACTAGCCGATGGATCAAATATCTTGGTTGGCCTCATCTCTCGTGTTGATCTCCTCAATGTGGGTACCGGTTCACCGACCGGTTCAGGTTCCCCGATCTGTTCTGGCTATACCTGTTCGTCTTGGATAACTTGCTCATTCCCAATAGGCTCACCATGAGCCTCCTATACTGCCTGTGGTACTTGTACCCGCTGCTGCACTGTAGGGCCCCTACCACTAGGACCGCCTTTAGAATTTGAATCTGAGTTTGAGTCTGAATCCCAATCTGATTCTGAACTTGTTGTACTATCTTGACCTGTGTACCTGTCCTTGTATATAACCTCCTCATTGAACACTACATTCCTGCTGCGAATGACTTTGTTATCCACAAAATCCCAAAGCCTGTAACCATATTCATCGCCATCGTAGCCAATGAACACACACCTCCTGGACTTAAAGTCCAACTTCTTTCTTTCTTCCCTGTCAATTAGTGCATATGCCATACAACCATAAACTTTCAAATACGAATAATTAACAGTTTTATCTGACCATAGTTCTTCTGGAATGGCCCCATCAAGGGCACTAGACGGACAACGATTAATCAAGTACATTGCTGTATCAACTGTAGCGGCCCAAAGATGGACCGGAAGATCCGCATGAAGTCTCATGCATCTCGCCCTTTTGAGTATCATGCAGTTCATCCTTTCTGCTATACCATTCTCCTATGGAGTCTTAGGAATTGTCTTGATTCCTCTGATACCTTCCTTAGCCAGATAGTTAACAAACTCTTTGCTTGTGTACTCACCTCCGTTGTCTGACTTTATTGCCCTCACCTTGCATCCCGTCGCATTCTCAACCTTGGCCTTCCAAGATTTGAATGCCTCAAATACTTCTGATTTCTCGAGAATTGCATAAACCCAAACCTTTCTTGTAGCATCATTGATGAATGTGACGAAGTATCTCTTACCACCATAAGAGAATTCCTGAGCTGGACCCCACACATCTGTATGTACCAACTCTAACTTCCTAAGCCTCTTCTCACGCCCACCCTACTGAAAGCTAACTGTCTTCTGTTTGCCCATCACACAATTCTCACAAAAATCTATTTCAACCGTTTTCAGCCTCGGCAAAAGATTCCTAGAACAAAGCTGCTTGACACCCTTTTCACCAAGGTGCCCTAACCTGACATGCCATAGAATTGAAGAGGAACTACCTACTGATGTTATAGCAATGATATCACCTGAATCACCTTCCCTAAGTAAGTACAACATGTCACCATGCTTTCCTTTCGCCACCAACCTGGCACCTGTAGTCACCTTCCATTCTCCATGCCCAAAAGTTATTGTAAACCCTTCTTTGTCTAGTTTGCTAGTCGAGATCAAGTTTTTCTTCAAGCACGAAATATGTCTTGTATCATACAAGACCAATTGTCCACCATTGTGAGCCTTCACTCTCACAGTGCCCCTACCTACACAGGACATATCTGCCCATTACCAACTGAAATTGCACCAAAATTATCTGTCCTGTAATCCTAAAAAGCATTCCTCATGGGGGTACAGTGATAAGAAGCACCTGAGTCTATACACTAATCATTTTGCAAAATATTGAATCTAGCAGATAAACACAATTCATCAAGAGGTTCAATACTTACCACATTGGCTACCTGTGACCCTGCTTGCACTTTCTTATCCTTCCATTGGTCTCTCCTGTGTCCTGGCTTCTTGCAGTACCAACACTCACCTTTGCGATGTCCTGTTCCTGACTTGGACCTGTAATTCTTGCTTTGCGACCTTCCTCTGTTGTTACTTTTACCACGGTTATCAACTGACGGCGCGGTATTGCTAGGATATGACATCGAAGTCTCTCCATGCCTTTTCCTTCTTGCATCCTCATTCATAATGCTGCTTATAACATCCTTTAGGGTTGTCGTATCAGTCATGGTGCTAGTAATAGTCTGCTCTACTGTGTCGTAACTGTTGAGAAGACTAGATAGCAACAACAACGATTGTGCCCTCTCCTTAAACTTTAAACCCGAAGATTCCATCTGATTGTAAACCATACAGAAATTGTTGATGTACTCAGCAACCGAACCCCTTTCTGACAGCTTCAAGTTAACCAACTTCTTTAGGTGTAGGATCTGGTTCGCTGCATTCAGTTTCTCAAACATGTCTGTCAATATCTCCATTGCCTCCTTTGCAGTTCTTGCAATCTCAATATGAAATAGCGCCTTCCTGCTCAGTGACAACTGAATCTGCCCAAGCACTTTCTGATCCAATCTATTCCAGGTCGCCAATGCAACCGAATCGACATCCGTCCCTTCTGGCTTCACACCAAGCAATTGACCATCTAGATCATTCTGTTGTAGATACACAATCATTTGGATCTTCTACATTGTGAAATCCGTTCCATCAAACTCCTTAACTCTACTCTTATCCCCCATCTCAATCAATACTACCAACCTGTAGCTCTGATACCACTTTGTTGAATTTTAACTGCAGAATAAACTCAACAACAACGATGAGATGCAAGAACTATAAAATCAAAACAAGAGAACAAAGAATAACCAAAAGCAATACACAAGAACACACAAGATTTTTATCGAGGTTCACCCAAACAATGGCTACTTCCCCGCACAGAAGCATTCCTGCGATTTTAACTAGAAATATGAAGATTAGGTTAACAAATCTCTCAGGAACTTACCACCAAGGTATAGGGTTTCTCTCTATCTCCCTCTCTCTTAATGACGGCTGGTAGATCAGTATTTTCTTTTCACTTAACCCTAAAATCGTACACAATACAATATATATAGGATTCCACAACTTTTCATCTCAGTCGTTCATCTATTTAGTGTCGGGACGGTCGACCGCAAATCTAGGACGGTCGACTGGTCCTTTCCTCGACTGCATGAAATCTAACAGAGAATAGGTCGGTTGACCGATCATTTCTTCAAGACTACAGGTTGAACCAGAGAGCGGAACGGTTGACTGGGCGGTCGACCGGTCGTCGGTCGGGGGGTGCGGTCGACCGCAACTCTGCTGTAGCCACTTGCTCCCACTTCGACTCTCCTTCTTTCCTATCTTCTCTAACCTCAATATTGTGTATTGGATCCACAAACCCCAATAATGAGTGCTAGTGCCAACCGTTGTACCTGTCTCAGTCTCCCATGAGAAGAAACCTGAGAAGTTCAATGAGCAGAATTTTAAAAGGTGGTATTTGACCACATTGAATCTTGCAAGATTCTTGAACGAAGAAGCTCCAAATCTTAAGAAAATGAGTAAGATAACCAAGTCTTTGCCGCTGTGGATGCTTGGAAAAATGCTGATTACTTATGTAGGATTAGATAATGAACGGATTAGCCGATTCTTTGTATAATGTATATGTTGACAAAAGAACTGCTAAAGAACTTTAGGAATCACTAGACTATAAGTATAAAATTAAGGATGTCGGCACCAAAAAATTCATTGTGGGTCGCTTCCTTGACTATAAAATGGTACATTCTAAAACAGTGATCAGTCAAGTTAAAGAAATACAAATGATCTTGCATGAGATTTATGCTGAAGGTATGAACTTAAGTGAAAGTTTCCAAGTTGCATGTATAATTGAAAAATTGCCACCAGGTTGGAAAGACTTTAATAATTATCTAATGCATAAGAGAAAAGAAATGAGCATTAAAGATCTCATTGTCAGGCTTCGTATTGAAGAAGACAATAAAGAATCTGAAAATGTTGGAGTTATAAGTCATGCGGCCAAGGCAAATATAGTGGAACATAAATAACGTTCCAACAAGCACAACAATAAGGGTCCCAAATTGGGGCCTACGGGAGAAATCTCCAAGGAGCCGATGTTTCAAGGCAAGTGCTTCAATTGTGACAAGATGGGTCACAAATCTACTGATTGCAGACTACCCAAGAAGAACATGAACAGAGAAGCACATATTTTTGAAGGCATTACTCAAGAAGTTTCTGATATCAACCTCTTAGCTGTGGTCTCAGAGGTGAACATGTTGTGTTCAAACCCTAAGGAATGATTGATTGACACTGGAGCTACTCGACATGTGTTCTCCAACAGAAGTATGTTCTTCACTTTCGAACCATTAGGAAATGGGGAGAAGATGTTTATGGGTAACTCAGCTACTTCAGAAATCACGGGCCAAGGCAATGTGATCTTGAAGATGACTTCTAGAAAGGAAATGACTCTGAACAATATTACATATGTTCCTGAAATCCGTAAGAACCTGCTATCTGGTTCGTTGCTTAATAATCACATATTTCGTTTAGTGTTTAAGTCAAACAAATTTCTTTTGTCAAAGAGTGAAATGTATGTTGGTAGAGGATACATGAGTGGTGGAATATTTAAACTCAATGTAATGACCATGGTCAAGAATATCAATAAAGCTAGCTCTTCTACTTATATGCTTGAGTCTTCCAATTTATGGCATGGTAGACTAGGACATGTTAATTATGATACTTTGTGTAGACTAATTAACTTGAATCACATACCAACATTCCAAATTGATTCTAAACACAAGTGTGAAACTTGTGTTGAGGCAAAACTAACAAGATCATCGTTTAAAAGTGTTGAAAGAAATATTGAACCTCTTGATCTAATTCACACTGATATTTATGATTTGAAAATGATACAAACAAGAAGTGGTAATAAATATTTTATTACCTTCATTGATGATAGCACAAAATACTGTTATGTATATTTGCTTAAAAGTAAGGATGAGGTTATAGAGAAATTTGTTCTCTATAAAACTGAAGTTGAGAATTAACTCAACAGGAAAATTAAGATGCTAAGAAGCGACCGAGGTGGAGAGTATGAATCGCCATTTGCTGACACTTGTGCTAAGCATGAGATTATACATGAAACTATAGCGCCTTATTCTTCTCAGTCCAACGGTGTTGCTGAGAGGAAGAATCTTACATTGAAAGAAATGATGAATGCAATATTAATAAGTTCTGGTTTGCCACCAAACTTGTGAGGAGAAGCTATACTTTCAGCTAACTACCTTTTAAATAAGGTAGCCAAAAGGAAAGAAGAGAAAACTCCATATGATTTATGGAAGGGAAGAAAGACATCCTACAATTACTTGCGAATGTGGGATTGTCTTGCCAATGTGCCAGTACCTCCACCTAAGAAAGTGAAAATAGGACAAAAAAGGTTGATTGCATTTTCATTGGCTATGCACTTAATAGTAATGCTTATCGATTCTTGGTGTACAAATCTGATATCACTGATATACCAAAGAACACGATAATAGAGTCTAGAAATGCATCGTTCTTTGAAGATGTATTTCTATGTAAGTCAAAGGAGGAACCAAGTTCCTCCAAATGAACACATGAGACTATTAGTGAAGACCAAGATGAAGAAGTTGAGGAGGAACCTAGACGCAATAAAAGAACAAGAACGAAAAAATCTTTTGGTCCGGACTTCTTGCTTTTATGCTTGAAGGTGAACCCCAAATCTTCAAGGAAGCGGTGAACTCTAGTGATGGTCTTCTATGGAAAGAAGCCATCAAGAACGAAATTGATTCTATCTTGCAAAATCATACTTGGGAACTAGTGGATCTTCCACCAGGGAGTAAACCTTTAGGTTCCAAGTGGATCTTCAAGAGAAAAATGAAACCTGATGGATCAATTGATAAATACAAGGCAAAACTTGTAATTAAAGTTTATAAATAAAAGGAAGGTCTTGATTACTTTAATACATATTCTCCCGTGACAAGAATAAATTTTATTAGGATGGTACTTGCAATAATAGCTCTGCGCAATCTTGAAGTACATTAAATGGATGTGAAAACAACTTTTCTTAATGAAGATTTAGATGAAGAAATCTACATGGAACAATCTGAGGGTTTTTCAGCTCTGGAACATGAAAAGAAAGTGTGTAAACTGGTGAAGTCATTATATGGCTTGAAATAAGTTCCAAAGCAGTGGCATGAGAAATTTGACAATGTCATGATGACAAATCTCTTCAAGATTAATGAATGTGATAAATGTGTATATGTCAAAGACACAGAAAATAGATATGTTATTATATGTTTGTATGTAGATGACATACTTATTATTGGAAGTAATGATAAGATGACTAAATCTGTTAAAAACATGTTGAACTCGAGATTTGACATGAAAGCCATGAGACTAGCTGATGTTATATTGGGAATTAAAATCACAACAATATCAAACGAGTTTATTTTATGCCAGTCACATTATATAGACAATATTCTTGAAAAGTTTGATAAAGATAATTTAGGAATTGCCAGAACTCCAATCGATCTAACTCTACACTTATTCAAGAATAAAGAAAAAACTATTTCTCAAGTAGAATACTCTAGAATTATAGACAGTCTAATGTACTTAATGAGTGTACAAGACCAGACCTAGCCCATGTAGTTAGCAAACTAAGTAGATATACGAGTAACCCTGGAAGTGAGCATTGGCAAGCGATTACAAGAGTACCGAAGTACTTGCATTTTACTCGTAACTATGGGGTGCATTATACAAGATATCCGCCTGTACTTGAAGGATACAGTGATGCAAATTGGATATCTAGTGATAATTCAAAATCCACCAGTGGCTATGTGTTTACACTAGGCGGCACAGCCATTTCTTGGAAATCCTCAAAACAAATAGTGATCGCTAAATTCACGATGGAATCTGAATTCATCGCACTGGACAAATGTGGGGAAGAGGCTGAATGGTTATGCCACTTCCTTGAGGATATTCCTAGCTGGACAAGGCCTGTGCTCCCAATCTGCATACATTCAGACAGCAAATCTGTAATTTGTAGAGTACAGAGCAATATGTATAATGGTAAATCTAGACACATTCGTCGAAGACATTATACAATTAGACAACTACTCTCTACTAGAGTAATCTCTGTGGACCATGCAAAGTCAAAGGATAACATTGCGGATCCGCTAAGCAAAGGGCTAAACAGAGAGCTAGTTGACAAATCATCTAAGGGAATGAGACTAAAGCCTGAAAGAATGTCGGTACAATGGACACCCAACCTAGCTGACTGGAGTTTCCAAGATCTAGGTTCAAAGGGATAACAAAATTGTAAAGACCAAGTTGGACCACTGTGGGGATTTTCCCATGTCTATTTCCATGATGAAACAGTGATGCCTGTAAGATAACAGGTTAACCTAGGCTTTTAATGATTCTTATGCGTTGGATATTCGAGCAGAGTAATGCGGGTTACTCTTAATTAAGAAATCACCTATGTAAGAGGGAAGAAGGGCCGCTTCCAAGGGAATAATATAAGGCAATATTCCTATCAAACTCTTACAGAACTAGGCATATGTTCATGGCCAAAACGAACATAATAGTGAGAACTGAAATGCATTAGGAAGATTCCTGTGTGAGATATGTCATTATTTATACAAATGATAGAACAGTTCAAGAATATCGTGTCTACTGTTTAGTTAGTAAAGTAAACATATTTTCATAAGGGAAGGTTCAAAGGTAACACCTACCTTCATATGCAGGCCTCGACCACTGAATTCTATCACCTAGTCTGTCGTTTCGGTCAGTCGAAATAGATGCAGTTGAGGTCGGACCCGATTCGACGGGTGTTCGACAATTCTTGAACCAGCATCCTTATATCTTGACATCCTGCTCGTTGATGAGCCTATCAAATAGGTTGTCCTGTATTCTTTGTCTTAATTCTTGATTGATTTGTGTTCTCCTTTGTGAGTAGATCAAAATCATATATTTATTTGCTAAAAACGGTTAAAGGATGAATGAGAAATGTCTCTCAAAGTGAGACATTTTCATTTCTGAAAATGGGTTGAGGGAACATAGTCCCACATCGAAAAAATCAAAGGAATTAAAAGAGGATATAGAATAATATCTTTATAAGCATTGTAAGATAGCTAGACAAGAGGCTCTCTTTCGCGCGCGAAGGGGGGTTGCAGGTCTCGGACCGGATTATATGCGGCTTGTGTGCGCCCACACATCTTGTGGACATGAATGCCGGACCGATATAACCCCACCCGGTGCAGAGCCACCTTTTTCTACAGTTTTGATTTTCCTTTGTAAACAGCTGAAATAAATGCAGAAATGGTTTTGTCTGCCGTTTCAGTGCAATTAAATATTTTGCCTGCCATTACAGTGTACTCATTCAATTAATTGTGTGTAGTTACACTAAAGACATTCAAAGACATTGACTGCTGTATGCCTTTACAGTGTACGCATTCAATAGATTGTCTGTCGTTACACTAAAGACATTCATAGCATTGTCTGTCATTACAGTCTCTGACTCTGGACCTATAAATAGAGGACCCCCCTCACTTTCTTCCCTACACATAATCTCCTCTCTTCCTCCCTGTTCTATTCCGTTTTTGTAAGTTCTTCGGTAAGTCGGTGATAGAGTTCTGACGCTACAAGTTCGAGAGCATTACGTGGTGTCTGCGTGAACACTCTTCATCGTTGCATCCTGTGAGATACTCGACTCAACTAGCTCCAACACCCGTACGAGGCGAAAACTGTTTTAAGGAAATTGTGTGCTACACAAGTCTTGACATCAAATCGGTTTGATTTCATTGTTTCCTTTTTCATTTTATTTTATTGGTTTTTTACTCTCCTCCTTCTCTGGTTTTTTGTACCTCTCAATCATTTGGATTCATGCCAAATTTTTTGTAACCAAAGTTGTAATAAAGAGAATAAATTTCTCGAAGTTGGTTTTATTGTAAAAAATTTTTGTAACATGACTGGCTAAGTGTAATTCTTGTTTAATAATGCCCACTTCCATACCCAAAATAATGTTCACTATCCCTAAGTCTTTCATGCTACATGCTTTAGTCAACATTCTTTTGTTAAAATTAATTTTAAAATCAGTGTCACATATCAACATGTCATCAACATTCAACACAACTTTATCACATTTATTAAGAATATATAGACATTTATCAGATAAATTTTTTCAAATGCTAGCTTTCTATTAGTCTTATCAAACTTTTTATGCCATAGTCTAGGTGCATGTTTAAGACCATATAGGGATTTAATCAATTTATACACTTTCTTTTTTTGGTCTACCATAACAAATTCTTCAAATTATTACATGTAGATATCTTCAGTGAGATAACTATTAAAAAAAGCTGTTTTAACATCCATTAGAAGTATGCTACATATTTTTCAATAGATGCAAGAGCTAACACAATTTTAATAGTGGATTGGTGACAAATATGTGAATAAATATCAAAGTAATCAATACCATGTACTTGTCTGTACCTTTTTGGTACTAAACGTGATTTATATTGTGTTATCAGGGTTAAGTTACTTTTTAAGTACCCATTTACATCATATATCTTTTGCACCCTTTGGAAGGTCTAACAAAGTCCAAGTACCATCATGCAATAAAGAATCATTTCATCCTCTATCGCCTCCATCAACAAACAAGAATCCCAATGTTTTTCTACTTCTTTATGTAGTAGGATCTTTTACTAAGATATATGTGATGAAATAGTTAGCATAGTCTTTAGGTGTTCTATCTATTATAGAAATTATCTTAGTCTCTATTTGATTGGCGTGGGCTTAATATCCATAGCAGTATCACTTTGTTTAATTACTAACTCAAGGTCTGTAATTGTATCTATATAACCAGATAATGAAATGCGTTTATCCTTAAGAAATACATTCTCAAAATAAACAACATTCTCCACTCTATCACATGATTAGTTGATTGATCCAAATATTTGTCTGCAACACTATCTTCTGCTCTACCTATGTATACACATGTGATTGTGATCATTCTAGTCCCTACTTTAGTCATTTTGAGATCATGAATTTTAGCATATGCAACATAACCTCAAGCATTTAAGTCAGTTAAGTTAGGAGAACGTTTAACCAAATTTCATAAGGTGTGGTAGTAAGTTTAGCATGTGGTAGTCAATTTAGAATGTAGTTTGTTGCTAATACAACTTTCCCCCAATAACTCGATGGTAAGCCAGCTATTACAATCACAGAGTTTAACATTTCAGTTAGTGTCATGTTCATACGTTCTACTATTCCATTTGACTGAGGTGAATAAGGGACTGTAGTTTCTGCAACTGTTCCATTTATATTACAATACTCTTGAAATTCTCTAGATGCATACTTTCTCCCCTGGACACATCAATTTTTTTAAATTTAAATTAAGTTGATTTCCCACATGTTCTTTAAAGATTTAGAATAAAGTAAGTGCTTCATATTAGATTTTAGAAAGTAAATATGAAAATATCAAGAACAATCATCAAAATATAATATCAAATACGTTTACTTCCATAAGTTTGAAAAGCTTAAAAATCACAAATATCAGAGTATGAGTACTAGCAGTTGTGTATAACTAGTTACCGATTTACAAGACTTTTTAGTCAACTTGGTTTGTGTACACATATCATATTTGTCAAATTTCATGCTTGTAAATTTTAAAAAATATGTTGCATTTTATGATTATTCACATGCCTTAATATACGATACATAGTCTTTGGCTCCACTGGAATATTTTTGCTAACATGGTATAATGTGCTTCTCGTCCAAATGCTGACGAAGGTCCATCCCTTCAAGATAGGCGTTGATGACGCATTGGGGGTATGACTGCTCACGATGTGCCAAAGATGGGGTTGAGGTGCAGACTGAGCCTCGGTTCTTAATTAGTCAGTCGGACTGAGCTTCTGCTCTCAATCGGACTGAGCCCCGATTCTCAATCGTTCTAGACGATGGTGTTGGGAGCCTATTGACGCAGCCCCACTGGAAGGAGGCTGCAATGGCGGGGGAAGAGGATCGCCTTGGCGGCTAGTGGCAGCCTGCCTTCTTCTCCGATTGTTCGATTAGCTTTTACCACAAACGACGCCAATTTTGTTGCTGCTAATTTTGGTGTAGAGCAATCAGTAATGAGTTCTTTTATTTAGAGAAAAAACATTGATCTGGACCGTCGACCAGGATCTGAATCTGTATAGTTGGAAACACCTAGGAACCTACAAAAGTCTCACACCAGAGTTGGCTCCGGTCTAACGATCAAGTCAATCACACCTGCCGACGCTCGAGTCAATTATTAGAATAAAGGTTAGTGTTTTTAGTGGAGAAAATATTGATTACCTTTGATTGATGGATGTGGAGAATATTTGTAAGTTATGAATCATTTACAGAAGATTAAACAAAAAGGTATATTTTAAAGATTCGGTTGGAGATTATCCTGGTAAAGGGATAGAATAAGCAACTAAACTATGTTTTGGGGGGATTTGATTTGACTAACATCTGTGATGGACTGGAAATTCCCTTCTTCTTGGGCCTCATGCAAACCCTAATTGCGGATCTGGTTGGGCTAATGGGCCTAGAGATGGCCAATAATTCTTTTAGTAGGCTTGTTGTTGTGGTGAAATTATTGTACTTCCCCTGTTGACTTTAAGATGCTTGTTGAGACCATGTGGCCCCAACTTTTTTCCATATCATCTGCATTTATGGCCTTCAACTCATATAACACATTATTGAATTCCACTATATAATCATGAAGAGCAGTACCTTCCTTAATTAAGAAACGAAACAGTTTTCTCTTCGAGTAGATCTGATCTAGTAATGATGATCTTGAATAGTCAATTTTGAGTCTAGTAGATAGACTCGCCACACTTTTCTCGTCAAAAAAGTTGCACTTGATTTCGTCCGCCAATGATAGCCGAATTAAACACAACACTTTTGAACAAATCTCATCATTCTTCTCCTGTGTCATGCTAGCAGGCTTTTCTGGTTTGTCTAGATGCGCTATCTCCTTCTTGAGCAATATGGAAGCTCTTTTGAACCATTACATCATACATGTCCACCTTTCGAAGATTAAAGTTGATATTATCACCGAATTGCTTAATCTTCAAGAAACCATGGTCTGTCATCTTTACCAATGAACTCGAACAACTCCTGGGTTCACTGATACCACTTGTTGGTAAATTCAATGGAGCAGATATTTAGCGTGAGATGCGACGACTGATCACAAAGAAAAATTAAACATAGACCACACCAAACACAGAAGCACACAATTTGTCCTGGTTTGGCGAAAAAAATCTAAAGAAGCAATAATCAAGATATTATCAACTAGAGACGACACAAGAGTTACATTACTCTCACCTAGAATTTATCTATATCTCAAGTCCCACTAGAAGATACTCTGATGTTTACAATGGAAAACTCTCAGATGAAGTAATCCACTTTCAATGGTAGCCGTAATAATTATTTAATGAAGTCTAGAATTCCTAGATTTAAATCTCCATCTTATTTCTAATTATGTATATCCTTATTTCATGTTTATCTACAAACAACTTCATGTATATCCCCAAGCCAAAACTGAAATTTAAATGCTAAACTAGGACTCTTTCATAGTTATCCAATATTTGATTACTTTCCATCATTCTCTGAGCTAACTCTAATAACTAACCCACTTTCACTAATTATTTAGCCAAACGACCAACTTTCAAAAAGATTTAGCCAAACGACCCACTTTTATAAAATATTATATCTAACTAACCCTATTAATATAATAACCTAAAAACAAAATTTTATATATAACCCTACTTTAGAAATTATAAACTATAATATATTTTATCATTATAAAAGCTAGAAAATTCACAGAAAATAAAGAAACTAAAATTAAAAAATCTTTCAAAATTAAAGATTAGATACATTGAAAAAAGATTAACAGAAAGGAAGCATATTGCTAGTAAGAAATATTAGAATACTTGTTACTAACAAGAAAAGTAACTATTAAACTAACTAAAGAAATACAAAAAGAGATAGCATACAGAGTATTAGATTACAGAAACGAAGAAGCAAGTTGGTATTACCAACAACTATTAGCATTCAAAATAACATGCTAAGTATGGCCAATAAAGTAGTTGCATTAAATCCTAACATAACCCCAAAAATTTATATGATAAATATACAAGAGTTGGAAGAAAATTACAATAGTCCTGAAATTGTAGGAGATATAAGAAAAGATTTACAAATCATAAATAAAAATATAAAAGAATTAGCTAGATATATAACTGACTACCTAGAAGAAGAATTAGGCATAACGGAAGAATGTATGAAGGAGTTAGAAGCAATAACAAAACTTAATATAAATATTTTGGAAATAGAAGATTTAATGAAAAATCCTAACCCAGTAGAAGTAGAAGAAGGCTTGAAAAATCTAGACATAACAAATGAAGAAGTAAAAATGGACCAAGATAAGATTATAGCAAAACCTTCAGAAATTCCAAATGACATGTACGAAATCTTAAGGCCACCACCTAACAAAAAACCTTACCAATTACTATGAAAATGGCAAAATACAAAACGAAGAATGCAGCTAGGAAACTACAAAGAGAAGGAAACCCCAAAATATGAACCTACAGAACACTACGAAAAAAGAATAGCAGGGAATGGAGAATGGTTAGACCTAGATTGCGTAAAAGACATAGATAGGAAAATTGAAGAATGGATAAAAGCCTTACTAATAGTAGGGTTTAGGCATAATTTTACAGGAAACGCATTTGAGAAATTTATAGAAGCCACCTTTATAGGTGTAGTAGTAAAATGGTGGAATGGATTAAAGGAAGAAGAAAGAAATACTATAAGAAAATCAAGACCAATTGATGATAGAAGAACTGAAGAAACCTCAGCACAACGAACCTTAAGTCTAAACGAAATAATTTCGAATTACGAGATAGCAATAAGAACAGAATTCAGTGTATACGATAAAGGAGAAAAACACACTATATACAAAAAGAATCAAGCAAGATGGAGACTAAGCAACTTAGAAATATGCGTCATGTGTTATTTTGACAACTACACTTGTGAATTTAGAGAATATTTTCAAGATAGTTATTACATAAAAGAAGAAAGGAGTCCAATTCTGGATTCATTCTTTCTAAAACTACCTGATCCATGGAGTATAAATATATATAGTGCATACATAGGGGAGAAAGTAAAACCAGAAGTAGACACTTCAGGGTATAGAACACAATTCGTAAAAGATTATAGAGACAAAGTATGCCAAGATGCTAGAGCAACAATGAAATATTATAAAACATATAAATAAAGAATTTGTTGTGAAGATACAAGACCGAATCATTGGGGATGCAATAATAACTATAATTATACAAATAAGAATAATCACAAATTCTAAAAATATAAACCAAAATATAGAAATTTTTTTAAGAGATATAGAAAACCCTATAAAAAATACTTTAGAAGAATAAATAAAATAAAAATAGACAGTATACGAAAAACCCTAAAAAAATGTAATTGTTACATATGTGGAGAGGTAGAACATATATCACCAAATTGCCCTAAAAGAATGAAAAAAGAAAATGTAAAATACATAGAAGAAATTGAAGAAATGAACAACATAAACTATGAACCCACAGAATATGATGAAGAATGGTCAGAAATAATTGAAGATGAAGAAATAATGGTAATGGAAGAAGATAGTGGAAGTAGTGAAGGTGAAACAGAAGAATGTGAAATAAACATGATAACAGAAATAACAGAAATATGAGAACCTTCAGAAAGAGAAGAAAACAATGAAGAAGTAAGATAAAGAATGTGCTTTGACATACAAAAGTACGATAAAATAAGAGCGACCAAATTAGATATAAATCCAAAAGAAAATTTTAAACTACTAATATTCGAAACTAAGAAAAGTACCATCATAATAGCTAGAAATAATGAACATCCTATTGACATTGAACAAGCACAAGGGAAAACCATAATCCTATTAATAACCGAAAGAATAATAAGACAAGAGACGGAAAAAATAAATGAGAAAACCAGAAAAATATTAAGACACATACATTTAGGAGCAGTACAAATAATAATAAAAGCTTATTTTAAGGAAGGGATAAATACACTCCTGGAAATATACCTAATGGATGATAGGATAATATCAAGTACACAAGATGCCTTAATAGGAATAGTACAAGAAAACCTAATGTAACAAAAGATAAAATTTACAATAAAACCTAATTTCTCTGTAAGCATGGTAGAAGAAAATAAAGACAAAAGTCTAGTCATGTATCATAGGTTATCAGGAATAGAAATGATAGAAAAAAGCAAAGTTATGAGTATACAAATAAGAAATATTTATGCTTTCTCTAGCAAACACGAAGTAAAAAATAGAAATACAGATAGTTTTAAAATAGAGCCGCTATTCAGCGAAATTATAAGATACAAACCAGCTAGAGAAAATCCTGAAATGACTATACCAAATTATATAGAATTCGACTTTAATAAAGCAAAAGAAACTGCAAAAGGAAAAGAACCAAAAATAATGTTCGGAAAGAGTTCACTATCAATAAGAAATAAACAACAAATATTGGAATTAATACCAATAATAAATACATTAGAACACCAAAACAATAACCAATTTAAAATAGAAATAGAATATTACGACAATGGGAAATGGAATAAACAAATAGTCTTAGTAGATACATGAGCTACTAATTCACATATTAAACAAACAAATGTAAAAATTACTGAATTAATAACATTAGAAAATCCATATTAGTACCTAGACTATTACAATAATAGACATCCAATTGTACATAAAATTATACTACCACTAAGGATAAATGGTAAAAAGGAAATATTATTACACTTACATGTAGACCCATAACACCATGTTAATGAAATGCTATTAGGAACTGACTTCCTTTCATCAGTACAACCTTACTCAATTCAAGAAGAAAAAATCACAATAACTGTAAACAATGAAAGTATCATAATAAATAGAATATTAGATTAATGAATCCATTAAGAGCAACAAAAAACACATTATACATACTAACAGAATTTGTTTACGAATGATACAAATCAAGAAACTACCATAGTCTAATAGACACCAGAGCAGGCACTAGCCTATGCCGCAAAAATATACTACCAAAATGGAAACAAGATGGATATAATAAAAAAGCAATAACTGGATTAACTGGACAAACTATCATACTTGATAAGTATCAACAAAATATTAATGTACAAATAGGAAGTTACATACTAAAAATACCAAAAATATACCAGTTTGATGATATGAATAATAATGTGCTCTTAGGAAATGACTTTTTCCAACAATACTACCCTATAACCATATCACATAAATCGGTTGTATTTACGACGCCTTGTCAACCCCAAGCAATGGCAATTAGAATAACCCAACCTTATTCTAGAATCTACCTACCACACATCAGAGTTTCTTCAACCAAGTGTGGTGAATATCAATATTTACCAAACAAAACTAGAATACAACAAGTCCAAGAAATAACTACAAAAAAAATTTTACAAAAACAATTAGAAAATCTGTGCAGAGAAGACTCTTTGGCAAAATGGGACTTAAGTAAACCTAAAGCACACATAGAGTTACTAGATAAGAACAAAATAATAAAAATTAAACCTATAAGACATACTCCAACAGATCTAGAAGAAATCAAAATACATATAAAAGAATTAATGAAAAATAATTACATAAGAAAATCACAAAGTCCACATTCATCACCAGCATTCATAGTAAGAAAGCATTCAGAAGAAAAAAGAGGTAAACCTCGAATGGTAGTAAATTATAAGGAACTAAATAAAAATATTAAAAGGTTTGGATACCCACTATCAGACATACAAATACTACTTAACACAGTAAGAACAAGAAAAATATATTCGAAATTTGATTGTAAATCAGGATTTTATCATGTAAAACTAACAGAAGATTCAAAACCTTTAACAACATTTAGCACATCTCAAGGATTTTATGATTGGAATGTATTACCATTCGGTTATCAAAACAGCCCAGGAATATTTTAGAATATATGGATAAATTTTTTGTAAAATACAATAATTTTATATTAGTATATGTAGATGATATTCTAATTGGATCCGAAAACGAGGAATAACATAAAGAACATCTACTAAAATGCATAGAAATAGTGAAAAATACAGGTATTATACTATCAAAAAAGAAGATGGAATTATTCAAAACTGAGATAGAATTCTTAGGAACAAAATTATCACAAGAAGAAATAAAATTACAGCCACATATAGCAGAAAAAATAAAGACATTTCCTAATGTCCTAAAAAAAAGAGAAGTACAATCTATAATAGGGTTACTAAATCAATCAAGTGTTTACATACAAAATTTATCTGCAAAAACAAATTGGTTACAACAAAAACTGAAAAAGATTAAGAAATGGGAATGGACCCGAGAGGATGAAGAAAGACTTAAAATATTAAAACAACAAACTTTAGAATTACATAAGCTAAGATTACCTGTTAAAGAATGTTCATGGATAATAGAAACAGATGCGAGTAAAAATAATTGGGGAACAGTATTAAAATTCATTGAAATAGGAGAAGAAGAAGAAAAACTAGCCAGATATACTAGTGGATCGTTCACATAGACCTAACAAAATTACTACATAAATGAAAAAGAACTACTAGTAATCTTAAAAGCTATAAAAAGTTTGAGTTATTCATAATACATACAAAATTCACAGTAAAAACAGACAATACACAAGCAAAGAGTTGGATTAACAAGATAATAGACCCAACTATAGCAAATAAAAGATTGATAAGATGGTAAATGGAGTTAGCACATTATGACTTCTCAATAGAAAATATAAAAGAAAAAGATAACATCCTAGTAGATTTTTTGTCAAGAATCTAACAATTTTGTTTTTACAGGATGAAAAATAGAGTGTAGCATATAGAGCAGGATATAGTCTACCTAAAGGAGACAGTGGACCAATTAAAAGGAGAATTTAACCAACTACAGCTGCAAATATGTGGTCTTCAAAGTATATTTTACCAATATATAAATACAGATCGTATTGAAAAAATGAGTGAAGAGAGTGAACCAATTAACTCACAAAATACAAGTGGGATCACAAAAATAGCCACACAAGGGGAAAACTCCATATCCATACAACCTACTACCTACAAAGAGAGTTTACTCTCAGATCCTCCAAAATACTTCAAGAAGGATTTATTTTTACAATATATTGAGAAATTATGCCAGGCCACTCAGGTTAACCAATTCATCAAAACTATTTCTCAACAACATATGAACAAAGCGATCATACTACCAAGAGCAAATCCAAAAACAGTGAGGGTATTGTTCGAAAGAGGGCTTATCCACTGCATCTATCCATCTCGAGAATGTGAAGAACTTAGCCAGTTACCAAAAGAAGTATATAAAGCTGCTAAAAGTTATTTTGGTCTCACAAAGGCATCCAAAATATATGTCCGTGTATTTTCAGCTATTCCAGAATTTCTTGAAGATAATGAAGAACTACCAGCTGAACATATTATAAAAATAGGGATGACTACACAAGTCCTGTTTGGAGCAACCAGTATTATACCATATAAGAACGAAGAATTTGAAAAACTAACCGCAGAAAGAAGAGCTATGAAATTTAGAACAATGTATTGTGAACTGAAGGACATACAAAACAGAGACGATAACATATAGATCTATGATAGCCCTGACCCACAAAAATTAATGATCTACAGCATAGCAAAAATTAAATAACCACAGTCAAAGAAATAAGTCTTTGACAGCTGGTATCGAATCCTGAATAAAGGTGACATGACAATGACAGAAGAGACAGTAGTCCACTACTGTACATTGATGAGGATGGAACCACAACATTCATGTATTTCAGAAAAGAACAAGAGAAGGCTGACGAAGAGTTGTTTCTGATGTGAAGCATGTGAAGATATCTTCAACATAAGCAGTGATGTAATTACCTCAATTATTTATCTATGATGTAAGCAATGATGTAAGGAGAACAATAATTGTATCTGGTGTAAAGCCATCCATTCTTCTATAAAAGGAAAGACAGGGTAAGGGAGAGAGGTGGACAATCTAGGGGAAAGAAATTCCATATAAGTTTGTAAGAAAGTCTGTAAGGGGTTTGAGAGAAATAAAATTATCTTTCCATGAGTTCTGCTACAAGATCTGTTACTAAATAAGGTATGAGCAACAAATTTTCTTATTTGGGAAGAGTTTTGTAAGGCTCTGCCTCAAAGATCTTGCAAAAAGATCCATTTGTAACCTTCTAAAGTTAGACTATACACCTAGTAGCAGGAAACGAGCTAGGTTGTGGTTGCCTGTATCGAAGTGGTATTAGTTGTTCCAGACGTATCTCTCAGATGAAGCTCGTTTTGAGAGCATAGTAATCCTGAGATGGGAGGAACGTAAAATGAGCATTGAAATCGGGGTGCATACCTGTGGTATTTTATCCACTGGTAGTAACTAGTACAGAGCAGATCAAAGAGGTTTAACTTGGTCGGAAGCATGATGGGCCATTTTGTTTTGATTTTAGGGTATCATTAGAAATCTCTCTCTACTCCTAATTTTATAGTTATTGATGTCCAGTAGAACTAATGGATAGTAATAATTTCGGTATTGCCTCAGAGATTTTTGAATTAATGCTTAACTATCAAGGAATTGATAGAATGCTAGTTTTGATGTTTATTATCCTTATAGAGTAACAAGTATGGAGGATTATTATGAATTTAAATTATTCTTTTTCAGTATACAACGAGTAATAATTATAATAATAAACCAAATAAATCCTGGACTATCTAGTAATATAAATGTCGAAATAATTGATGATCTAACTTACAATGAAAGATCTTTGTTATTTTATGAAAATTGTGTATTTAATAGTTATGTATGGAGCCCTATAACAGCATACAAACAATTTCTAGAAAAAAATGAACAGATTGGAAAAAAAAATAGACATATAGAAGAATTCGAAGAACCCCCATATGATAGTTACAGTGAAAGCTCTGAGACAGAATTAGAATATATGAGAGAACTTGAAGATGACATTCCTTACTACTTCTTTGAAATAGAATATATACATTATTTCTAAGAATATTATTTTACAGAAAATAATCACCTTAAAAAATTTAAAGTTTTTGATACTCCCTTTTCTCTTCTGTTTTAATGTTTTTCAGGTGATTTCACGACACGTGCTTCACAAACAAGTTGGTATCAGAGCCGAGTTATAGTAAGTAATTTTTACATAATTTTCGTAATTTTCTTTAAATTGATCACTAATTTATAAGCTATAGAATAGAAAACAAAATTTTAATAATAAAAACAGAAATTATCTTAAAACCCAAGAACTTTTAGAATTTAAAGAAAGGTCACACATTCTATAGAAATTACTATAGGAAGTAGACTATAAAAATTCAAATAGTAACTAGGTCATTTAGCTAAATAGTTTTCAAACTAGGTCATTTGACCAAATAAAATAAAAAAGTGGGTCATTCCACTAATTAGCTCTCAGTCTCTAGAATGCATACTAAATATTGGATTATTTTACTTAGCCCCCTACTTTGACCATTAATTTTCTAGGCTTTAGAAATATTTTTCCTTCATAAATTGTTACCTCAGATGTGAGACATAAACTAAAAAATGACCCAAAAAGGAAATCCCTTTGGCCCGCTAGTCAAGATAAATATTTGGTAAATTAGTCTAAAGCCCTATATACTAAAAAAGGAAACTCCCTTATTGAAGTCTATGGTGTAAACTAATTTAACCATCCAACAAACTACTATTTAAGCCATAACCCCAACAATCTCCACTTTGGCTCAAATCAAAGCCTATACAATATTGATAGCCCTCCTCCTGGGACTATATTATGTGTACCTCTGTCAAAATTTTTGACTCGACTGTTGCCTTTGTCATCTTGACTCGGCATCTTTGCCTTTCATCAATCACCTTATTGGTATGGCAAGAGCATGCCTTCACCTACTTGTTAACTTGACACTTATGTTTTCCGTCAATCACCTTATTTATACAACATGACCATACCTTCCCGTAACCCTTTATCGACTTGCTAAAGCCTCCTTCCACCTAATTGGCTTGACACGATAGCTCGATTTTAATATCCTACATAACCCAAGAATGTTCACCACAGGCTCTGATACCACTTATAATGACTAGGGGTCCACTAACTTTGGCCCGCTAGTCAAGACATATATTTGGTAAATTTGTCAAATGCCCTACATAACCCAAAAACGAAATCTCTTATTAGAGTCTAGGGTCTACAATAATTTATCCATCCAACAATCTCTTTATTTTTTCATGTGGGACAATTATTCGAGCCACAACCCCAATATTCTTGGACTCTGACAATTTTTTGTCATTCATATATAGGTAAAACAAACTTTAATTGCCATATATATGGAAAACATGTATACTATCATGTATTTATTAAGTCATGAAAATAATGTATAACTTCATGCTGAATTCTTCATTCGGGAAAAAAATTATGACTTGAATATATTAACTTATACGGTAGGATAAGATCGCTCGTTCTGTAATTCTTGTTAGGGGTTATTTGTTTCAAGAGAATAAAATTATAGAAGCGAAAAAGTAGGTTCCTGTTAAGTTTAAATTTTAATATTTGTTGTTTGTTTGACTTAAAATAAATAAGAAATCTCAAAATTTTAATTTCTTCTGTTTAGTTGTCATTTTAAAATACTAGAAAATGGTTTTACATAATCTATATAATAAAACACAAAGAAAGCTATCAAGTGACTCTCCTTCAATCCCCCATACAAATGCCTAGATTTAACATCACAAAACACATCCCCCCCTCCCCCAAAAAAAAGTTTCCCCCCAGAACTCAAATTCAAATCTCCCCAAAACAACTCCTTTATTTATTTATTTATTTAATTATTTCTCTCTCTCTCTCTCTCTCTCTCTCTCTCTCTCTCTCTCTCTCTCTCTCTCTCTCTCTCTCTATATATATATATATATATATATATATATATATATATATGGAAACATGGACTTTTATACCCCAATTCATAATTATTTTTAACATATACTAATGAAAACATGGACATTTATTTACAACTAATTATTGTCATACTATTCAAACTTGAGCTATATAATTGTTGATTTACTGTTTACAAGGTTTTTCATATGCTGTATCGTTCTAACCCACAGGCAAATCTAGTTATTCTTAAAATATTCATCTAGGTTTCCATCAGAATAAGTAGACCACAAAATATTTCAAAAGATTTTTTAATCAACTTGCTTTTGTTTTCCTTTAATTTAAAAATGAAAATAGTTTTTCTTTAAATCTGACGTGTCGTAATGTTTTCTTGCTAACTTTTTTTCTTCAAACAAAGACAAATAAATATCTTCTAATGTAACAGTAAACTAGGTTCGGCATAAAAAAGAGGTTTCATCTATTTTTCTTTCGAAACAAACAACACCTTTAATATAACTATTAAATTCTTTTGTCTAGATAATATCACCGATAAATTTTTTCTTAAAAAATAGTAGGTTAGAAGGATAGAAAATTGTATTTGGAAATTGAGTTTCAATTTATGCAATTTGTATAAATCTTCATGAAGATCTTAGATATCTCTAATACTATAATGGAAAGAATTGCGGTTGTTATTTATAGACAACCTGTAATTTGAGACAATCAACCATGTAATCTCAACCATTCATTTTTAAATGAAAGTTATATTGATCATTCATGTACGCAACCGTTGTTAGTTACCATAATACCCTCAAAATTTAAATTTATTAACGATATAATTATTTACAAAATTGTCACTTATATAAAATAAAAATTTGTGCTACTAGAGATAATTTGTAAATAGTATATAATGAGTAAAGAGCGGTCTCGGATTAGAGACTAGACTACATCTTATTATTTACGATTATAAAAAAAAAATTTGATTAGAATGTGCATCGTGCTTATTACTACTTAGCAATAATTGTTAAATATGCTTAGCTGAATTTAATGCAAACACTGTACTTTTGTCGACCAATATTGACTAGGGAGTGAGTACCTATGAAAATGATAACTTGTTTTGAATTCATAATCCTAATTAAAAATATTCTCTCGTAATCTTACTAACCACATGATACTTGACACTAACAGTGTGGACAAAGAGCAAGGGTCGCTGTGTGGAGTAGAAACTTCAGCGCGCTGTCTTGCGGGACTCATTTTGAGTTGTGGGGTCTGGAAGGACTTTCTGACCTGATACGCCACCCAAAAACTTCAAAATACAATCGTTTATATCTATTGAGCTCTGCTGCATCACAAACACAGATTGATAGCTATCCACAAATTCCACGCAAGAGGCCAACATGGTCAGAAAACAACACCCCAAGTCGTCCAATGTTAAGCTAATCTCAGTCTGACAAAGTAATAGTGTTACGAAAATTCAACACTCGTGTCAAATATTTTTGTCCACAATGCAAGTTGGAGTTGGCAACTCACAGAGTACCCTCTCTGTAAGTCCACATCGCCTTTTGGCTTTAGATACGTCTCTATAACAAGTAACTGGGCCACTAAATTGGCCTACAAGCTTCAATAATATTTTAGAAAATTATTAATGTTCCCTTAATTTCAAATATATCTTTCTCTAACCCACTTAGATTTTATAATTAATTATATATTGGGTTGTATGTCTTGCATACTAGGTTCGCTCTAAAGAGAATAGGACGAAGCGAGAAAATATTTGAAGCGAAGATTGGAGGCGAAGGAGTTGTTGTCTTCTGGCTGACTGGAATGTGATAGTAGTCGACTGTAACCAACAAAGAGCTGCTCTCGGCTGCAGTGCAATCAACTGCTCTTTTGAGTAGTCGCCCGATAGCGACAGACAACAGCTATTGGGCCGTTTCTTGGGGATCTATTTAAGTCCATGTTTGTACTCCAAGTAATATCGTGTGGTTCCTATCATGTGGTTTCTCTTCAAGGTATTTCGGAAAGTGAATGATTAAGACTACAACCTAGAATTTCTCTATATTTCTAGAAAATAATGTAATGTCCTTCATTGAGAGATAGTACTTTATCTGAGAGTTTTCCCTTGTAAACATCAAAATATCGTCTAGTGATGCTTAAAAGATAGATATAATCTTGGTGAGAGTATTGTAACTCTTGAATCTTCTCTAGTTGAATAATATCTCAGTTATTTTCCCCCCTAATTAGGTTCGCTAAACCGAGACAAAATTATGTTCTTTTGTGTTTAGTGTGGTCTACTATTGCTAGGTTGTTCATTGTGATCGGTTGTCGCATAACTTTGTTACAAAAATTCTTTTATAGTAAACTCAATTTGATTGAGAGGCACAGAAAACAGAGAAGAAAAGAGAAGAGGAAGGAAAAAACCAAAAGAATAAATAAATAAATAAATAAACAACTTACAAAACCCAATATCAGATTACAAGTTGAGAAGTCGAGGCCTGTGTATCGCACAGCGTCCTTAAAACAGATTTCACCTCTTCCGGTTGCTGGAATGAACGAAGGCGTCTGTCTCCTAGGATGCAACGACCAGAGTGTTCACGTAGGCACCACGTAGCATTCTCGAACCGAGCAGTAGCGTCAGAACCCTATCACCGACTTACCAAAATAGCAAGACCAAAGAACAGAACAGAACAGTACTCAGAGAAGGAAGGAAGAAGATTTCTGTGGAGGGAAGAAATGAGAGGGGAGGCCTCTATTTATAGAGGCAGGGTTAAAACTGTAACGACAGACAAGGCTTTGAATGCCTTTAGTGTAACGGCAGACACGTAATTGAATGCCTACACTGTAACGGCAGACAAAACATTTAACACAGCACTGAAACGGCAGACAGAACCGTTTCTGCATTTATTTCAGCCGTTACAAAAGGAAAAATCAAAACTGTAGCAAAAAGTGGCTCTGTCCGCAGGTCTTGCGGGTGCACACAAGTCACAAGTTACTATATATCCTCTTCTATTTTCTTTGGTTTTTCCGATGTGGGACTAAGTTACCTTAACCAATTTTCAAGAATGAAAACGTCTCACTTTGAGAGACAATTTCTCATTCACCCCTTAACCATTTTTAGCAAACCAATATATGATTTTGATTTACTCACGAAGGAGAACACAGATCAATCAAGATCTCTCAATAATTCATTAAGGATCTTACTCAAACAATTGCTCAAAAATCGGTTCATAAATAGTGTATAAAACACCCATTTTCTAACACTTAGCGCATAAAGATTTCTGCTATGTTGATTAGATTGCTCTCAAATATATAAATATGTAGCACTATAGAGACAAATTTAAAGAAGTGTCAAACCAACAAGCTGTTAGAATAGCTGTATATTTTTTTGGGGGTTAAAGACGAAATGATACCCAAACTTTATCATAATTCCTAAATAGCACCTTTCTTTTTTATAATACTCAAATAGTACTCGAAGTTTTTAAAATTGACCAAAAAACACATGTCGTTAAGTTTTCCATTAAGTTAATAGAAAATTGTCTGAACATACCTCTTAATGGGTTTAAACCCATTAAGAAGCATGTAAACTGCCGAAATTGCCATAATCTCCTTATACATATTACAAAACTCATTACCATCTCAGTCATCTCCAACCGCCATCCTCATCACCTTCATCTCCACCAAAATTTAAAACAAATCAAAACATTGAAAACTGAAAAGGAAGAAGAAGAATTGAAAAGGGAAGAAGAAGCATGAGGTTATTTTTGTAATTTCACACTTTTTATTTTAAAAAATTAAAGGAAGTATCTTTCGTCATATTTTAAAAACTTCGGATTCTATTTGGATATTATAAAAACTTTGAGCGTTATTTGATAATTAAGTTAACCTTTTTTTTTTTATGAAAATAATTAAGTTAACCTTAAAGTGCTATTTGGTCCTTCCCTGTAAATTTTTTTATGTGCTGATTTTGATTATTGAATTTATTAAATCATACCTGAATCTTGCTATAATGCGTGGACAATGAAAATTGACAAGTAGGGTATCGGGAAAGATTTTTTTAAAAAAGTTTTCTCTTAAATAATAAATTAATTTATGTCTTCAAGCAATGCTGTGTGGATTGGACTGGTTGGAAACTAGAACTTTAGTTGGAGCATTCTTCAGATTTGTGTTGCTGAATTAAGTTCAACTAAAATATTATCATGTGTCAAGACTAAGTTGACTGAGACTCCAACAGCGACTGAGTTCACATAAGTCGACTGAAGCCAATCACTAGTCGACTGAACATGGCTGTAACTACTGCAACAAATCTTTCGGTACAGTCGACTGATAGCCCACTACAGTCGACTGAACTCAATCCGTAACAACCCCTAAAGATCTGCAGATATGTAACTGCGTCAACAACTGATCCCAAAAGAATAGATCTGTAACTGCACCACTGATATCCCTAAAGGATAGGATCTGTAACTAATCATAAGATCTGATTGGATTTGTAAAAGCTCTATATATATCATTATGCATCACCGGTTTAAGGTGTGCAAGCCTTTCCAAATATTCACTTGGTATCAGAGCCTATCTAATCCTAACCGAGCTTAACTTCTTCCAATCATGGCCACCCCTCAATCCGCTGCAACCAATATAGTATCCACAACACCATCTCCACTCCCACCAATCCAAGTTCACCATCTAATCTCTGTTAAGCTCGACAACAACAACTATCTTCTCTGGCTCACCCAATTTCGACCTCTTCTAAAGGGGTACGATCGAAGGATACGTCGATGGGAGCTTCCCTTTCCCCACACGTCTTCTCCCACAGTCCACAGAGATTAATCCAGCTTATACCACCTGGAAGAAACAAGATCAAATTCTCCTAGGATGGTTATTATCATCCCTCTCCGAGTCAGTCCTGGCTCAAGTAGTTGGCCTTAGCACGTCTCGAGATGTCTGGGAATCACTCCGCAAACACTTCTCCTCCCAATCTCAGTCCAGGGTCTTGTATTTCAAACGTGAATTACAAAATATGCGTAAGGGAAACAAGACAATGGCTGAATATTACCTCCATGCGAAACAACTCGCTGACAATCTTGCCGCCTCTGGCAATGCTATCTCAAACACTGATCTCCAGCATATGATGCTAGGTGGTCTTGACTCATCCTATGATCACATTGTAACGGTGCTTACTGCAACCGCAGCCGATCTCCACATGGATGATTTTTACTCAAATCTGTTAGCCTATGAGATGCGCTGGGAAGCTCAAAATGCCAACTCCCCTCAGCCCATGGCAAACCTCGCCCATCACGTCCCTTCACTTCCTAACAATAGGTACAACAACTCTCGAGACAGGTTCGACTCTCAAGGTCAGAAGAATCGGCCTTCCAACAGAGCCCAAGGCCGCCCTCAACCAAATCGCAATCCCCAAGGACCATGCCAGCTCTGTGGCAGAAAGAACCACACTGCTATGGAATGTTGGTATCGTTTTGATCGCAATTTCACCGCTGTCTCTTCATCCAGCCCACCAGCTGCATATGTTGCTGCCCCTGGATCACTCCTTGATGGTAATTGGTGCCCAGATAGTGGTGCTACACACCACTTAACCCCTGATCTGAACAATCTTCACATCAAGTCTCAATGTGATGGACCTGATCAGATCAAAGTTGGCAATGGTAATACACTTTCTATTAAACATGTTGGTAAATCATCCTTTTGCCTTAATAATCGAACTTTTCATTTCAATCAAATTTACCACGTACCATCTATCTCTACTAATCTATTATCTGTATCCAAATTCTGCATTGACAACAACGCATTTTTTGAATTTCACCCATCTTCTTTTATTGTGAAGGATCAGGAAACGGGGACACCACTGTTGCACGGCACGAATAGAGGAGGATTGTATCACTTTGTCGACAAGCCAACTAGTTCTCTTTCTGCTTTTCAATCAGAGTCAGTTTCATTGTGGCATCACCGGCTTGGCCGTCCGATGCTAAAAACCGTCCATAAAATTGTGTTAACCTACTCATTTCCAGTAGAAAATAAATCCACATTGTTTTGTCATGCTTGTCGTGTTAGCAAGAGTCATAAATTGTCATTTTCATTGAGTTCCACAATTTATAAAGAACCATTACAACTAATTGTATCAGATTTGTAGGGCCCTGCTTCAATGCTTTCAAGAAATGGTTCTCGGTATTATTTACTGTTAATGGATGCATTCAGTAGATACACATGGGTCTATCCCCTATCTCACAAAAGTGATGCTTTTACTGTCTTCAAACAGTTTAAGTTACAAATTGAAAATTTCACTGGCAAAAAGATAAAAACTTTTCAAACCGACAACGGAACTGAGTTCAAGAAATTCACACCCTTTCTTCTCCAAAGTGGTGTTCTCCATCGCTTCACATGTCCACACACCTCCGCTCAAAATGGATTAGCAGAGAGACGCCATAGACATGTTGTTGAGTCTGGTCTCTCTCTCTTAAACCATGCATCACTGCCCTTAACATTTTGGGCTGATGCCTTTGTCACCAGTTGCTACCTCATAAATCGCCTACCATCCTCACCACTAAAAGGTCAAACTCCCCTTGAACTGTTTTTTGGTTCCACACCAGACTACAATGCCTTAAAATCCTTTGGGTGTCTCTCCTACCCATATCTCAGACCCTATGCATCAAATAAATTAGATAAAAGATCCTTTGACTGTGTCTTTATTGGCTATTCTAGCACTCAAAAAGGATACATATGCTATCATCGACCATCCCAAAGAATATACATCTCTCATCACGTCGACTTTGAAGAAACAATCTTTCCCTATTCGGCAGTGCACAGCACCCCCACCAATGTAAGTACTACTTCTATATCCTCTACACCCTTACAAACCACATCAATTTTACCCACTCTACAAGCATCTCACATACCCCCTTTACCAAATAACCCACCAAATATTAACCCACTTCAACCTCCCTCTCAACCTCCCTCTCCCAACACCAAACCGCCACCTCCTGCTCCACCATCTCCTACACAAGAACCCGTTTCCCAACATCATATGATTACTAGGGCAAAAGGTGGTATACATAAACCTGTTAATAGATTGTGTTTGAATGTCACTAAACACCCTTTGCAGGATGCAGATTTAGTGGAACTAACTTGCTTCACACAGGCACAGAACCATCCTCAATGGCGTCGTGCTATGGATGAGGAGATCAATGCCCTGCTCCAGAATGGCACATGGACCCTCACCCCTGCCCAAAGCAATCAGAAAATTGTGGGATGCAAATGGGTCTTTCGTGTCAAACGAAAATCTGATGGCATTATTGATCGCTACAAGGCTCGCCTTGTCGCAAAGGGATTTCATCAACAAGCAGGACTTGATTATGGAGAAACTTTCAGCCCCATGATCAAACTATGCACAATTCGGCTCGTCATCACCATTGCACTAATGAACAAATGGGCACTCCGTCAATTGGATGTTCAAAACGCTTTCCTTCATGGCTATCTCACTGAAGAAGTTTACATGAAACAACCACCGGGGTATGTAGACTCAAGATTTCCAAAGCATGTTTGTCGCCTACGGAAGTCTCTCTATAGGCTAAAGCAAGCCCCTAGAGCTTGGTACTCGAGACTCACCGGGTATCTTTGCACTCTTGGTTTTGTCAGCTCCAAGGCCGACTCATCTCTGTTCATAAGACAAAATGGCGACTCAACCCTCTTTATTTTAATATATGTTGATGACATCATTGTCACAGGCACACCGGGGAATCATATCCACACACTTATAACCCAGCTCCAATCTACATTTGTGATCAAGGACCTGGGCTCATTGAGTTACTTTTTGGGTATCGAAGTCCTTCCCATTCGCAATGGCCTTTTTCTGTCTCAGCGCAAATACATTTTGGATCTGTTACAAAGTACTAAGTTCGATGGTGTCAAGCCTATCACCACACCCCTCGCAGCCAACAGTCAACTCTCTCAACATGATGGGCCGACTCACAGTGATCCTACCCAATATCGAAGTATTGTGGGATCTTTGCAATATCTATCTTTCACTCGACCAGACATTGCAGTCGCTGTCAACAAAGTATGCCAGTTCATGCATAACCCTCGGGAAGTCCATTGGTCTGCTGTTAAACGAATTCTTCGTTATCTCAAGCATACAATCACTTATGGCTTGCTGTTGTCTACACCAACAGGTTCTACCATTCATGCATATTCGGACTCGGACTGGGCAGGATGTCCGGATGATCGCAGATCTACAAGCGGCTATTGTATTTTCTTTGGTGGCAATCTCATCTCCTGGAGTGCACGGAAACAAAAGACAGTATCCCGTTCAAGTATGGAAGCTGAATACAGAGGCGTCGCCATTGCAACCGCTGAAGTTATGTGGATTCAATCTCTACTAAAAGAGCTTGGTTACTCCAAACTTCTGCCGCCTACTCTTTGGTGTGATAACCTAGGGGCTACGTATCTCACGGTAAATCCTATCTTCCATGCTCGCACAAAGCATATCGAAATAGATTACCATTTTGTCCGTGAACGTGTTGCTTCCAAACAACTCAGTGTTCGTTTCATTTCCACCAAAGATCAGCTGGCGGACATCTTCACCAAAGGTCTCAGCAGTAACAGGTTTCAGGAGTTAAGGAACAAGTTTTCCATCCAGGCTTGGCCGTTCAACTTGTAGGGGAGTGTCAAGACTAAGTCGACTGAGACTCCAACAGTCGACTGAGTTCACATAAGTCGACTAAAGCCTATCACCAGTCGACTGAACATGGCTGTAACTACTGCAACAAATCTTTCGGTACAGTCGACTAAACCCAATCCGTAACAACCCCTAAAGATCTGCAGATATGTAACTGCGTCAACAACTGATCCCAAAAGAATAGATCTGTAACTGCACCACTGATATCCCTAAAGGATAGGATCTGTAACTGATCATAAGATCTGATTGGATTTGTAAAAGCTCTATGTATATCATTATGCATCACCGGTTTAAGGTGTGCAAGCCTTTCCAAATATTCACTTCATGACATAACTTGTTGGCTCAAGATATTGAGCAAAGTTTTTTTATTAAATGAAATTTGTGCTGATCTGGTTTGATACAATACATTTTATATATTTCATTTATATAATCACACCCATTATTATTGGAAATGGGGTGTCAACGAACGCCCGTTGTCGCAGCGGAACTAAATAGAACAATGAGGAAGTCGGAGTAGATGAGATAAATCAATTGAGCAAGCAAGTATATCCACCAATCCAACACAAACACAATGATGATTTATCTCGGTTAGCTTTCGCTTAATCCAGAAGAAAATATAGAGAGATCTGATATTCAACTAGAAGAAATTATAAGGAGTTATTGATTCACTCAATACAAGAAATTAAACTCACTCACCAAAAATTATCTCTCTCAAGCCTCTCTTTACAATAGAGAAAATATCAATGAAGTACTCTACTCTCATATTAGAGAAGTTTACAATATATATAAAAGAATAGAAAGAACCATAAGTTTAATATTGATTCACAATCGTCTGATATAACCTGTAGGAAAAGTAACAGAATAGGAGCCTTACAATCTAACTTGGAGTTGAAGATTGAGTTGAAACGACCTAACAAGTCGGTCGATCGTCTTCCTCTCAGCCAAACCCTGTACAAATGCGGTCAGGTGTGCGGTCGAGGGATGCGGTCGACCGCAATTTTGGACAGTCGACCGCAACTCTGCCTGCACTATTGCTGCTCTGTTTTCTTCTACTCTCTTCGATGCTTCGACCTCCGTGCTTCATCTTACATTCTTCTAATCTGAAACACGAGTGTTCAAGACACATTCCTAACAAACTCCACCTTGGACTGCATACGAGTGCTACACATGATGTGATTATTCATCTCCAAACTCTAATGAATTCCACTTGCAAAAATACTTTAAACAATAGCTTCTTCTTCTAGTTGAACAAATCTCTACCCAATCTCACTGATCAGTGTATCCCTTCAAGGGCACACCTCTGTAGGCGTACTCACGGAGTTGCCAACCTCCGCACGAACTCCACCTACATCAGGACACTCTCCATCTCCTAACGATATTCGAACGTCGTAGTCTCACTCTAATGATACTAGTTGCGGCAAACTAGATGAGCTTGCAGGAATAACGGAAAAAGAAGTAACAACACCTGCGCAGGTATATCAAATTCCCCAAAGATTGTAGAGATTGTTTTGGTTTGGCCAAAACATTCTCATACCTCTAATCACCTTACGACGACCATAAAAAACAGATAGAACTCCACCTCGAGCTGTGTACCTACAACTCCGTGCATCAAGAGTTCCTAAGATAATCAGATTCCATTTCAGCAGAGGAATATGCAAAACATCCCTTAAAGTGAACATATTTAGATCTAGCATCTTCAAATCAACTGTCCCCTCGCCTACTACTTCACAAATCTCTCCAGTTTTCGTTATCATACAACGTCCTGTAGTAGACTTATAAGTAAAAAAATAATTCCTCCTCGGAGCAAATATGAGAAGAACTCTCTGAGTCAAGAAACCAACTAGAATACACTTCTAAAGAATTTAAAACAAGAAGACACCAATCACCTGAATCAAATGCACTAACCACATTAGCGGCTGAATTTCCATTCTTGACGCTCTCCTAATTCTGCAATTTTCAACAGTCTTTCTTGATATGCCCTAGCCTCTTGTAATATCGGAAACAGATCAAATCCTTTTGCATAACACTTTGTCTTCCCCCTGAAGGACCTTTCACTGCTAGAAAACTTTTGGGAATAGACGATGATTTTTGAGTCTCCTTCCTAAGTTGGTTTTCCTTCAATATTTTATTTACACCATCTACCGAAATACTCTCCTTGAAAGATCTACCGTGTAGCATGGTAGTGATCAAAAGCTTGTACGAATCCGGTAGTAAATATATCAGGTTGAAAACTGTATCTTCCTCACACACATCCGCGTTTATCGTCTTGAGTTCAGATAATACCTTATTGAAATCTGTATTGTAGTCTTGGAGATTGGTACATTTCTTCATTGAAAAACGAAATAACTTTCTCTTCCAATATCCGATCTAATAATGACGAATCAGAGTAGTCAGCTATGAGTTTTTCTCATAAACTCGCCGTATCAGTTTCTTCAAGAAATCTGCACTTGATCTCATCTGCCAATGATAGTCGGATCAGACTTATGGCTCTTTCACGAATAACTTCCCAAACATCATCCTTCATATCAGTTGGCTTTTCTTTCATCTTAAAGGCTACCTATAAACGTTCTTGAACAAGAGTATCATACATGTCAACCTTCCAAAGATTGAAATTGATCTTTCCATCGAACTGCTTGATCTTCAAAAGACTGTGACCTGTCATCTTAACCAAGGAACTCGGCAACCTGAAACTCTGATAGCAGTTGTTGGGATTGGGGCGTCAACGAATGTCCGTTGTCGTAGCGGAACTAAATAGAGTAATGAGGAAGTCGAAGTAGATGAGACAAATCAATTGAGCAAGCACGTAGATCCACCAATCCAATAAAAACACAACGAAGATTTATCCCGGTTAGCTTTCTCTTAATCCGGGGGGAAATATAGAGAGATTTGATATTCAAATAGAAGTGATTACAAGGAGTTACTGATTCACTCAATACAAGGAATTAAACCTACTCACCAAGAACTCTCTCTCTCAAGTCTCTCTTTGCAATGGAGAAAATATCAATGAAGTACTTTACTCTCATATTGGAGGAGTTTACAATATATATAAAAGAATAGAGAGAACCCTAGGTTTAATCTCGATTCTCAGTCGTTCAATATAACCTGTAGGAGAAGTAACTGAATAAGAGTCGTACGATCTAACTTGGACTTGAAGACTGGGTTGAAACGACCTAAATCGAGGCCCAAAATGAACACAACGCCGCTGTCGGTCGACCGTCCAACAAGACCGGTCGATCGTCCTCCTCTCGGCCAAACCCTATACAATTGCGGTCGGGTGTGCGGTCGAGGAATGCGGTCGATCGCAACTTTGTACAGTCGACCGCGACTCTGCCTGTACTATTGCTGCTCTGTTTTCTTCTACTCTATTCGATGCTTCGACTTCCGTGCTTCATCTTACATTCTTTTAATCTGAACCACGAATATTCACGATACATTCCTCACAATTATTTCAAGTTAAAGTGATGACAAAAGAAGGGAAGAGAGATAACTGTGGATATTTAATTTTTCTAGGGAGTGAATATGTTAAGAAAAATATTATTGAGAGTTAATTTGTTTGTTTTTTTTTCTTTCAAATTATGGGGTTTTCCATTATTAACCGGTACGAGTATGCACACAATAATTCATCATCATTAAATCTCTAATATTTAATATTATAATATATTATATATATCTCTAATATCTAATATTATAATGAAAAAGTTGGAGTTATCATTTGTCTACAACCTATAATTTGTCGATATTCAATCAGTTAAGTTACTTGAACTTAAGCCAGCAGTAATTCTTAATTTTATTCCATTGGCTATTATTTATGAAGTTTTATTTACCACTATTAAATTCAATTATATATAAAGTAGTTCTTAATTTTATTCCATTGGCTATTACAGTGTGAAAGAAGGATGGATGGGCCTTCAATAATTGGTGAGCCTCAGAATTGGACAAGTTGGACTCCCAAGTTGCATCAGCTCTAAGAAAAGTCTCAGGTTCATTCTACCTGTACAAAACCTAAGCCACTAGTTGAATCAAATGAACCATCGACATTGACTCCCACGATATAATAGAGGCTAACGTTAATGTCTATGATCTTTTCATAACTTTGTCTGGTAGGGCCCAAAATGTAAAATGTAAAATAATTCCAATGAGTCGACAGGGACAAATTAATCCCATACTTTCTGGTTCTTGTTTTATTTTAAAAATTTTATATCCCTATCAAACCGGGAAACCGGGTGGCATCAGGTTCACCCAGGCCGGGCCGGGTAAAAAACCCGTGGGTTTGACCCGGTCCCAGGCTAGGGCGGGCTGGGATGAGGGGAGTATTAGGAAATATGAGGATCTTTTTGAGTCTTTGACACAATCAATACAAACCACCAAGCAAGCCTCGATCACACCAATCACACAAAGCACACAAGAATTGTCCCAGTTGGGACTTTCACCTTAATCCTGGGGAGAAAGAACCGAGATATTATTCAACTAGAGAAGATACAAGAATATTACAATTCTCATCACGACCCTCTCACTACTAATCGGAATGGATATAACGGCTTTTTTTGGGTGTATGGCGGTGCTTATAAACGCCGCCAAAGATGATAGCGGCGATAATAATAACGCCGCGCGTAACGCCGTTGTAACGAGCGTCGGGACAAACCATAAGTCTATCACGGCGCTTTTTTAGACCGCTGTTACAAGCCATAGGTCTATAACGACGCTTTTTAAAAGCGCCGTTATAGACCTACGACTTGTAACGGCGGTTTTAAAAGCGCCATTACAAGTCCTACATCTATAACGGCGCTTTTAAAAAGTGCAGTTATAGACCTATGGCTTGTAACGACGCTTTTTAAAACCACCGTTACAAGTCGTAGGCCTATTACGACGCTTTTTTAAGCGCCGGTATAGGTTCAATTTTAAAAAAAAAATAATTCGCCACGTTTGGTGGATCGATATGTATCCCGGCATCGGATTTTTTCCCACTATTTTAAAAATAGGTCACAAATTTAAAATATCTGTAATCACATCAAATTTGAAAGTTCAAATCTTAAAATCACTAATAGCATAATAAACAACTATATAATCATGGACCACAATAAACAATAATTACTTGTCTAAAAATAGCCATACGAAGAGTTAGAATTATACATGTTATACATCAATTTCTTTAACATAACATAAATTCAGTTTCGACAAAACATAAAAAGACTATAGTCCAAATTAAACTAAACTATGGCAAAGTCTACTGCTGTGGCTCGGCATTGCTTTCATTCCCATTGATATTTCGTCCAGATGTATGTGCGTGACTAGACGTCGATGGAATTCGCTGGCTCTGTATAATTCACAATAGTGTCATTTATTAGTTTATTCACTACACTAGTCACCACACCAGTCAAATGCAATAGTTAAATTTCATACTGATATCGTAAAATATTGCTGAATACTTACAGTTCCATGTACTGGATTGTTAGAGTTGTGGTTTTGTTGGGAGATTAAAGAAGCAATCATATCTTTCAAGCCGTCAATCTCTTCCTGCATCTTGGCTTGCATCTTGAACCAAATACCTGTGTCAGGGAGGTAGATCACAAAAAGCTTAGAATAAAACTCGGAATTTCTAATACTTCATTTATAAAAATTAGTGTCACGGAAACTAGCATACTGATCAAACTAGTATACTGATCAGTATATACAGCTAAAAGAATGACATTTGACGTAAGGAGGAATGAACACAATTCTATTACCGGGTGGTCCTTCCCAATGCCCACACACAAAAAAGGAATTTTCAGATTCATGATGGATATATACAGCTCAAAAACATGAAGTAGGTTGAGATTTAAAGTTAACATAAGTCCAACAAAAGATATAGAATTGATAGGAATCAAAAATTAATATCAAACTAGTATACTGATCAGTATATACAGCTCAAAGAATGACATTTGACGTATAAGAAGTACATACATCTGAGATAGTACCGGGAAATCAAAAATTAATATCAAACTAGTATACTGATCAGTACTTACAATTAACAGATAGAAGGAGAAAATCTAAGATAATGCAGAGCGAAGTAACCAAGTCTAAAAAGTAGTAGTACCGGGAAGTCGAATTTCTTTTTTGGACTACCATAAAGAAATTGACATGAACAGTTATGTTTCGTGGTATATGCAGACTATCAAATAGAAACTAAAGAATAATGAATAAGCAATTATTATGCAACTTACGTGCTGATTGTTGATGGACGATAAAGACGGTGACTAAATTTATTTTCAATGTCTATTCTATCAATAAAAGACCTAGCATAACTTGAAAATGCACCCCTAAAAAAATTTAAATGAGATTAGGACATATGTTGACTGAGAGTCAACCAACAAAAACATAGATGTGAAGAGTTATACCTTCAAGGCCAGCAGTGAATCGAACAAGATTTGCAAATTCACTAGTTTGATCTAAGAACTCTTGCAACCCTGGACGCTCGAACACTGTTACATAACTGACTTTTGGTTTCCCTTCAACATCCTTCGGCTCAGATATGTTAAGTGGTTTCTTAGTAGAAATCACACTGTAGGGAAATAATAATAATAATAATAATAATAATAATAATAATAATAATAATAATAATAATAATAATAATAATAATAGGACTTTAAGCAAACTACCTTGTCTGTGGATAAGCATTCCAGCTCAAAACACTTTAGACCCGATTCAGCAGCTTGGCTACGAACTATAACAGGCAAGCTAGATGTCTCATATGCACACACTAATGTCTCATCCAGGTCAAGCACAATCTGTTTAAAAAGTTGGAATTAATAGACCGAAATCACTTTTCCAAACAGAAAAATTAAAAATGGATAGAGTATCATTATTGATTATATTAGATTATGAAGCTTGCTTTTTGGATATGGGAAACTGAATGAAGGAAAAGAAACTTAAACTCTTCTCATTTTTCTGAATGAAGGAAAAGAAACTTAACTCATATGAAGATAGGCATGGAAATTAGCAAGAGATGGAGAAAGATGGATGCAGGCAGAAATACAATATCAAACAAGTAGTGCTTCCAGTTGGAACTTGTAGTTTTGTTGTTTTAATTAAAGCAAGTACATCTTAACCGAAAAAACACAGTGAGACAAATACACGGGGGAGGGGATCTGACCGGTTAGAAAATAAGAAGGTTAGTGACTATTGATTAGTATATCACTTAAAGAGTTAAGGTGAAGGGATGACACAAATTTAAAGCAAAACTAAAAACCCAAAAATTGACCCAAAGGAGCATACACGACTGATAATAAAAAACAAATGTCACCATCACTTTCATCATCTAAGACTTTTTTCCCTTCAAAATTAGTTCAGTTATGGAATAAAAATTAATGCACACAGCAGGATGAAAAAAATTGATCAAAGTTTAGCTGTAGTCAATACTACTCTTCTCCAGATATTTGCTAAATTTCTGGATAGTAAGTTGAGACATGTCATAGAATCTGGTCACACAACAAGTTTTCAAACAACCAGGAAATGAACCTTTGAATTCTGCTATAACTTTGAAGAAGTAAATAGCATACACGAAGAAGCAATATGCAATAATATGCTTTTTGTTAGAAGGGGCAACATTCATTTGTAGTAAACATGTTTATCTAGCATGAAAGAACACAGTGGAACAGCACTCGAAAGTACAAATGTCCTATACTAAACCTATTAATAACAGCCATTCCAATAGCTAAGTATTTAGTATTATTTGTTATTAGATAATTTGTTTGGGTAAAACCAGAGGTATAATATTAAAAAATACAAAAGTAGAATTAGCATTTTTGTAAGCATTTGATAAACTGTCGAAGTGTGGTGGGTTTTCAATCTGCACTAAAAGCAGAAATGTTCACACAAGTATTAAATCCCAATTAAATTTATGACTCAATCTAATCGGTCCGTTTCTTGAATCATGGAGTAATATATACACACACATTCATTACCCTCTGAGATCCAACAACTAAATCAGCTACAAATTTTCAATGAGCATCATTATTTTCGGGCCTGGCATAGTCATCCATCTCATAAAAAAAGAAAACTGAAGAGAATCAAAATCAGGACGATAACAAATCAACCATTAAAAAAAATGAACAACCTTGTTGGAGCGGCGAAGCAATTGGGAAGCGTGTGTCATGACTGGATCCGATCTGACCACCGATCCGAACTGTGAACAGCACATAATTAGGGTTTCGAACTTAATAAGAGAAGAGGATGAGGAGGATGATGATGAAGAAAGTGGAAATAAAATTGGGTAAGAAATGGAAGAGAGATAAAGAGAAAGAGAATATGAGGATGAGGAACGGACGAAACCTTAGACAGCGGCGATGGCCAGAGCGGTGCGAGCGGCGGAGTGGAAGGGCGGCGCGAGTGGCAATGAACGGAGCGGAAGGACGGAGATTCAAGAGGAGAGGGGGTGAGGGGTGAATGGCAAGTGGCCAGAGAGAGAGAGAGAGAGAGAGAGAGATTTGGGAGGTTATTAGGGTTTATAGAATTGGGGAAAAACCAAAGTGAGGGCGGGACGGGGAAATATTACCACGTGCAGAACGCGTTGCAACGAAATAGTAAAAAAAACAGTTCAACGCCGGCGGTGCATGTATAAGCGCCGTTATAGAGTAATCTATGCCGGTGGTTCATATATAAGCACCATTATATATCATATATCTAACGGCATTTTATACAAGTGCCGTCATAGACATTCGATATTAACAAAAAAAATAATAACGATGATCTATCCCGGCGTTTGGGTGTACACGCCGAGATAGATATGCCATTATAGCCGTTACGATTAGTAGTGTCTCTCAAGCTTAATGGAACTTGATGCTGCTTACAATGGAGAACTCTCTCACCCTCTCAGATGAAGTACCCTCTTCTTCTATTCGGCACTCATATATAATCATCACAGATCTATGAGCCGTTACAATTGTTTATATAGATCTAGAGACAAACCCTAAGTTAATATCTTGTTACAATAGTCATTGGATAGTAAATAAGAGATAACCCTATGATAGGAGCCACACGATCTAACTTGAAGTGCAAGTTGGGATTTTCACGAATCACCTAGACTCAAGCCCGAAACTCATCAGCGCCGCTGTCGGTCGACCGCACCAACAAGGCAGTCGACTAGCCTCCCCTCTGGAAGACTTCTTGCATGGGACGGTCGACCGCTCATTTAGGACAGTCTACCGCAACTTCTGTTGTAGCTGCTGCTGACTATTTCTTTCCTCCACTCTGTTTCCAATCGCCTTTGTCTCTCCATCATCTCATCGTCTTCTTATCCAACATCGTATGCAATACATAAACCCAAAAATGTCCACCTTGGATTGCATACGCATGAATCCATACCTATGTGATTTAAAACTCTTCTAGACTTTTCTTCTCCACTTTGTAAACAACATGTTTCTATGGCTTCTCCTGCTAGTTGAACAAACCTCCACCTGTTTTCCTCCAGCTGTATGCCCCCCTCAAGGGCACACCCATATAGATGTAATCATGGAGGTGCCACCCTCCACACGAACTCCACCTACATTAAGGCTCTCACCACCTTCCAACGGTATTCGAATGTTGAAGTCTCGCCTCGGTAATTCTAGTGACGGCTTACTAGATGATGCTTTAGGAACAATGGGCTTCCATACACTCAGACGAGTTTTCCTGCTCCCACAAAGCTGGTAGAGGTTGTGCTGACCCTGCCTAATCCCCCTCTTACCCTTCATTACCTTACGACGACTATCTAAAACTGTCAAAACTCCACCTCGAGCTGTGTACCTGTAGCCACGAGCATCAAGAGTACCCAAGGATATAAGATTCTTCTGTATCGAAGGAATATGCATGAACTCTTCTAGTATGAACCCTTTACCATCTGGCATCTCCAATTCAACAGTTTCCTCACCCACTACTTCACAAGTCTCACCACTCCCCGTTCTCACACTACGGCCTGTTGATGACTTGTAAGTAGAAAATATCTCTCTCTCGGTGCAAATATGAGAAGAACTTCCTGAATCAAGATACCAATTCAAATCCACATCTGAAGAACTTGAAACAAGAAGACAATAATCGACATTATTACTTAACTCGGTTGTGCTGACTATATGGGCTTGTTTCCCTTCTTTAGTAGCACTCTTCTGAATCAACCACTTGTGACAGTCTCTCTAGTAATGCCCAACTCCTCTACAGTAATGACAACGAATCTTACCTTTGTGTGCCGCATCCCTTCCAATTGAAGTATCACCATTCACCGCAAAATATCCTAAAGAAATAGACCCTCCTTTATGAGTCTCCTTTCTTAGTTCATCTTCCTTCAGACCCTTAATCACCCCGGCTACAGTGAGTGTCTCCTTGGCCAATTTCCCATGTAGCATGGTATTTATCAAGTGATCATAAGAAGTTGGCAGTGAATAAATCAAGTTGAAAGCTTTATCCTCTTCGCTAAGATCATCAGCGTTAATCGCCTTCAGTTCATATATTACTTTATTGAACTCCACAATATGATCTTGAAGATGGATACCTTCCTTCATTGAGAACCTAAACAGCTTCCTCTTCCAATACATCCGATCTAGCTACGACGATCCCGAGTAGTCAGTTTTAAGTCTCGCTCATAAACTTGCCGCACTTTTCTCCTCAAGAATATTACAGTTGACTTCGTCCGCCAATTGCAACCGGATTAAACTTAAGGCCTTCAAACAAATCTCATCCCACTTCTCCTGTTGCATGTCGGTTGGCTTCTTCTCTTCTAGGGCAAGGTGCAAGTCCTTCTGAACCAAAACATCAGATATGTCCACCTTCCATAGATTGAAGTTGATCTTACCGTCAAACCACTTGATCTTCATCTTTTTATCTGCCATCTCCAAGGAACTCGAACAAACCCACGAATCCTGATTGCTCTGATACCACTTGTTAGGAAATATGAGGATCTTGTTGAGTCTTTGACACAATCAACACAAACCACCAAGCAAGACTAGATCACACCATCACATAATGCAAACAAGAATTATCCCGGTTGGGGCTGTCGCCTTAATCCGGGTGAGGAAGAACCGAGATATTATTTAACTAGAGAAGATACAAGAATATTAAAATTCTCATCATGAACCTCTCTCAAGCCTAATGGAACTTTCTCACCCTCTCAGATGAAGTACTCTCTTCTTCTATTCGGCACTCAATAGAATCATCATGGATCTATGAGCCGTTACAATTGTTTATATAGATCTAGAGACAAACCCTAAGTTAATATCTTGTTACAATAGCCATTGAATAGTACATAAGAGATAACCCTATGATAGGAGCCACACGATCTAATTTGAAGAGCGAGTTGGGCTTTTCACGAATCACCTAGACTCAAGCTCGAAACCCATCAGCGCCACTGTCGGTCGACCACACCAACAAGGCAGTCGACTGTCCTCCCTTCTGGAAGACTTCTTGCATGGGACGGTCGACCGCTCATTAGGGACGGTCGACCGCAACTTTTGCTGTAGCTGCTGCTGAATGTTTCTTGCCTCCACTTCGTTTCCAATTGCCTTGGTCTCTCCATCGTCTCATCGTCTTCTTATCAAATATCGTATGCAAGACATAAACCCAACAGGGAGAAGCTGGCCTAGGTGGGTCGGGTTGAGGAGAGAAGTGGGCAGGGCCGGGTTGGGCTAGGGGAAGGGAAGGGGGCCCGGACCTGGACACTGGCCCCTTGGTCGGAACTGGGCTGGTGCGGGTTTGCGGGTTTTTTGACTTTATCTTAAAGAGGCTAATTAAGACACCAATTGTAAGAACATATAGATTATAGAGAGATTCATAAATTAAATTGTTTTAATGAACTACAAATTCTCAAATATAATCAAATAGATAACTTTTCATACAAATATTATCAAATTACAATATGAGGGAAATATTTTTATTTAGAGATCGAGATGGCCTCTATTTAGATTGAAGAAAAGACATCGGACTACTGTCGTGCACTTCTACTTAACATAAATATAGAATTTCATCCCCTTAAATTTCCCAATTATTTATAATACATGATTCATAATGCACTTCTAGTAGATCTTCAATCGTTGCTACTTGCTGAGCCGTTTTGTACTTCTTATAGTAAATATTGGGTCACTCACTCTTTCACTTTCATCCAACCTTCCGTGCATACAAGCATTTCCAAATTCATCAATGTCAAGCGATTCCTGTTCGACTTCATTATCTGCCACCAAGAGAAAAGTCACATTCCGATGCAACAGTTGACACCGGTGTAGTGAGCAAATCTTTAGGCATATGAGAAAGAATAGAAAAAATATTTTCATTATTTTTCCAAAAAGTTAACACATCAACTATATCATCGATGGGAGGTTGTGCATTATACCAATTCAATTCATTTGGTGAATTAGTTCTTGGTTTTTTTGATTTAATGAGATTTAAAACACCAATATTTTCAAGACCATTTTCCTTTTATATAGAAGAAGAAGAACTAACATTATGTGTTTGTGTAGTATTAGATGCAAAAAGCATATCGTAACTGTCATATAAATTATTCATATCATGCTCAAATTGTGTAGTAAAAAAATTTAATAAAAATCTTGTATTTCATCGCGTGGAGTATATGAATTAAAATCTCAATTAAATTCTTTATGCCTTCTAATTTAATTATGTGATTCATTACACTAGCAACACAATATAACATTGAAATTGGATAAAAATATTTTAATTTTTTTAGATAAGTGGCATAAACCATTGTTCCAATATGAGGGTTGCTTACCAAATCTTTAATTGTGGTCATCATAGTGACAATTGCAAGTAAAATACCACTAGATGTAGATGCATATATTTTTGAAAATTGTAAAGTAACATCGGTAAAATATTTTAAAAATTAATACAAATTATCATAAAAAGCCCAAAAATCATCATCTAACATACAATCTTACATACCCATTGCAACACAAAATTGTTTTAAATGGGTTCGATAATGAAGAACAACACCTAATAGATAATATGCAAAGTTTCAACAATGTCTAACATCTTTAGGAAAACGTTTAAATACAATACTTTGACACCAATCATGAAAAGCTAGATATATTGGACCACTCAAAGTAATAAAATGAACACAATCTCTTATTGCATTAATTTTATCGTATCCGTATTTTAGTGCATCTTGTACACAAATATTTAAAATATGACAAGTACACCTAACATGAAAAATATCGCCGGGGGGGGGGGGGGGGGGGGGGGGGGGGGTTCTATAGGATTTAATGTAACTTTCAAACTAGTAATTGTCTTAGTATTATTAGATACGTTATTAAAAAAAATAACAAAAACTTTATCATAAATACCGAAATTATTACATGCTTCCATTATGTCTGTCGCAATTACTTCACCCTTATGTGGGTACCTAACAGATCTGAATGAGATAATCATCTTTCGGAGTAACCAATTAGAATCTATCCAATGACATATTACATACATCATTTGTACGCTGTTAACTTCTACCCAACCATCCGATGTCAAAGAAACTCTAGTGTTTAGTGATATTAGTGTTGCAATTAACATATCCTTAGCCTCATTGTATACTAATTTACAATCTTCTTTAACCACATTCCTAATAATTCTTTTATAATGGAGGTTTAATGCAGTTTGGTTAAAAGTCTCTACATTCAAACATTCGGCAAACGAATAAGGTAATTCATCCCTAATTACTAATTTAGTCATTTCCGTACGAACGATATCGTGATCGTAGCTATGGCTATCTACTTGACCGATGCTTAGGTGAATTTTTTGCTGTGTGAGGGTGTCTTTAAAAAATTCGGGTTGACATTTTTCTATGTGACGCTTAAGGGTTGACATTTTTCTATGTGACGCTTAAGTGTACCCGTTCCCAATCCTATTTTAAACTTATATGGCGTCTGACACTTCTTACAAATTTTAAATCCTACACTTTTATCGTTTTGTGATGGGACAAAAGTGAAATATTCGTGTACTTCGGAAGTGAGTCATCTTGTTTTACGGGATGAGAAGGGGCTTGTTCCGTGTCTTGTGATTGTATGTCTTCTACTACTACATCTTCCATGTGTGTGTGGAATATCATAATAATCGGGAATACTATCAAAATTAACAAATGTTCCTTCACTATATATTTGTGGAATTCAATGAATAGAAGGAAAGCGACGAGATGAGCATGATTCTGGGCTACTATGTCTAACGTGTGATCGGTTAGATGTCATCTAATTAATAACTAGTGTATGTAGTTTGGAGAAAAAAAAACCTAGAAATTAATAAGATGATGGAATTCTAAAATTTAAAAAAAAAATCAAATTATGAAATAGTGTATGTTCTTTAAAAAAATCAACAAAATAAGTAAAGATAACTAAAACATTTTACAAAAAAAGTATGAACTATTGTATGTTATTAAACAAAATCTAAAAAAGAAGAAGAGAGAGTTCAATAAAACAACAACAATTAAGTTATGAACTGGTGTATGTTTAAAATTGAAAATCTAAAAAAAAAGAAATAATAAGAATTCCAACAAAACACAAAATGAGAGTAATGAAATCGGAATATATTTACTACTACAATCTAGTAAAGAGAAAGAGATGAAAATAACGCTAACAAATACCAAAATACTGTATTACTGTAGAATGTATGTTTGAAGAATGAGAGTAGAGAGCGTTGAGAGCTTGTTGTTGATTGTTGTTGATTGTTGTTGATATTGTTGATGTTGATCCTTACAAATCTTGTTGTTGTTTGTTTTTGATTTGTTGAAAGAGAATTAAGAGAGTTGAGTAAATTTGTGAAGTGAAATGAATAAAATAGGGTTGTATATATAGATTATGTATTTTTCGAGTTTCCCAGAATACCCCAAAAACTTTCTAGTATAGATCTGTTGGGGGGGGGGGGTATTTTAGTATTATGTAAATCTATTTTTTAATTAAAAACTTTCTAGCCACAACAGTCGGCCTGCGGGTTGAGCCTAGACCGGACCGGACCGAACCGGACAGGGCTGGGCCGGTTTCGGTTTTTGAGCCAAAAGTGGGGCCCAGCCAAGCTCGGTCTTGGGGATGGTTAAGGGCCAGGTTCGCCTGGTTTCGGCGCGGGCCGAACCGGACCTGATGCCACTCCTATCAAAGCCAGTCAACATAATGTTATCAATACTTCATAACTAAATATACACCTCTTCTTTCCAAAATAAGTAATCATTTCTTATTCGTATGAGTTCCATAATGTACAATTATTTTCATATGCTGCCATATTATTTTTTTAATAGGAAGATAAAGTGTTGCCAACTTGTTTCATTAATAAGAAATTAAGAAAATAAATTCAGAATACTAGGCTAAATATACAATATCCTACCAAACAGAAAGCAAAACATATCACCTCCAATAATACATAGGAGGGTGAGACAATGCAACATGTAACATAGAACAACAAGACAGGTATATATAATAAAAAAAAGGGTCCCTCCAATAATCCCAGGAGGGTGGGTGCCGATCTGATCCTCAATCACGTGTAGGCCCAATCACCACCTTATCATCATCATACTCGTCCATTGGGAAGGCGCTCGCAATCCTACTTTGTGGTTCTGCCACCGCCGTTGTATCCCAAAAGAAAATGATGTGCATGAATGAGTTAGATTACTCGAAATGTTATTGTTAGATATTGTATTATATATTTAGTCCCATATTGGGTTTTGTATCAGTTTAGTATTTGGTTCCCTCCTATATATATGAGACATTGTACTCAGTTATTACAGATCCAATAATATTCTCCAATCTCTTAGTTAACTTTATCATGGTATCAGAGCAGTAACCCTAAAGTTCTCTCTCACTAATTCATATCCCTAATTACACAAATTCCCTTCTTCTCAACAACAACAACTCCAACCTCATCATCTGCAACCTTCTTCTCAATAACAAGTCCAACCTGAACATCAACAACAACCAAACACTAAACACCAACTCCGATAAACCCCAACCTCCTCTTCCCAAGCTCCGCTCCGGTGAGCAACCAACACTGAAACCTTAAATCAACCTAAACTCCCTTGACAACCACTCCCGGTGCCAATGAACTGCAACAACAGCAAGAGCCCATCGACAACTAAATCCGGCATCAACATCTCCCCTTGTCTGCTCAAAACCCTAGCCGCCACCTCCCGAAATTCTAGTCGCCACCTAAAAAGCCTCTATCTTCATACCCGACTGATCTCTAACCCAAAACCCGCTTACACCCTATATCCGAAACCCTTATTTAGTTCACAACAACAACAACAACAACAACAACCTAACCCGACCTGATCTCAAACCAAAACCAAAACCAAAACCCGATATCCACCTCCAAATCACAATCCATACCCGATATCCAACTCCAAATCACTTAACCCCTCTTCCTGTTTACTGTTGTTGCCGTCATAGTCGCCGCCACCGCCGTCACCGCTAGTCATCCAAGAAAAATGGAAAAAAAATTTGCAGGTACTCTTTCTTCTCCAATGGAACCTCAGTTTCACCAGTCTCATTCATTCTCCACCGAATTCTCCACTGCTACATTTTCCTCTTCACTCCCCCTCACATCCTGATCTCGATCCAGATTCAGACAGATGCAACGTCGTCATCATCCTGATTCTGGCCTCCTCCATTCTCCTTTAAACATCATCCCTAACACGGTCCCACCTCTTCTTCCACATTCGGTAGCACCATCCAACTCCCGATCCCGATCCCAACACCAGCAGCAATTTTGCCTTCATTTCGATCCCTGCCACAGCGACATCAGTCTCATTCCTCCTTGCAGCACTTCTTTCCTTACATCCTCGACCATGACTGTTACTCCAGCCTTGCCGACTCCTGCTGATTTGGCTAATCTCCAGCATCGCCTTGCTCATTTGGAACTCCAGCTCTTGTGTCAGTATATCGCTGCTGGCCCCTCTGCCCCTGCATTCTCTATTACTCCTAGTATGAATTCTTCTTGAATTTTAGATTCTAGTGCATCACATCATCTTACCAGTAATTATACATTACTCACCACCAATACTGCACTTTCCTCTCACTTTTCATCCCTACACAAAAGAACTTCTCAAACCACCCATCCATTTCAGTTTTTTCACTCAGACATATGTTGATCATCTCCTATACCTTCTCATAAAGGTTATCTCTATCATGTAAGTTTCATCGACGAGTTTACTCGATACACATGGGTGTTTCTTATGCACCAACGCTCTGTGATACTTGATATTTATCAGTTCTTTATAAACATGGTTCACACTCAATTTGGTGTGCATATCAAAACTTTTCGCTCAGACGGTGCTCGTGAATACCCTTCCACTGCTAATGAGATCGATCCTTCAATCTCATGGTACACTCTTTCAGCAATCATTCCCTCACATTTGTGTATGCCCCAGAGGCCAGTTATGTATGGACACTACTAGTTTACATTATATCATGATATTTATTTTATATTTATGCATTTCATTTATTGTGTTATTTATTGTGAATTAAATGAACATAATGAAGCCCTTAGATTAGCAAGTTCAATGTCATGGGTTATCAAGTGCATGACCTGATTATGAGATCCTATTCGCTAAAATTAGAATACCGGCTCATAAATATCCTTAGTCAGGTATTATTGTGAATTAGGACAATGATAATACATAGAGACTAGTGTGTTCGTAGACTAATGACTATTCTCACGGGTCAGGGATATGAGATATCAAGTCTTCACATGGATACATATTAGAGTAATAATGTACTGGACTGATCCACTATGAGAACGCTGTCCAGATCATTACGTGAGTGTCATAAGCAGTTCTCACAGTGACCATGATGTACGTAGTCCTTTGACTTGAAGTCACTACAGTTCTCTACATGAGAAGTTATGTTTTAATATCGTCAAACCTTGTCTGTAATACGGTGATTATAAAGTCGACTACTGGATATACTACAAATCTTGCGGACGGGTGTGAGTGACTTAGATATGATTTGTTCCTCTTACATAATAAGAGCGATATCTACGGGATCCTTGATTGATTAAGACTGCAAAATGTATGGTCGTGCTCAAATGAGTCAATATGAGATATTGATCTCATTATTTTAGTAAGTCTACTCGGATATTAAGAAATCAAAAATTGAACTATACATGGGTGACACACTCTATCCCTTGTGGTCAATTAAGATATCTAGAAAAAGGGACTAGACTACATGGTAACATTGGTCACGGATAGGTTATGTCAAATCGCTGACATTTTCGTTACTTGAGTAGCAGTGATGTATTGCTAGATATCGCTCACTGTTTGTAATACTTGAATATAATTTTAGTATTACTTTCAATGTAATGGGAACCTACATGGTCACACACTTAGAATGAATCGAAATTGGGATTTATCATAAGATGAATTTAATTCGGGATCCAAGTAAGACTTGGACTCCTGGTATTGGTTGGAAATTTAATTATATTAAATGAGCCGACTAAAGTTCAAAGGCCCACACATGAATCTGACCCAGGTAAAATTGTGATCCCAACAACCTCATTACTCTCTTAGGGTTGGTTTTTTACACCTATATGTATGATAGGTATCTGTGGAAAAGACAGACGTGAAAAAACCATAGCCGTCACAGAAAGTGAGAGAGAGAGAGAGAGATACTGAGGAGGAACATCCCCTTTCTGCAGCTAGCAGCGCAGTCTGAGAAAAAGCTGTTTTTCGTTCTGTTCGTGTGTATACCGTAGAGGCACCGCAATATTACAGTGCTGTAATCGGTATATTGTGGAGACAGCAGATCCATCTTTAAGGTATAATTTCTAAACACGATTTATGATTTTCTCATGGATCCATGGCTAGATTTCCATATTTTTGTAATTTTTCCACTGTGTATTTAATCTGTGGTTGCATTTGAAACCTAATACTCACACGCATGAGCAGAATGGTGTAGCTGAATGCAAGAATTGTCACATCCTTGAGACGGTTCGCTCTCTTCTATTCTCCTATTATGTTCCTCATTCTTTCTAGGTTGAAACTGTCATGACGTCTGTTAGTCTAATTAACATCACTCCCTCGTCTGCCCTATCTGGCACATCACCTTCTGAGGCTCTTCGTCACTCACCACCAAACTATAGTATACTTTGTACATTTGGGTCTACATGTTATGTCCTTCTCCCTCCTATTGAGCGCACGAAGCTCACTTCCCGAGCTGTCAAGTGTATTCACCTAGATCTCAGTCCTAAGCATAAACGATATCATTATTTTGATACTGTAGCTGGCCGTATTTGTATTTCCCAACATGTCTCATTTATGGAAGACTCTCCCTACTACTTGTACTCTCATGAAGATGCTAGTTTTCTTGATTCCCAAGTTTTTGGGCCTATCTCCCTGGCCATACCTTCACGTATTCTATTTGACCCCAATCATTTGGCTCTTTTCTCATCTCATACTGACATTCCACCTATTATTCCTCCTACGAAAACACCACTTACTGTTAGGAATTGTGGCCTCAAATACACGTAGGCACTGAGTACTTGAAGTTGGAGAAGAAGATGATGAGACAAAAAAGCAAGAGGAGACAAGCAGCGAGTAGAAGAATGTAGCCTAGAGAGTTGCGGTCGACCGACCCGGGGGTGCGGTCGACTAACTTAGTCTGCTGAGAAGTTCTTCGAGTGTACAGGTCCAACAGAGGAGAGGACGGTCGACCGACCTTGGGGACGCAGTCGAACAGTCAGCCCTTGGGTTTGGTTCTACACGTTGCGGTCGACCGACCTTGGGGGTGCGGTCGACTGACTTCGGTGGCTGATTGTTTTTGGGCTAACGAGTTTAAAGGCCCAATTACTAGATTTGTTTTTATCTTTTAGGGTTTACTTGGAGGCTATATATATGGTCGTAAACTCTAGGGTTTAGTCATCTGAATAGATCTTATCATTGTTCAACTTCAAGAGAGGATTGTGCCGAGTGTTTCAAAGGTGAGAGAGAGAGATTGAGAGTTGTAATCTCTTTTGAAATCTTTGTATTTCTTGGGGAATAAGAAGTATTGGTCATCTCTGCATAGTGATTGTGTTCTTGTGAGCTCTTTCATATATTGTGGTGACTTGTTCTTGGTTCATCTAAGTTTTTGGAGTTTCTATTGCTTGTGGTGTGTTTCCTCTATTAGCACCATGAGTTGTGGGGTAGATCCTCCGACAAGTGGTATCAGAGAAGTTGGTTCGAGATGGCCGATAAAGATGAAGATCGAGAGATTCGATGGGAGTGACTTCGTGATGTGAAAGATTCAGATGATAGCGTATCTTCGTCAGAAAGATCTTGATGGTCCGTTATTTGATGAGAAGCTGGTAGGTGCAGACAAGGATGCGAAGGTCTTGGCAGATTGGAATCGTTTGGATCAGAAGGTGTTGGAGAAGATTCAGTTGGGGCTGAGTAGGAAGGCATTATTTCATATCTCGAAGGTAAAGACCACAAAGGAGACTATGGAGATTCTCACGGATATGTATGAGAAACCGTCGGCATCTAATCAAATTCTTCATCTGAAGAAATTGGTTAATATGAATTTGATGGAAGGGAGTTCAGTAGCAGAGCATATGAACAATTATTGTATGATTTACAACCAGATGGAAGCTGTAGGTTTAAAGTTTTCAGAGAGGGGGTAGCCATTATTACTTCTATCAATTTTATCCGATAGTTATGGTACAGTGGAACAGACTATTACAGGCACTATGAAAGATTCGACAACTTTACAGGATGTGGTGAGTAGCATTCTGAACGAGGAGGTGAGAAGGGTGAGAAACGGGAGATATCCATCATCATCTTCTAGAGATTTCGCCATGTACATTGAGAAGAGACGTGGAAGATCTAAGAGCATTCGAAGAAGGAAGGATCATAGTAGTTAATCTGATAGTGGGTTTGATAACAGCGATGGGGGACATGGGTCTGAGTGCTGGTATTGTCACAAGAAGGATCACATGATGTGCATTTGCAAAGCTTATATGAAGAAGAAGCAGGAGAAACCAAAGAAAGATAACCCAAAGTAAGTTCAAGGAGGGCTTTTTGATGAGTTATGCTCATTAGCTCGGGAGGAGTTGGACACTCAAGATTGGTGTATTGATTCGGAAGCTTCTTTTCATTGCACTCCGAGGAGAGAGATATTTGATGACTACGAGGAGGGTTCTTTTGGAGTTGTGATCTTGAGGAACGGTCACCGATGTCTTGTACGTGGGGTTGGTACGTTTGCGTGAACACCATTGATGATCAAAGTATTGTCTTGCGAAAGGCAAGGCAAGTTTCAGACTTGAAGAAAAATCTTATCTCGATTGGAAGGCTAGACAAGGAGGGGTTGTCTACTATAGTTGGTAGTGGGGAGTGGTGTATAGCTGCAGGTTCAAGGGTGATTGCAAAAGAAAAGCGTGAGGGAACATTGTATTTGCTTAGAGACGTGAGAGACATTTCTCCTGTAGTTGACTCTCAGCCGGAATCGAGTATTAGGTTGTGTGGGGTGCAACCGAGTTCTTTCAGTTGTGGAGGTGAGGTTACTAATTTAGCGGAAGATGCTGGTCATGGAAGTGATCCTAGAGGGCAAGACGTTGCTGCGGAAATGGTACTTTGCAAATTGGCAGTTGAAGCTTCAAATCGCTCTTGTGTGATAGAGAGCACTGGTATCGATATGTGGGGTAATGTCGATGAGGGTAACCGAATTGGAATTGTAGGGGTTGAACAGTCCGCGAAGTTTGTGGAGGTGCCGTCCACGGAGGTTTCTAGTGCAGATGGTGTATTGAGAGGCTTTGAACCATGTCCAGAGTTGATGGAGATCTTGCAAGTTGGGGAGTCTCATAACACGAAATCCGACACGGGAGATTGTTTCTCCGGTATTCGTGCTCTTTGCGATTGGTGGAGCACATTCTTCATGAGACGATGAGGGGTGGTTGGTGCACTCCACATGGTATGGTGACGGAGGTTCCCTTCATGAGAGTGGGGAGTACTTGAGTCTTCCACGAGAGTGGGAGATTGGCAGAGATAATGTGAGGGAAAGATTGTAATAACTTTGAAGCGTGGTGTATTTGGTCCAAGTGGGAGATTGCTAGAAATTTTGGCCTCAAATACATGTAGGCACTGAGTACTTGAAGTTAGAGAAGAAGAGGATGAGACAAAAAAGAAAGAGGAGACAAGCAGCGAGTAGAAGAATGCAGCCTGGAGAGTTGCGGTCGCCCGACCTTGTCTGCTGAGAAGTTCTTCGAGTGTATAGATCCAACAGAGGAGAGGAAGGTCGACCGACCTTGGGGGTGCAGTCGATCGGTCAGCCCTCAGGTTTGGTTCTACACGTTGCGTTCGACCGACTTTGGGGATGCGGCAGACCGACTTCGGCGGCTGGTTGTTTTTGGGCTTACGAGTTTAAAGGCCCAATTTCTAGATTTGTGTTTATCTTTTAAGGTTTACTTGGGGGCTATATATATGGCCGTAAACTCTAGGGTTTAGTCATCTGAATAGATCTAATTATTGTTCAACTTCAAGAGAGGATTGTATCGAGTGTTTCAAAGGTGAGAAAGAGAGATTGAGAGTTGTAATCTCTTTTGTAATTTTTGTATTTCTTGGGGAATAAGAAGTATTGGTTATCTCTGCATATTAATTGTGTTCTTGTGAGATCTTTCATATATTGTGGTGACTTGTTCTTGGTTCATCTAAGTCTTGGGAGTTTCTATTGCTTGTGGTGTGTTTCCGCTATTAGCACTACGAGTTGTGAGGTAGATCCTCAGACACTTACCTCCTGACAGCATTATGCACCCTTACCACCTGCTTCCCCATAGTTGCATGCACCCACACCACCTATCCCACCCCCACAAACTGTCCATCTGCCACCAGTCCGTCAGTCACACGCTCTACGTCGGGCATCCCACCGGCCCATTACACACCTGATGTCGCTGGTCCTTCTGACCAGTTTGGTTTTGCCACCCTAGCCTCCTACTCATCACAGTTTCATGTGTATCTCACTGCTATACACTCCATACGTGAGCTAAAACCTATCAGGAAGCTATTCAATATCCCGAGCAGTGAGAAGCTATTGTAGAGGAGTTCAGTGCATTTGATCAGACTAACACTTGGAATGTTATTCCACTACCTGTGGGAGTCCAGCTTGTTAGCTGTAAGTGGATCTTTAAGGTTAAATACCAAACTGATGGCTCCATTGAGTGGTACAAGGCTCGTCTAGTTGTCCGAGAATTTACTCAGGAGCATGACATTGATTATGATGAGACTTTGTCCCAGTTGCACAGATGACTACAGTTCGCACTCTCTTTACCGTTGCTTTCGTTCGTCAGTAGCCAGTATACCAGATGGACATGAAAAAAAAATTTATTCATGGTACCTTATCTAAGGTTGTTTATATGCATCATCCTCCTGGCCTTCCCACTCCTCATCATGTTTGCCATTTGCATCGAGCTATATATTGTCTGGAATCGACCCCTCGAGCCTGGTTTGAGTGTTTTCGCGGTGTCATCACATAGGCTGGTTTCCATAAGAGTTCACATTACCACTCTATGTTCATGTGGTCATCACCACAGGGGAAGGTCCTCTTATCATTATATGTTGATGACATGATTATTACTGAGGATGACTCTGTAGGCATTGCATCCACCCAGATGACTCTGTAGGCATTGCATCCACCCAGAAATACCTTCACCGGCAGTTCCATATGAAAGATCTTAGCAGATTACGCAACTTTCTGGGTCTAGAGATTACACATGGATCTCGGGGATACTAGTTTCTCGTAAATAAACATAAGATATTATCTCCATTGCATCTCTCTGACATTCGATCAACTCTTACTCCATTCGAGCTTCATGTGAAGCTTCATCACACAGATGGTGAGCTCCTTCCCGACCCCACTAGATACAGGCAGATTGTTAGACACATTGTCTACTTATGCATGACTAGACCCAATGTTGCTCATGTAGTCAGTTTGTTTCCGCTCCTATATCAGTTCACTACGGTGCTCTTCTTCAGATCCTCAGATATCTTTGGGGAAATATCACTCGCTCATTATCCATGCCTTCTACATCCAAACTGGAGCTCAGTGCATATTCTGATTCAGATTGGGTGGGTGATCCTACCACCATAAGGTATACCACAGGTTTCTGTCTATTTCTTGGTGATTCGCTGATTTCATGGCAAAGCAAGAAACAAACAGTTGTTCCATGTTCTTCCACCGAAGTTGAGTACAGAGCAATGTCAACTACTATTAGAGAGACTGTTCATGTTTGTTGGTTGTTATCATATATGGGTATCACTCTCACAGAAGCTACCCCTCTTCATTATGATAACCGGAGTGCATTGCACATTGCAAGCAACCCGGTCTTTCATGAGCGAACTAAGCATATAGAGATAGATTGCCACTATGTTCATGAGTGCTTTGAAGCAGAGACAATTTCTCTTCATTCTGTTACCTCTTCACAACAAACAGCAGATTTCTTTACCAAATCCCACACTGTTAAGAGATTTCATTACTTGGTAAGGAAACTCACACTGTTCGATCCACCGTGAGTTTGAGAGAGGGTGTTAGATTTTATATTATACACTTAGTCCCATATCGGGCTGTGTATCAGTTTAATATTTGGTTCCCTACTATATATAGGAGACATTGTACTCAGTTATAACATATTTAATAATATTCTCCAATCTATCTGTTAACTTTATCAGCTATTACTAATCCCACGAAAATAAAATTTATTTCTATCAAACTATAAAATCTAGGTCGTTGCAGCAATAGCGATACACCACGCTTCTCTCATCCATTGTCTCACTCTAGCAAACCTAGATCCAACCCACAAATCCTCGTACACTAATGGATAATCGTTCGTGTTTAGGGCCTTTAGGACTTCAAAAAACACTTTTGCTCTTAGTACATTCAATGAAGATGTAGTTTCTCGACTTCAGGTGTGCATTGTAGAATCTACAGTTGGTCATAATATTCTATTGTCTCTTAACCTAATTTTTTCATGTGAGGATCTCATCATTAAGCACTAGCCATAGGAAGACTTTAACCTTCATTAGTGCCTTGGTTTTTCAAAGAATATTGGACCAACTACGTATACAACCCATAAAGTGGATATGATTATAGAGTGACCTAACCGTGAAAGATCCATCTATGTCCAACCCCCAAAATTTTTGATCTGATCCCTGAGAACATTAAACACCTGTCTCGATTATGTGATTTTGAAACTCCTCTGGTACTTCAAACTTAGGCGTGTTCTAAAAGTTGGTCTCCAAATACCCAGTTTTCAGATATTGGAAACCGTGGCATGGGCTTGTGACACTTGAGCATATAGGTTTGGGAATAGCTCTTTAAGGGAGTGTGCGTATTCTGCTATATTATTGGTTTGACAAAAATAAAACTTGTGCTTATTATTATTATTATTTTGATGAAAATGTGGAGAAAGCCACACTCTTTCATTAATAAGAAGTTAATAAAATAAATCTCAGGTACTTGCACAATTACAAAATAACTGTATAGCATGAAATAAAATATAGTATCTCCAAAAGGACACAGGAGGATGGGGCATATGTAACGTGGTACCAATATTTGATAAAGAAAATTTAAAAATCTCTCATGATCAAGTAAAAAAATGTTTGACCATTTTTTTGGTTCATCTTGTTTGGATTAATCAGACAACAAGTCGTCGTATATGTTTTTTTTTTTGATTATACTGGGTTCCATCCCCCTCTTTGGGTCAGACTAATCCCAGTCTCGTGACAAGGAGCCCCAACCTTTGGTTGGGTTTGTGCGCCAGCCCATCTAGCATAGCGGTCACTGGCCACCCAGAGGTATTTAATCCCCATCTATGGGAACCGTAGGGTTCGAACCCAGGATCTTGGAGGAGCACACTCCAAGTCCCATCGCTCTTACCACTAGGCCACTTGTGGTGGTTAGTCGTCGTATATGTTGGCACCCAACGGAATCCATTTGATATATATAATTATTCTTATCATTTATATTCGAAGGCCATTTGTCTTAACAACCAGTCACATGAATCCTAACTTTGTTTGCTTGTTAAGGGACTTATATGCATGATAATATAAGAAAAACATGCATGTTATTAAATCAAAATGCATCTCACCCTATGTCCTATTATATATTTAAGTTGCACCACCTATGATATATCTACAAATGACTATCTATTACAATATAGATTTAGGCTAATTTGGCTGTAGCTAGGGTAGCAATTGGGGTTGTTAATTAAAGAGTCGGTTCGAATAATTATGAAACTTGTGTGTGTGTGTTATAGAATAGGTCGCATTCAAATAGGATTTAAATTTCAAAAATTTGAAGTGTTGAAAAGCTTTAGAGTTTTACTACATCAACACTAGCTAATAATTTTTGATCGGTTGTAATTGGGTTTTTGCATTTGATCAATAATAATAGGAAAAAAAGGGATATGAGCAACTTGCTCATTTAGTAAATAAGCAATTGATGATGTGGCATATATGTGATTAGAAAATTCTTAAAAGGGTTAGTTGTCCACTGTATCACATGCATGCCACATAATCAATTGCTCATTTACTAAATGAGCAAGTTGCTCAAATCCCTTTTACCCATAATAATATATATAATTTTTTTTTTAAAAGGGTCACTGCACAGTTGCAACAGGACTTCATGATTTGCAATTCTCGACCACACTTTTAGTACAATACAGATCAATACAGTTGTGACTCCTTTTATTTCAGTTTTCTACTGCTCCCACCACCTCAGTACACCATCCATCTAACTCCTCTGACCTCCATCAGCAATAACCTCTAACGATTACCACCAGGCTCCACTTATTATCTTCTGTTGGTCCAGTCCACAAAATAAATTAGTTCTGATAAATATTATGTTGCTGTGCTTAATTTGCTCAAACTTGCGATAGGGTTATTTCGCTTAATTATGGAATGTTGTAGTTAACAGATTATCGTTCAACTGATGTTTTTTGGCTATTTTTTCAATGAAATGATCACGACTGATATGTACATGACTGGCTTATTAAATGTACTTTCTTAGGAGCATTACCAGTCTACTGGTTTTTTATTTTTTATTTTGTGCTACTATTATAAATATGAGTATATTTTTTGTTGAAGGAAATGTGAAGTATAATCAGCATGTTTCATTAATAAGGAGTTACAAAATAAACACAGAGTACTGAGCATATTATAATACACTACAGAATAGATAATAATACATAACTCCTCCGACATACATGAGATGATGAGACAAATTAAAGGGCAACAACATCTCAAGTACAAGCATAATGAAAGAGATATCCCCAACAAAACCATGGGGATGGGAATCCAGCTATGCTCCACTCAGTCTGGAGTAGGCCCAATCCCTATCTCCTCGACATCGGACTCCTCAACATAGAAGACTCTGATAATTCCCCCCTCTTGGTCCTGTTATAGCTGGTGTGGCCCAAAAAGAGATAAGATGTAAAATATGAGTTAACTTGTCAGAAATACTAATACTAGTCTCACGAAAGTAATATTTATTCCTATCTAGTCTTAAAACTCAGGTCATTACTGCGGTGGCGATATATCAGACTTTTTTCTTATCATGTCTCTCATTAGCGAACTTGAGTCATATCCACAAGTCCTTTTATGTTAGGGATAAACATTTGTACCGAGGTCCCTTAGAACCCCAACCAAGACTGCTTTGCTTGTATGACACTCAATAAATTGGGGGTCTATAGTCTCAGTTGTCACGTTTCAAAAAACTGTAGGTGGTCACGATGTTTGGTTGCATATTGACCATGTCTCCCTTGTTAAATTCGCATCGTTGAGAACTAACCATATGAAAACCTTTACTTTTAGAGGGACATTAGCCTTCCAGATTATTGCAGACCATTTAGGTCTGCAACCTCTAAAACGTTTGCGGTTGTAGATCAATCGTACTGTAAAGACACCATCTTTTCCTAGCCCCGAAGTTTCCCGATTTGGGCCGTTTGAGTATTTCATCCTCGATGGATCTAGATGTGATTGAAGTTCCTCCAATTTAAGTTGGGATTCTAGACTTAGGTAATGTCTAAAAGTTAGCCTCCACAATCATCTTTTTCATGTCTTGGCAACAATGCGATGTGGCCGTGTCGTTTGTTCATAGAGATCTGGGAAATAATCTTTGAGTGTGCGCTCCACACTATTTTTCCCACCAGAATTTGGTCAACATGCCGTTGTCTATGAATAACTTTACACAACTACTAAACGAATCATATGCTTTAGAACCCCTCTTTAGAACCAAGAGACTCTGGGTCCAACCGTGAAACTCAAATTCCGCGACCCTTTCCTTGCACATAAAATTGATTGAAATCCTGTCACCCTTCTCTGTTATGGTGGAACACTTCCACCACCACCACTTACCAAAGAGATCAAAGTTCATATCTCTCTGAGAACTATGATGCCTAGTCCTCAATGTATATTTTCCATAAAGACTTTTTCCCATCTAATGAGATGGGAGCCCCACTTCTCAGCGTCTGCCCCTCTCCACAGGAATGGAGTCGAGTCCAAACTCGATCAATTCTATTGACAACCCACCTGGGCATTTCAAAGAAGAACATGTAGTAAGTTAGTAGATTAAAAAGAATCGAGTTGATCAGGGTCACTCTCCCTTCTAGGGACCAAATTTCCCTTTCCACCCGAATAACCTATTCTCGACATGGTTGATGACCGACAGTCAGTCTGATTTCCTTAATTTGCCTAGTCTAACAGAGAGCCGAAGATACTTGATGGGGAAACTCTCAATCTTACAGTTTAGGGTGAATGCATGTTCCTATGTTTTCTCAATGGGCAAAGTGATGGGTATAAGTGTGCTATTGTGGAAGTTGACCAGGAGGCCGGACCAAACTTCAAAACTGTGGAGTACACCTTTAAACGTGATAGTTTCTTCGGGATCTCCATTTCCAAACAATAAAGTGGCATCTGCATATTGTAATATCATACATCTCGAACGATTTCTACCATTGGCAACTGGTGTGATCCATCCCACCTGTATGCAATTATCCATCATGAACTTAAAGTACATCCGCAACTATAATGAATAGGAGGGGTGGATAGAGGGTCCCCTTGTCGCAGTCACCTTCTACATGAAACCAGTTTACCCGCTCATCCATTAACCAAAATAGTCATCCTTCTGGCGATGAGACAGTGTCAGATCCACCTTGTCAACAAAACCTCTGCCATTGAATGCTTCTATTAAACAGTCAAACTCAACCGGGTCATAGGCTTTTTCGAAATCCCGTTTGAGCAGGTTGCTCCTAAAATTTGAGATGTGACATTAGTGGATGGTTTCTTTCGCCATAGCAATAAGTCTATGATGCATCGACCTTTGATGAAACTGATATGTTCTCGGCTGATTAATTAATCCATCATCCCCCCATCCCCTAATCTGTTAAAGAGGATTTTTGGTAATTATCTTAACCGAACAGTTAAGGAGGCTGACGGGGCAGAAGTCCCCTACACGAGATGAAATTCTTTTTTTAAAGAAGAATACAACTTCTTCATACTTAAGTCTACCAAATCTAAGTCTATATTCGTAGAATTTGACAAGAGCTTACAATAGATAGTCCTTAAATATGAGTATATTGCATGTCAAGCTGTCACCAATACCTCCAAAATGGATGCATGCAATGATCCATGTCATATATCTATATCTTATACTAATAGAAGAGAGAGTCTACACCCTCTCTCCTTTCTCTATATTGAAATAGAGAAATGAGAGGAAAAGTAGGGATTCATATTTAAATAACATGTGTACTATGAACGAATTTTTTAAAAACCAAAACAAAATAAAAACATCAATCCATAAAACATAGTATATTCTCTTCCCACTTTCTCAATCTCACAAAATCTCACATCTCTTCCCAAAACCACGTCCATCCCCTAACTTAGAATTAGGTTTTTAATCAAACACAATTTAGAAAATTATTGTTATATAATTTTCTTAGTCTATTATTTTTATCCTAACATGTGCTATAATGCATGGTTTATAATGTATAGCATATTTACTGAATGTTAATAATGTTATAATATATTTGTTAATATACATGTTAACATATTGCATGCATTTTTTAGCTTTAATAATATTTAATTTGATAACATATGGTTTGACAATGATTCTCTAAACCATCTGCTTATATGAGGATGAAAATGAAGATTATAGTAATTACAGTAAGATTGATATTCATATGTTTCTCTCAATTCTCTCACTCTTTATAAGAATTTTATATAATTTTATGAGTCTCTCAAAACAATTTTCGGTTGTGCAATTTTGCACAGGATAACACTAGTTAACTGCAATTCCATCTCCAACCCCAACAATCTAATTTAAATTTTTATTTAAATTATGTTGTTGGTAGAGTAATTGCTCCCGATGCAAGTGATAATTAAGTAGTTAACCAACAGAAGACAACGCAATAATTATAAATATTTACTAGTACATATAATCTTGTGCAGTATTTACACATATTTTTTTTAAAAAATGATACATTCTTTTAAAACATGTTAAATGACATACTTTATTTTAAAAATATATATACGTGAAAGTTATCCTTAAAATAAAAATGATAATTAAAAGTTGAAACGTAATCAACAATTCTCCTAAAATTTTAGTAGAATCTCATTTGTATATTTTCTTTTTTCATCTATATACACCATGTAATATTCTAAGATTTCCAACACCAAACCCACAATCTCTACACCTCTAACAACCCAAAAAATCATCAGATTACTCAGTAAAATTTTAAAAAAACATTTACCACCGTAGAAGAGACTGAGCTCGATTCAGACCCAGTTGAGCTCATACACGAAGCTCTCAAATGGGAACCAATTTGAGAACTAAAAAATGAGTAGTGGAGTAGTTTAAGAGGGGTGCTCCGGTCTGAGAATGAGGGAAACTGATGAGGGAGATGGAGAACCAAGCATCGGAATGGACGAAAGGGATTGAAGATGATGCCAATTGGATAAGAGGGTTGAGAGATATGCTCATCTTTTAATTAAGAAATTAAAAGATGCATGGAGAGCCTCTATTATGTGGAGAGGCGTGCGGCGTTGTGAGCGGTGTGCGTCGTTAGGTGAAGGGCGTTGCGTGAGTGCGGCAAGCGGTGTGCGGCGTGAGGAGGAAGGGGCCGCGTGAGTGCGGCGAGCGGCGTGCGGGGTAAGGAGGAGGGGGCGGCGGGAGGGATGCGAGGGTCTGGGTCTGGGTTTGGGGTTTTTATTTTTATTTTATTTTTATTATTTTTAGAGAGAGTGGGAATGAAGATGAAGCGGCGTGTGGGTGCAGTGATAGAGTTTTGTTAGTTTTTTTGTGCGGTTTGCATGTAAATCTCTTCTTTTGTTCTCCTTTCTCTATTTCAAAATAAAGAAAGAAGAGAGGAGGTACACTCTCTCTCATATTAGCATAGTATATAAATACTAGTGTTATCCTGTGCAAATTGCACTGCCTAAAATAATTTTGGGGTACTCATAAAATTATATAGAACTGTAAAAAATGTGAGATATTCGGGAGAAGGATTACTGAAATCTTCATTATCATCCTCACATAAACAGATGTTTAGAGTATCACTACCAAACCTTATACAATAGAATATTACTAAAGCTGCTTTTGGAGGGGGGGGGGGGGGGAGTTTGGGAAGAGCCGTGAGATTTTGTGAGATTGGAAAATTAAGAGGAGAATAGACTGTGTTTGAGGAATTTGTGTTCTTATTTTGTTTGATTTTTTAATGAAATAATGCGTAATGCACATGTTAGTTAAATATGAATTCCTATATTTTTGCTCATTTCTCTATTTGAAAATAGAGGAAGGAGAGAGGGGGTAGACTATCTCTAATATTAGTATAAGATATAGATATAATCAAACTTGTATTACCATGTGCAAATTGCACAACCTAAAATAATTTTGAGGAACTCATAAAATTATATAGAACTCCAAAAAATGTGAGGTATTTGGGAGAAAATATCGTAATTAATGAAAATCTTCATTATCATCCTCACATAAACAGATGGTTTAGAGAATCACTGCCAAACCATAATGTTATACAATAGAATATTACTAAAGCTGCTTTGGGGGGGGGGGGGGGGGGGGAGATTAGGAAAATGACAGGAGAAGAGACTGCGTTTGAGGAATTTGGGTTCTTATTTTATTTTGATTTTTTAATAAAATAATGCGTAATGCACATGTTATTTAAATACTAGATTTGCCCGTGAGCATACGTCTTCGGAACGATACAACATATGTAAAGCTTTGTAAACAGTAAAATTATGTAGCTCAAGTTTGAATAGTATGACAATAATTAGTTGTAATTAAAAGTACATATTTTCATTAGTATATGTTGAAAAATAATTACATTTTAGGGGGGGGGGGGGTATAAAATCCAACTTATTAGAACTTTGAGGATGGAAAATAATAAAATTTAACCGTTGAGGAGATATTTGTTATTTTCAATGTAACATGAGCAATAAAAAAGACAAAAAATCTGAAAATTTACAAACCTGAAATTTGAAATCTAAATTTCTGAGTAAATCGAGAGAGAATGAGAAAGAGAAGGGGGGGGGGGGGAATTAGTTTTGGAGGGAAAACTTTTTTGGAATAAAATATGTTTTGAGATGGTGAATCTGAACCTTTGATTTTGTTTTAATTGAAGGGGAACACTTGATAGCTTTTTTTAAATTGTCTTGTGTTTTATTATATAGATAATTTCTTAAATTTCCTCTCATTTCTCTATTTCAAAATAGAAGAAGGCTCTCCTATTAGTGTAAGATATAAATATAATAATAGATATAATTGTTGGAGTGACAACGTCAAAATTTTAGATCAAATTTTTTACCATAACATTTAGTGCACATCCCTATTTTAGTTGTGTGGGATGTGCTATTTGTTGACAGTTAGCTCATGGGTTTAGTTTTTTAATAGAACTGGCTAACTACAAGTGTAAAACTACATGTGTTAGCATCTGACATGCACGTCAAAACTATATACCAATGCAAATTTCTGTGGATGCTAGGTATTTGCTCACATGTTTGGTAACCCCAGCATCAGCGTACGTCCAGTTTTTTGAGTCAATGGGTGTTTGCTCCTAATTGGGTGCAATTACATTTAGTAAAATGTTTAACAAGATTCCAAGCAAAGTGTACTTAAAAGTCTACAAGTCAAAAGTCTTTTTACGCTCAAATATGCAGTATATGATTTTGTACGTGACGAATCATTTCATTGAACACGCTACATTTTTATATACCACTTTACATTTCAAGATTTCATAATGTTACAGATAATCCGCAGCCCTTCCCCTCCCCTCCCCCCCCCCCCCCCCCCCCCCCCCCCCCCCTTCACGGTAAACTTAGTTGCAGATCACACACATCCATATAAAAAATTGATCACCTATTCGTGTATGTTTATGTTGCCTTTGTGGAGGTTTTTCGCCTTAAAATGCCCTTAATTTTTGTAGGCTTAATCAATCCCTAATTAAATAGTTAATTTAACCCTAATTATTATATGATTAATCTATCCGTAATTGAAGGATAACCAGTACTAAAATTTTTAATTTGGTACTAAAATCCTATTAAATATTAAACCAGTAGTTTACATGTGCGATGCACGTTTTAATAAATATAGGTTTTTAAAATAAAAATTTAGACATAGTCTTGATTTAAACCTAGGACCTCCTTTATAATAGTTAAGCACGTGTGTTACACGGGTTGGAAGATTGACAAAACATTTACAAATGACACTAAGGCCTTCTCCCATTATAATATTAGAGATGTATTAACAGAGGTATTTTGTAATAGAGGAAGAAAACTATAATTAAATCACTAAAATTATTTAAAAATTTAAAATTAAGGGTGCAGAGGCGGAGGTGTGCGATTCGCAACTAAAATATTATTACATCTTAAGCTAATAGGACTACCTTCTCCCTCCTTTCTTTATTTTGAAATAGAGAAAGGAGAGCAAAAGTAGAAGTTCACACTTATCCTACCACGTGCAGAACACACCTTCAACTTAATAAAACAAAATGAAAAAATATACAAAACACAAAAAACTCTTCATTTTCCCAAATCCCCCAAATCCATCCTCGCCCAAAACCCACCCGTCACCGTTCGCCGTTCGCAAATCCGCCCAACCCAAACCGTCGCCGTTCACCGTTCACCAGTTCACCCAAATACAAGTCGCCCCCGTTCGCTTATCCTCGCCGTCTTCCCTAACCCAAAACTAAAACCCAACCGTAATGATTCGCCGTTCGCCAATCCGCCCAAATCCAAGCAGCAACCATACGCCATACCCCAAATCCTCATGGAGTTAAGGTATTCAAAAAGTTGTAGGATACTCTCTTATTTTGGATTATATATTTATTATTTTTAAGAATATTGAGAATGTGAGATTAATGTATTGATCAAGTTGTAACATCATCTCTTATTTTGGATTGTATATATAGTATAATTATTTTCTAAAGAGATGAAAATATTTGATGGATCTAAGAGTAATGTCTAAAGATCCTTTGGTTTATTATGTGCGGCTTCGTCTTCCCATGTTAAATTCTTTAATCTTATCTATATTTACTATATGTGCTCATCCTGTTTGATAAAATGTATGAATGAACTGAAATATGTTAGTTGTAGGAGCCTGCTGTGTGGTGGGGGCATATGGAACACAAGTGGATGAGTTTTAATTTTGAATTTGATTAAGGATTTATACACCAATCTTCGAAATATAGGATTCAGTAAGATGCTTATAGATGTGGGAATGTTCAAATTTGGGTTCAGAAATATCTTGATTACAATTATTTTCTCATTTGTGGTGCACACGAGATGTTTGTGAAAATGCTCAAAAGACTTTTATAATTATTTGGCATTATTTTGATTCAATTTAGTCATTCAAATGACTTTCTTTCAGGTGTTGTCTTGCCGCTGAATTTTGGATGGCTGACGAATGTGGATATAGAAGGTAAAAGTCTACTACTTAGCAATTACGTTTTTCGTGTTCGATAGTTTCCTCTGTAGTGGTTTCTTAATGCTGATGAACTTTTTCATGTACTATATCTTTTGATTCATGCTCCAGTTTTACGGCGAGCATCTGTTGCCATTATGTAGGCGTGCAGAAAGGGGCTGTTTCATCATGCGCATTGTATTAAAAGGATTGATGTAAGACTCTTAAGTTCAAAACAATAAATATGTTCATACTTTTTCTCACTAGCATTAACACCTTATCAAAATTTATTGAGGGTGTTTCCGAAAAGGAAACCTATATCTTAATTAAAGTTGTTTTACTGTTATACTTCAATTTTGATTAAAGTTGCCTTTCTGTTTTACTTCAATTTTGATTAAAGTTGCTTTATTTTGCTGCAATCTCAGTAATTTTTCTATTCAACATTGATCTGTGGTACAAGTACTGTATTGGATTCTTACTTGATAAACTATGAAAATATATATAATCGTCCGATCAAATTGATATGGCTAAAAATGGGGTTAAATCGGATCCGTCCAGATTGGGTGCGAATCTTGAAGATCGGGGGTAGAATGGTAATTTCACATACAAGTGGATCCAAAGCGGGTACTGGGTCTCCTTCTCACAGACCCAATAACCCACGAACGGATCCACTCCAATTGGGTACGGGTCCCGACCCGAAGCAAACCCAGACCAACAAGAGACAAATCAGGGTCACTGATTTGACCAAGTCAACGGGCCTGATTTACTCTCACCGGGAATCAGGGGGTTAGTTTCCTAAACAGACTGTGAGGATTTTACTCCTGGCAGTTATACAGGAAATCAGGTCCCTAATCACTCCCCAGGCGACTATAAAGACCTCCCCTCTATCACTGTGACCAGGTAATCACTCTTTTTCCACCTTAAGCTCTTTCTTTAATCACCACTGGTTACTGACAAGAGCGTCGGAGGGTGCATCACCGAAATCAACCCCGGTGTCTCGCACTTCCTTGCAGGTTGCGGCAGGAATAAGAAGGCTTGGATCTGCTGTTCAGGTTTTCTCGAACTCACAAATCTCATCTGTTTACCCCCACACCGAAATCAGCGGTAACAGATTAGCGCCGTCTGTGGGAAACACCACACGAACAGCCTCCGTCTCTTCCTTGTCGCCTAGCCCTGCTCCGACCATGCCTCCTAAGAAGGTCAGATCCAGAGGATCCAACTGCGGGGTCAATCCCGCCGATCAGACAGAGGAAGTCCCCGTCAATCCTGTTCCGCAGCCCGAACTTCCTCCCCCGGTCCAGCAGGGCCAACCTCCTCTTCCCAAACAACAACCTCCCAATGGCCCTTCCGGCCATAACGGGCAGAGGCAGAAGCAGCCCCTCGACCCCGACCATGTCTCGGTTCATAATGAATCCTCAGATTCAATGGCTTCTCATCACCCCGACCTCCGCAACACAATCTTGAACCGCCAAAAGGATGAGGACCTCCGCACCCACCTTGATGAGAGGCGGGCCCGAGAGGGAGCCTCCCGCCAGCGTCAGGGTGAGCGGTCTCCTCACCGCCGAGACGGTAGAAGGTCTCCGGACCGCAGGGGCCGAGCGGCATCTCCCGAGCGCCGAAGGAGGAGGCCGCATTCCCCCGCGGATCGGCATCATCCGAGGAACAATGAGGCACCTATCACTCGTGCCGAGTTCCTACAATTTCAGGAGACCGTGCTGCAGGCCCTCAACCTTCGCCCCAACAACCAAAATGCCCAGAGGGTTCCAACACCCCCGCAGATTCCCAGTCCACGCCGCCGATCCCGTAGTCCTCTCCCGGCTCCCAGTCGCCAGCAGCAGCACTACAGTCCCCGCCGATCCCAGGACTACCGGCGCCGCAGTCCCCGCTCCCCTTCCTATGAAGAAGAGTCCGGGGGATCGTATGATTACCAGCGGAGGGACGATGCCCTCAACCGCCGTCTCCATGAGGTGGAGAGGCACATTGGTCGCATGGACAGAGAGGAGGAGTCCAGAGCAGGGACGGTCCGGCCGAGCAGACCCCCTTTCTCTCGGACGATCATGGAGGCCCCCATACCGAGGGGTTCCAAACCTCCGCAGTTTGAAACGTACTCAGGGGAGTCCGACCCAGTCGATCACGTCGAAAGCTTCAAGACATTAATGCTGATCCATCAAGCTTCCGACGCCATGCTCTGCAAGACCTTCCCCGCCACCCTCCGGGGGTCGGCTCGGGAATGGTACTACAGGCTCGCCCCCTCTTCCATCTTCTCGTTCGAGCAGTTCGAGACGCTGTTCATAACTCACTTTGTGAGTAGCAGGCGAGCCGAGAAGACGAGCCTCTCCCTGCTCAACCTGCGGCAAGAAAGGGGGGAGAAACTGAGGGACTACGTGAAGAGATTCACCGCAGAAGTCAGGTCTATCGCCTCCCTAGACCAGTCAGTGGCGATTGCTGCGTTCCAATCGAACGTCCTCAACTCCAACCTCTGGTCGTCCCTCACCAAGAAGCCCCCACACAACTTTGCCGACCTTCTCCTAAGGTGCGAAAAGTACATCCGGGCGGAAGAGGCCGAGTGCCTCCCGAACTTCGGAGGATCGGCCTCTGGATCGAAGAGGAAGGCGACCGAGGAGGGGGGATCGAAGAAGACGCAGAAGGACAACGGCGGTCAGCGCCGTCCTCCGCCTAGGTTCGAGAAGTTCACTCCCCTCACCACCAATGTCTCCACTATCTTGATGGAAGTAGAGAAGGAGGGCCTGCTACCACCGGCTCCGAGGATAAACACCCCGGCCAAGAGGAGAAACAAAGAGAAATGGTGCCGTTATCACCGGGACCACGGCCACGAGACCAACGACTGCCGGGCATTGAAAAATGAGATAGAGGCCCTCATCCAGAGGGGGCAGCTGGCCAAATTTGTGAAAGCAAGTGACCGGGCGGACCGCACTACTCCTCCGCCTCGGGGGGCTAACAAGCGCTCCGAGCAGCGCGATGAAACCCCCGAGTTTGAGGAAGAGCGGGTCCTGCACCTCATCCACGGAGGCCCTATGGGGGGCTCCTCCAATTCCTCACGAAAGGCCTTCGTCCGAGAGGTCAATTCAGTCCACAGCGCTCCTCCCCCCAAAGGCCTCGGCGTCCCGGTGACCTTCTCTGATGAAGACCTCGAAGGGGTCCGGACCCCCCACTGCGACGCACTGGTTATCGACCTCTGCATGGCCAACTTCAAAGTGCAGAGGATCTTAGTAGACAATGGGAGTTCGGTCAACATCCTCTTCCTCTCGGCCTTCCGAGGGCTGCAGCTGTCGCAGGACCGTCTCAAGCCGGCCGGCTACACGCTCCACGGGTTCACGGGGGTACCAGTGACTGTCGAGAGGGTTATAACCCTAGACGTGACCGCTGGGAAGGCCCCTACTACCCGTACCGAGCCGATGGACTTCATGGTCGTCGACGTCCCGGCCGCATACAATGTCATCCTAGGTCGACCCGGCCTAGATGCCCTGGAAGCTGTTCCCTCAGCATACCATCTCAAGATGAAGTTCCCCACTCGGTCGGGAGTGGGAGAAGTCAGGGGTAGTCAGGAGACAGCTCGGAAGTGCTACATGACTTCCACGGGGGGTCCGGTGCTCTCCCTAGAGACCCTGGAGATCCCCGAGCCAAATGTCCGACCTACGTCCGAGCCTGCGGACGAGTTGGAAGAAGTACTCTTCTCGGATGAGGACCCGAGTCGAAAGTTCCTCATCAGCAAGTCTTTGCCGACTGCACTGTTCCGACTTAGTGCAGTGCATCCGGGGTAACCGCGACCTGTTTGCTTGGTCAGCCGCGGATATGCCCTGGATTTCAGAGGACCTGCTAGTCCACTGCCTAAGTGTCGAACCGGGGTACAAACCGGTTCAGCAGAAGAGGCGAAAATTCGCTCCCGAGCGACAGTGGGCCATCAAGGAGGAGGTGGATAAACTCTTGAAGGCTAAGTTCATACAGGAGGTAAACTACCCCGAGTGGCTCTCCAATGTTGTAATGGTCAAGAAGTCCAACGGCTCTTGGTGGATATGTATCGACTTCACCGACCTGAATAAGGCGTGTCCGAAGGACCCCTTCCCTCTTCCAAATATCGACACCCTCATTGATGCCACCTCGGGCCATGAGCTCCTCAGCTTCATGGACGCCTTCTCCGGCTATAATCAGATCCGAATGTTCCCCCCGGACATTCCGAAGACCTCCTTCATCACCGATCAGGGCCTCTACTGCTACAGGGTCATGCTGTTCGGGTTGAAGAACGCTGGCGCCACCTACCAGCGCCTCGTTAACAAGGTCTTCCAGAGCCAGATAGGCCGCAACATGGAGGTGTACGTCGATGACATGCTCGTCAAGAGCATCCGAGAGACTGACCACGTTGCCGACCTCCAGGAGGCGTTCGGCGTGTTAAGGAGGCACAACATGTGGCTGAACCCGAACAAGTGCGCGTTCGGGGTCTCATCGGGAAAGTTCCTCGGCTTCATGGTAAGCCAGCGAGGGATCGAAGCAAATCCCGAGAAGATCAAGGCCATCCTAGACATGGCCCCGCCCCGGAACGTCAAGGAGGTGCAGAAGCTGACTGGTCGGCTCGCCGCTATCGGCCGGTTCCTCTCGAAATCTGGAGAAAAGTGCCTCCCCTTCTTCAAGGCACTCAGGGGGGCTAAGGGTTTTGAATGGGGCCAACCACAACAGGAATTGTTCGACCAACTGAAGGCCTACCTGGTGAACCCCCCTCTGCTCAGCAAACCTATTCCGGGGGAAACCCTCTTCATCTACTTGGCTGCTTCCGAGCAGACCCTAAGTGCCGTGCTGGTGAGGGAAGAAGACCGGGCCCAGAGGCCTATTTACTATGTAAGCAAAGTGCTTCGGGATGCTGAGCTCCACTATCCGAAGATAGAGAAGATGGCCTACGCACTAGTCATGGCGGCCAGGAAGCTCCGACCGTACTTTCAGTCCCACTCGGTCGTCATCCTCACCGATCAACCCCTGAAGCAGATCCTTCATAAGCCCGAGACCTCGGGCCGACTAATGAAGTGGTCCATAGAACTGAGCCAACATGACATCTCGTACCAACCTCGGACCGCAATCAAGGCACAGGCCCTCGCCGACTTCATCGTCGAGTCTACTATTCCTGAGGTCAGCCACGTCCCGAACGGACCCCCCATATGGACGGTCTTCGTGGATGGCTCCTCCTGTAACGAAGGAAGCGGCGCCGGTATCATCCTGAGCGGCCCTGATGACTTCGTCCTCCAGTACGCAATCCGCATGAACTTCAAGGCCTCGAACAACGAGGCGGAGTACGAGGCACTCATCGTAGGCCTCGGACTCGCCCGAAGTGCTGGGGCGCAGTTCCTCCGAATTCACAGTGACTCTCAGTTAGTTGTGAACCAGGTCTTGGGCGAATACGAGGCGCGGGACGAGCGAATGGCAAAATACCTCGCCAAGGACCGAGCCCTCATGAGCCGGTTCGAGGAGGCACTCATCCAGCGAGTCCCCCGTGAGGAGAATTCGCAGGCCGACGTCCTCTCCAAGTTGGCCTCGTCCTCCCTCCAAGGTCTCAAGCAGACCGTTTTGATCGAAGTCCTCTCAAAGCCGAGCATTGAGGGCGAAACCTCCGACTCCGTAGAGTCGCTGCAAGTCATGCTACAAGATAATTGGATGAAGCCGTTGGTGGAATTCTTGAAGGAAGGACTCCTCCCCGAGGACCCCAAAGAAGCATGCCGAGTCAGAACCCGGGCCGAGCGGTATGTCTTGATCGAAGGGATCTTATACAAACGCTCCTTCTCGCAGGTCGATGGCCGACCGTACCTGAGGTGCCTCTCCCCAGAACAGGCCGACTACGCTCTACAAGAGCTCCACGAGGGTATCGGCGGAGCACATTCAGGATCTAGGGCCTTAGCTCGGAAAGCTTTGAACTATGGATACTTCTGGCTGACCCTCCTCCAAGACGCCGAGCGACACGTTCGGCAATGCGGCCCCTGTCAGAGACATTCAAATGTCCGTCGGCTCCCACAAGCCAACCTTGCTTCCCTGTCAAGTCCCATCCCCTTTGCAATGGGGGGAATGAACTTACTAGGGCCCTTCCCTCCGGCTCCCGGCCAGTTTAAGTTCTTGGTGGTTGCCATCGACTACTTCTCGAAGTGGATCGAGGCCGAGCCCCTCGCCACTATAACCGAGAACAAAGTGCTTCAATTCTTCTGGAAGAGCGTTATCTGTCGCTTCGGCGTCCCCCGTGTCCTTGTGACGGACAACGGAACTCAGTTCACTGGCACAGCATTCCGAGCTCTGTGCGACGACCTCACCATCCAGCAGCGCTTCTCGTCCGTCTCCCACCCTCAGTCGAACGGACAGGCAGAAAATGCTAATCGGCAGATCCTCGCAGGTATCAAGAAAAGGCTGGACAAATGTTCCAAAGGCCTATGGGTCGACCAACTCCCCAACGTCCTATGGAACTACCGCACGAGCAAGCAGACCCCCACAGGAGAGTCCCCTTTCAACCTCACCTACGGGTCCGAGGCGGTGATACCCCTCGAGGTCGGCATACCTTCTCCTCGCCTTGCGGCCTACGATGAGGAGCAGAACGCCAGAGACCTCAGAGCAAGCTTAGATCTGGTAGATGAGCTCAGGGAAAGAGCGTCAATTCGGCAGCAAAGTTACCGAAGAAGGGTCGAGTTGGCATACAACAGGAAGGTCCGACCCACCAACCTTAAGCAAGGGGATTTGGTATTGAGAAAACTGGCCATATCCTTCCCCAACCAGAGGAACAAGCTGGCTCCGAACTGGGAAGGGCCTTACAAGATCACGAGGGTAGTTCGGCCCGGAGCATATCGTCTGGAAGATCCAGAAGGCAGAGAGATTCCGAGGACCTGGAATGCCGACCACCTCCTGAAATACCAAGAGAGCGCCCCGGTGCCACTCTAAGTATCGCAGGATATCGAGCCATTCCTCTCCTCCAACTTGTAATCTATTTCATAAGCTGTAATATGTAAAAATGGTTCGCCGTCGATTATTAATAAAGAATGACCCTCCATGCTTATAGATTTGTTTGCACCTCTCCGCCTCTATCCTTTGTTTTTGCTTTTTTCAACCAATGGTTCGGGGTGCAATGTCCGGCTCGACTTTTCCTCCTCGGCTCGTCCCCGGACGAGCCAGAGGGAGATCGTCGTACGGGACTGCCCCCACAACCGTTGAACTAACATCGATGGTTCGGAGTCCAACACTCGGCTCGACTTTACCTCCTCGGCTCGCCCCCGGACGAGCCAGAGGTAGATCGCCGTTCGGAATTGCTCCCACAACCGTTGAACTAGCACCGATGGTTCGGAGTCCAACACTCGGCTCGACTTTACCCCCTTGGCTCGCCCCCGGGCGAGCCAGAGGTAGATCGCCGTTCGGAATTTCTCCCACAACCGTTGAACTAACATCGATGGTTCGGAGTCCAACACTCGGCTCGACTTTACCTCCTCGGCTCGCCTCCGGACGAGCCAGAGGTAGATCGCCGTTCGGAATTGCTCCCACAACTGTTGAACTAACATCGATGGTTCGGAGTCCAACACTCGGCTCGACTTTACCCCCTCGGCTCGCCCCCGGACGAGCCAGAGGTAGATCGCCATTCGGAATTGCTCCCACAACCGTTGAACTGCACCGATAGTTCGGAGTCCAACACTCGGCTCGACTTTACCTCCTCGGCTCGCCCCCGGACGAGCCAGAGGTAGATCGCCGTTCAGAATTGCTTCCACAACCATTGAACTAACATCGATGGTTCGGAGTCCAACACTCGGCTCGACTTTACCCCCTCGGCTCGCCCCCGGACGAGCCAGAGGTAGATCGCCATTCGGAATTGCTCCCACAACCGTTGAACTGCACCGATGGTTCGGAGTCCAACACTCGGCTCGACTTTACCTCCTCGGCTCGCCCCCGGACGAGCCAGAGGTAGATCGCCATTCGGAATTGCTCCCACAACCGTTGAACTAACATCGATAGTTCGAAGTCCAACACTCGGCTCGACTTTACCTCCTCGGCTCGCCCCCGGATGAGCCAGAGGTAGATCGCCGTTCGGAATTGCTCCCACAACCGTTGAACTACACCGATGGTTCCGGAGTCCAACACTTGGTTTCATTCTACTCCCCAAGCTTGCCTCACAGCAGACTAGGAGTGGACCCCCATTCGGAATTGCTCCCACAACCGTCGAACACACGCTATGACCGACGAGTCCCACAAAGAAAAAAGAGCTCGGCTCACCCCTTAACTTCGCAAGAAGTAGGAGACCGAAGCACTGTTCGGCCCCAAATCCGAGCCTTCCTGTCTCGAAGCTGAAACCCGAAACCCTATGCCTTCGGTCGGCTACCGAGCAGGGGCCTTTCCGACCCTGCAAACGGAGAAAACGCACTTTCTCCTCACCCTTCGTGTCGGATCTCAATCAGACGGCCCAGATCTTGCCAACAGCGCTAAACGACAAGATAGCGTTTTCTTGGGAACTGAGCCGCCTCGAGATTCGTGCCATCATCCAACGGCCCAGATCTTGCCAACAGCGCTAAACGGCAAGATAGCGTTTTCTTGGGAACTGAGCCGCCTCGAGATTCGTGCCATTATCCAACGGTCCGGATCTTGTCGGAGTCACTAGACGACAAGATAATGTTCTCATAGGAACTGCTTCGGCACGACAGTCCTACCGACGGCATTAATACGCTCGGCTCGTAATCCTCGAAGTGACCAACACACTCACATACGAGATAGATACGCGGAGCAACAAGAAAAGCGTTAGTTCTCGAAAGAAATTTTATTAATAATCTGGACATAATACAAAGCGATCTTTCATTGGTCACAAAGTATTAGAAAACAAAAATACAGCGCCGACCCACAACACTTGGCATTCACACAGAAATGTCTTCACTGATCTGTTCGGTTCCCAGCCCATCCACTTCGGCCGAAAGCTCCTCCACCTCTTTTCGAAGCTTCGCCTCCTCGGACTGCAAGTGATGGATCTCATAGACCAAATCGTCTCGCTCAGCAATTATTTTCGACTGATTGTGCCGAATACACTGAACCCGAAGAGCGCTGCTAAAAGCAGATTGCGAATCTTCGTCCTCGCTTACAGGAGTCGCCTCGACGATCCTATTCTCCAGACATTGGATCTCGGCTTCTCGTTGGTCGAGGACGGACTAGAGGTGGGCCCGCTCGCTCTCAGCTCGGCGCAACTTCAGCTCGACGCCACGAAGCCGCTCTCGGCACCCCGACGGGCGAGACTTCGTCGCCCCTGAAGTTACCTCGGTTTCAGCATCATCATTCGAGCTGTTGGAGTCCGAGCCTTGGATTGTCACCACGAGCTGAAAAGAAGGGAAAACGAATAGCAAAATTTCAATACACTGCCGAAGTCCAACACTTGGGAATTTTCTAAACAAACTTTCAGATTCATATTCAGATAGAATAGTGTTACAGACGGCCGGACCGACCCCACAATTTAGTCTTTACAATAGCCAGAAGAAAAAAAACATAAAACGACATGATCAGGGCCTCTTCGGAAGGGGAACGCTTCGGTTTAAGGAGACGCGAGGACGGCGAGGCCTGCCCTCCGAACTCGATCCTAAACCAACGAAACGTGACCCCCCTTCGCTGCTGACCCTAATTGTTGTGCCGACCGAGGCTCTGCTCGACGAGACGGCCACGCTACTCTGAGCGTCGGCAGGGCTCCGCCTAGCCACGGGCAGACGTGTCGCAAGTTCGTAAAATGTGATTCCTCTCTCGCTCTCTTCGCGAGTACACGATGTACTGCGGACGTTGGCTCTCTCGAGCAGGGGCTTGAGCGACGCGACCTCTTCATCCAGTTCGATGATTCTATCCCTCAAAGCGTCGTCCTTTGCCAACTTCTTCAGACGCAGGAGCCTCGACGAGCCCGAGGCGTTGGCGCTATCGGTCGCAAGCCGTCGATAATGGGTGGCCTCGATTCCCCTATCTATCGTAATCCTCCTAAGCTTGTCGACCTCAGCTAGCAGCTTCTTGCGCTCGGACGACACCTTCTCCAGCTCGGAAGCAAGCTTCTCCTTTTCTGCCGAACGACATCGCCCCGCTACTTCCAAGTGTCGGATCTTGGCCGAGAGCTCTTCGTTCTTCCGCTCGGCGACGGCAAGCTCCCCACTAAGCCGTTCAACCTCGCCCTCAAGAATAGGGACCGGGGGTCGTTTTCGTAGCTGCGTCAACTCGCGACACTGCCCCCTGGCCAGCGCCTTTATCTCCCCCAGTTCCAAAAACATGTAAAAGCGCTTATCATGGCTCAGTGACAGCTCTCGCTTCGTCTTGGCCAGCTCCTTACGAAGGTACGAAACCTCCGTAATCAGTCCGAACTTCACTTGAAAAGCAGAGATAAATCCGATGGGCCAACACTTGGAAACATCTACAACTAATCGTACACAAAATCTTAGACTCAACACTTGGACAAATTTTGGCCAAACAAAATATTTTCATTCAAAACCGAGGAGAAAGTTTTACAAGAGCGGTGGCCAGTCCGCAGTTAGGCTTACAAAAAGAAACAAAACAACGAAAGACTAAAAGAGGCAACCGAGTCAGGGGTCGACCTTTTTGTCGTTCGGGTCCGTCGACCCCCCGGCCTTGCCCTCGCCATCGCCCTCGTCTTCGTCTTCGCTCACGCTCTCTTCCTCAGAGTCGTCTTCCTCTTCATCCTCGACCTCGGTCTCTCCCGGGCCTTCGACACCTTCCGTCTCTCCCTCGGGGTCGAGCATCCCCTGGGGAACTTCCTCCTCCCCCTCCACGGGGTCGTAGAAACGGTAGGAGGACGTGTCGAAACCCGAATTCCTGGCTGCGACATGTAGCAGGGCTCGGCCATATGCATCTTCCATGTTCTTGAACATGTGTTGCACGGCCTCCTCCTGCACGGCCTTCTTCACTTTCTTCACCTTGGACCGGCGTTTGGCCATGATCTTCTCGGCCCTCTTCCGAGCCCTATCCGCTTCCGACCGAGCATTGGCCAGCTCCCCCTTCAGTTCGGCAGCCTCCTTCTTCGACGCCTCGAGCTTGGCTGCCGTGTCCTTCGACAGCTGAATGGCGTCGGCCAGCTGCTTCTCCAGCCCGGCCACCTCGGCACCCCTCTTTGCCGAGAGGAGTTGCTCGGCATCAAGCAGCTTCGAGGTCTTGACACGCTCCACCCTCTCCCGCTCATGCTCCTGTTCCTTGCTCGCAAACTCCTTGAGCAGGAAGTTGAAGTGGCAGAGGGTCTGAAAAGAGCACAACCCGTTAGAACCCGAACTCAGGGACTTAGAAAAATCTCATGAAAAAGATTGCGGAAAGAAAGAGTTCGGCCCACTTACCGACATGGTGTTCCGAGCGATCTGCATTGCGGCGTCCCCTGCTAGCCCGGCCTTTAGGGTCGCTCGATCCTTTGGGGTCGGCAGGTGCCTCACCGCTTCCATGCAAATGTTGCCGTCGCCCAAGAAGCCGTCGACATTCATCACCTGCCAGTCAGGGACGAAGATCTGCTTATGACGCTCGGTCAAGATCTTCTCCGCCTCGGCAGTGAGGGGTGGAACTTGGAGGGACAGCACCTCCTTCACGCCGAACGCATCGCTCGACGAACCGGGAGCATCCCCCTTCGAGGTCGGTGTCGGCGCACCCGAGGCAGGAGGGTCGAGGACCATGACCTCCCCCTGCTCGGAACCAGCCTCCGGCACCACAACCTTCGGCTGGTCGGTAGGCTTCGCGACCGAAGGCATCTTCGGGGCTCGACCGCCCTGAGGTCCTGCAGAGGGCCTCTTCTTCCTCGTCTCCTGCGCCTTCGCCATCAGAGCCTTATAATCCATCTTCATTGTCTCTGCACAGGCCGAATGAAAAGACTTAGAAAAATTTTCATAAACTTTAAGCAAAGAGTATAAATACCAGAAGCATACTAGGGTCGATCGGACTGAGACCCCCTCGAAACAGCGCCTCCTCGGTAATTTCTTTCCAGCTTAACGCTGGTAGAGCGAGGAGCTTCTTGAGGACCTCTGCTTCCTCGTCACTCAACGCCGGCTCCTTCTTAGCTCGCTTCGGCAGCCCATCCTTCGCCCAAACTATCGGGATCACCCACGGCGCGGGAGCCCGGATGATGAAATACTTCTCCTTCCAGTGTTTGATCGAGTCCGGGTTCTCGACCAACTTCACGCCCGTCCGTGGCGAAAGATAGAACCTCTGTTCGTTTCGACTCGGCTGACAAGGTCGGTAGAGGCTCCGAAAGAGAAACATGCTAGGCGCGGCACCGACCTCTTGGCACCAGAGGACGAACACCATGACGTGCCTCCAGGTGTTCGGCATCAGCTGGGCGGGGCTCAAACCGTACCAGTTCAGGACATCAACTACGAACGGATGAAGGGGAAAGCGGAGCCCGGCGATGAGAGAATCGACAGGAAAGACGCACACATCTGTCGAAGACTTCGTATTGGCTCGGAAGCCTGGCCCGGGGAGTAGCAGCCCATACTCGGTGGGGATCCGGAATCCCTCTCGGATCAAATGTAGATCGGCCTCCGTAAGCGAGGAGATGGTATGGTCCACCTCGGACAACTCTCTCGGTTCATTCTCCTCCACCGACTTGGCCGTCCCTTGGGTCACCTTCTCCAAGACATCCTCGGCGTAGTCCCGAACGCCACCCACGCTCGACAGAGCAATGGGCTGCCGACCGAAAGCCCCCACCGTTTTCGGAGTCTCGACGATCGTGACCACCGCCTTACCCTTGTGAGACACCGCCGCGACCTCCTGAGGTGGTTCGGCTACTTCACCCTCTCTGTCCGGCCGAACGACGCTCTGATCGGTCGGCTCCACTATCTCCTTCCCTTTTCCCGCTCGGCCTACGGCTTGCTCCGAGGTGGGGGTCTCATCCGTAATCTTAACCATTTCCTAAAGAAGAAGGGAGAGAGACTGACCTCGAAGTGACAGCTACGGTCGGAAAGTTCACCGGAGAAAAGGAACGCCTCGCCGCGACAGCTAGCACCACCACCAAGGAGCTGAAAACTGCGAAGGTGAAAGTAAAAACTGAAGAGAGAGAGTAAAAGTGAATAATGAGACTGGGATTAAGGGGGGGTGAAGATTTATAGTAAAAAGGAACGTCCCTTGGACTTCCAAACACAAAGGCGCGACTTTTGGGCCGCTCTCAAAACGTCGCGAAGGCCCAAAACCACTCCGCCTCCCCACCAAGTCAAGCAGTTCGGCACCACAGGACCTAAATCCGATCTCAACTGTAAAGGTCTCCGGTCGGCTACCGAGCAAGTACCTTTCCGATCCTGCAAACGGAGAAAACTCACTTTCTCCTCAACTTTCGCGTCGGATCTCAATCAGACGGCCCAGATCTCGCCGAGGACACTAAACGACAAGATAGTGTTTTCTTGAGAAGTGTGCCCGTCTCGAGATGCGTGTCAACATCCGACGGCTCAGATTGCGTCGCGTCGCTCAGACGACCGTGCCTTCAGATCCCAGTCAGCCCGGAATGTCGCTCGGACAACCGCTCCCTCCGACGGTCCACCTCTGCCTAAAGAAGTTTGAAAAGTTTTGATTAAAAGTTTAAGGTGCCGCCCTCGGTGAGCGCCCCAGGCCCTACTTCTCAGTCGGCATTCCTCTCACCCATGAGCAAAGCAAAGCCTCCAGCCTCATAGCCGAAGCCTCTAATTGCTCAAGGATTAGAGAGAAACCGCCGATTCACGGGGCCCCGGTCAATAACGGATCGGCACGCTTCCTCCCATCATTCCGAAGCTACAATCCCTCGGATCCGGACTTGGGTCATCACCTCTTCTACCGTGATCTTCCCCGACCCTGACACCCACAACGGGGCAGTCAGAATCGGGAGAAGATCACGGTGGAAGAACGACCACCCGTCCTTCCGAAACGAACTCGTCCCTCGGATTCAGACCAGGGTCATCACCTCTCCCACCATGATCTCCCCCGACCCTAACACCCGCTTTGGAGCAGTCAGAGTCAGGAGAAGACCATGGTGGAAGAACGACCACCCGTCCTACCGAGGCACTCCGCCCCTCGGATCCGGACTTCGGTGAACTACCCTTCGGCCCAAATCTCCCCTGACCCAGACACCTCCACCCGGGCCGTCAGAGTCAGGAGAAGATTTGGGCAGAAGAGCGACCACCAGTCCTTCCGAAATGAACCCCTCCGTCCGATCCAGACTAGGGTCGTCACCCCTTCTACCAGGATCACCCCCGATCTTGACACCCACATCGGGCCAGTCAAAAATTGGGTGATGATCATGGTGGAAGAGCGACCACCCGTCCTTCCGAAACAAACTCACCTCTCGGATTCGGACATGGATCATCACCTCTTCCACCATGATCTCCGCCGACCCTGACACCCACTGTGGAGCAGCCAAAGTAGGCAGAAGATCTTGGTGGAAGAGCGACCACCCGTCCTTCCGAAGTAGCTCATCCTTCGGGTCCGGACTATGGTCGTCACCACTCTTGCCTTGTCCTCCCCCGACCCTGACATCCACTTTGGGGCCGTCGGGAACGAGAGAAGAACAAGGCAAAAGAGCGACCACCCCTTCGAACCGCAAAGGAGAAGTTACCCAAGGCAGATACCTCCGAGGTCTCACACTCTACATTATTGCGACTGAAATGACAAGGGGAATGTAGTACTTATAGCCTACCTTCCAAGAACCAGCCATTATGACCCTCGGAAGTTGAAACGCCACGCCTTAAATGAATGGCGTCATTATTAATGACCCTGGAAAGATGGAACGTCGCATGAATCCTAGAACGCCATTAATGCCCTCGAAAATTGAACCATACCGAGGTCCGTTCCCCCCTACGTCTCAGAACGCTCTTCCAGGCTTGGACTGCCGAAATCTCACGCCATCGGTCGGCTACCGAGCAAGTGCCTTCCCGAGCCTGTAAACGGAGAAAACTCACTTTCTCCTCAACTTTCGTGTAAGATCTCGATCAGACGGTCCAGATCTCGCCGAGGACACTAAACGACAAGATAGTATTTTCTTGGGAAATGTGCCAGCCTCGAGATGTGTGTCGTCATCCGATGGCTCAGATTGCACCACGTCGTTCGGATTGCCGAGACCCCATGCCTTCGGTCGGCTGCTGAGCATGTGCCTTTCCGAGCCTGCAAACGGAGAAAACTCACTTTCTCCTCAACTTTCGCGTCGGATCTCAATCAGACGGCCCAGATCTCGCCGAGGACACTAAACGACAAGATAGTGTTTTCTCGAGAAATGTGCCCGTCTTGAGATGCGCGTCGTCATCCAACGACCAAGATTGCGCCACGTCGCTCGGACTGCCGAAACCTCATGCCTTCGGTCGGCTGCCGAGCAAGTGCCTTTCCGATCCCGCAAACGGAGAAAAAAGACACCGAGCAACTACGACCGTTGGATCTCTCAGAAATTCGTGCTCCTAATGATGAACGGTCTAGATTGCGCCACGTGCGCTAAAAGACAAGATAGCGTTTTCTTGGGATTCACTCCATCATCCGGCGGCTCAGATTGCGCCACGTCGCTCGGCCCGCCGAACCCCTATCCCTCCGGTCGGCGGCCGAGCATGTGCCTTCCCGAGCTCGCAAATGGAGAAAAAAGCGTCCGAGCGGTAACAAACGATGGATCTCTCAAAAATTCGTGCCCATCCATGATCAACGACCCAGATCAAGCCACGTCATAAATCGGTATTTAAAATCATTTTTATTTATTTAAATCGTTTTATTTATTTAAAAATTGCGAAAAAATTGCTAAAAATTCGGGAAAATTAACTAAAAATTCTGGAAAATAATTGAAAATTCGGGGGTATATTTTTGAGCCCCTAAACGAACAATTAATACCCAGAATGTACTGTTAAGGCCCCTGAATGATTAGTAGACACATCGCAAGATTAAATAAGTAATCCGAAAAAATAGATAAAAACCATCAAATACTCGATATGGCTAGAGAACCGCACACGGCATCAAAGATTACCTCACTACCTCCTTCGAGATTCAAAATCCTCCATTCGGATTACGATACAACTCCACTAACCACCAAAACAGTTAAACTACTCCTCAAAGGCTGATCGCGCTCAGTCTTTAGGAGTGGGGGGCTCGTGATATAGCTAAAAATGGGGTTAAATCGGAACCGTCCAGATTGGGTGCGAATCTTGAAGATCGGGGGTAGAATGGTAATTTCACATACAAGTGGATCCAAAGCGGGTACTGGGTCTCCTTCTCACAGACCCAATAACCCACGAACGGATCCACTCCAATTGGGTACGGGTCCCGACCCGAAGCAAACCCAGACCAACAAGAGACAAATCAGGGCCACTGATTTGACCAAGTCAACGGGCCTGATTTACTCTCACCGGGAATCAGGGGGTTAGTTTCCTAAACAGACTGTGAGGATTTTACTCCTGGCAGTTATACAGGAAATCAGGTCCCTAATCACTCCCCAGGCGACTATAAAGACCTCCCCTCTATCACTGTGACCAGGTAATCACTCTTTTTCCACCTTAAGCTCTTTCTTTAATCACCACTGGTTACTGACAAGAGCGTCGGAGGGTGCATCACCAGAATCAACCCCGGTGTCTCGCACTTCCTTGCAGGTTGCGGCAGGAATCAGAAGGCTTGGATCTGCTGTTCAGGTTTTCTCGAACTCACAAATCTCATCTGTTTACCCCCACACCGAAATCAGCGGTAACACAAATATTGTTAAAATTAATTATTTTTTAAAATTATGCATACTATTATATATATTATACTATTAGGAGAGAGAGAGTCATTCCTCTATTAAAATAGAGCAAAGAGAGGAAAAGAAGAAAACTAGCACGTGCTAACACACGAGAAAAAAAAGAAACAAACATGTACTAACACGTGTAATCAATTTACAAAATAAAATAAAATAAAATAATAATAAAAACAACCACTCACCTTCTGATGTTGATTATGTTTTATTTGAGAGAAAATGATTTAAGATGGAAGGCTTGATTTGAGAGGGAAGAGAGTTGAGAAGCGCACTGTGGAGAAGGAGATAGCAGAGTACATTAAGGAAGAGTCCAAGAAGAGCCACATTCCCACCTATTACCGCATTGTAAGCTCAACTTAGGTAATTATTCGACTTTTTTCTTTGCTTTATAAATATGGAATGATGTTGGTTGATTTGAAAATGTGAATTGTTAATTTGTAGATTTGTCATCTTTTAATTATATTGTGATCGAAATAGTTAAGGGGCATCTCTAGAGTTTAACTATATCTTAGTATTGTGTCGGTGTTAAATAGGGTCATCTCCGTCCTTTAATGACTTTTATATTTTTGTTCAAGAACCAAAGTTATTGTACATGTACATGATAATAAAAGAATATGAACTAATGAAATATCTCTTAGTGGTTTCAAAGAATATGACCGAAATAGATAAAAATATATCATTATTTGGATTTTCCAGACAAGAGTAGCACATGTTATTAAATAAGATAAACTGAAAAAAAATATACAATACATATCATCATTGTATTGTTTAAGTTCCATAAAATTTTATGAATATGTTAAAAAAAAATTAGTCTGTGCAATTTACACAGAGTAACACTAGTATCTAAATATGCAGACATACTGCAAAACAGATATGGGATGGATTATCTATAAACTCGTATAGGACAGATCTTTTCCACTGATTCACCTCAAATATTATAGCTGAAATTGTTCCCTATATAGAAACAGAGTATGGGATTATTTGTTTTCTTTCTTAATTAGAATCTACGATGGCATAATTTATATATATGTTGCCAGCCAGCTCATCAGATTATTTTAGAGAAAGTCGATGAGGAAATTATTTTAATAATTTGAGATTGCTCGATGGCTTAATTTATATATACTAGTAATTTTCACGTGCGATGTACGTTTTGATAAAAAAATTGGAGTTGAGCGTGCGATACATGTAAGTCGGTAGTAATCAGCACTTGTGATGAATGTCTTAAACTTTAAAAAAAAATAGAGTTGAACGGGCACTGCACGCAATTTTTAAATTTTTTGAAGAAAAAACATTGAATTGTACGTATAGTGATGTGTTACGAAATAGATTTGAAGTTGCACGTGCAACGTACGTATTTGTTTTGTGACAAAAAAATTTAAAAATTATTTGTTTGGTGAAGAAAAAAACTTTGATTTACATGCGTGATGCATGTGTTAATAAATAGAGTTAGAGTTACACGTGCAATCGAATGTGTTTTATTTGTGACAAAAAAATATTTAAAAAATGTTTGTTTGGTTACAAACTTAAAGTGACAAAGTAACAAACTCTCCCATTAATAGCAGTAGATATGTTGTCAGCAGCCAAGGCGAAGCCGAAACAATTTTTCTTGGGAACCAAGAAAAAATCTTACAGCTATATATAAATATGTATAAGGGTCTTTTCATAAATTTTACGGGCCAAACCATAAAACTTGAATTTTTTTAGGAATAAATCATAATATTTTTTTAGAGCCCTCCGAGCTCATGCCAGCGGCCATCAGATTATATATTTTAGAGAAAATCGATGAAAAGAAATTATTTTAAATTATTTTAATAATTTGAGATTGCTTATCTTACGTGAAATTTAAAACAACTTCTATTAAATCTTCTTGAGATTTTACCACTAGATTTTAGTATTTCTTATATATGTTGTTTGATTGTCTGAATCAGTCCAAGAAGTGAACTTATAGTAGGGGATGATAATGGGATCAGGTGGCTCGAGCGCGCTTGCGATCAGCATGATCAACCCTAATTACCCTATAAAACAAAGGATAGAATAAGCCTGACACCTTCCAAAAATATAGTTGGTTTACGGTTTTACGTACGAAAATATGATATTGTGTAGGCTTAGTATCTATCTTTCTATAAAACGTCATATATATATACTAGGTTTGTCCGTTGACACGTGCCTACGGCACGTCTTCGGAACGGTACACCTTGTTTGATCATATAAAATAGTTTTGGAGGTCCATCAATTTTTTTTATTTTTTTTTTATTTTTTTTATAATTTTTTAGGAAAGTCCATCAAATTAATTGAAGTAGCAAACATATTATATGAGAAACTTTTGGGGGTCCAGCAAAAAACATATTATATGATTTTTTTGATTATTTTTTTGAATTATTTTTAAAGTTTTTAAATTTTAAATTTTTTTAGTTTATTAATTTTTAATTTTGTAAAAAATTTTAAAATTTTTATTTTCTTAAATTTTTGAATAGAAGAGGAAGAGAGAGAGAGAGAGAGAGAGAAATAGTTAAATAAATATAAGAGTTGTTTTTGGTGGGGGATTTGAATTGAGTTTTGGGGAGAAAAATATGTTTTGTAAGGTTAGATCTGGGCCTTTGATTTTTTGGGGAATTGAAGGAGAGCCACTTGATAACTTTCTTTGTGTTTTATTATATATATATATATATATATATATATATATATATATATACACACACGCGCACGCGCGATGCAACATATGAAAGTAAGTATTATAATATCAGGAATATAAAAGAAATAATTAATTGATCTAATATGAAAAAGTTGTAGATGTCATAGAAAAAAAATAAAAACTTACATGGCCATATATAGTGATGTTATCTATTGCAGGAAGCATTGAGAAGTCAAACAGTTGCTGTTATTTAGTTCTCATGAGGAAATTGCTCTCTATATCAAGGATAAAAATATTTCACGATTAACTTTGGTGTTCTCAGTGTATTATACTATCAGATGTTAATATACTCTCTGAGATGTACAATATAATAATGTTCATATATAATACTGGATATATTTACTTTCCAGCATTTCGGATGCATGAATCTGAAACATCTATCATGGAGTTTATGTAGCTGAAGTTTGAATAGTATGACAACAATTAGTTGTAATTAAAACTCCATGTTTGAATAATTATAAATTTGGGTGTAAAATCCAAAATCTTAGAACTTTGGATGCAAAATGATAAAATTTAAATTTTGAGCAGATATTTGCTACTTTCAGTGGAACTTTAGAAGGTTTTTACGAATCCATTTAAATCTTCCATTGCATTTTAAATCAATTAGAAAACCCAGTGAAATTGTCTACATGAGCAATCAAAAAGGTATAAAAAATCTGAAAAATCCAGAAATTTACAAACCTGAAATGTGAAAATTTAGATTTCGAGGTTGAGAGAGGGAGAGAGAGAAAGAGAGAGAGAGAGAGATAATAAAGTGAGAAGAATTTTTGTTTTGCGGGAAAAAAATTAGTTTTAGTGGGAGAACTTTTGAAGGAAAAATATCTTTTGGGATGGTGAATATGAGTCATTGATTTTATTTCAATTGAAGGAGAGCCACTTGATAGTTTTTTTCTGATTTTTCTTGTGATTTATTATATAGACTAGGTTTGCTCGTGGGAACGTGCTTACGACACGTCTTCGGAACGATGCAGCATATGAAAAGCCTTATAAACGATAAAATATACAATACAATTCGTGACAGTTTCAAAGAGTAGAGACTACATGCATTTACTTTTCAGCATTTCACATGCATGAATCTGAAACTTACATTATGGGGTTTATGTAGCTCAAGTTTGAATAGTAAGATAATAATTAGTTGCAAATAAAAGTCCATGTTTTCATCCGCATATGTTGAAAAATAATTATAAATGTGGTGTAAAATCCAACTTCTTAGAATTTTGATGGTGCAAAATTATGAAATTTAACTTTTGAAGAGATATTTACTACTTTCAGTGTAACTTTAGATGTTGAAATTTACCCAAGTGAATATCCGTTTAAATCTTCCATTGCATTTAAAATCAATCAGGTAACTTAGTGAAATTTTCTATATGATCAATCAAAAGAAGCATAAAAACAACATAACGATCACGACGTGCCCTTATATAAACAACACTAAAATTTTAAAACTTTGCAACTTGTTAGTGTTATTTTCTGAAAATTAACCCCTTTTCAAACTCTGACAACAACATAAGGATCACGACGCTCATTAATTCCCAATTACATCCCCTCACTTACAAGTCATTTTCCATGCACATCGATCACTTTAAGAAGTACAATTTGTCCCCCCCAGCAATCAAAAGAAGCATAAAAACAACATAAAAATCACGACGTGCCCTCATATAAACAATGCTAAAATTTTAAAGCTTTGCAACTTGTTAGTATTATTTTCAGATAATTAACCCCCTTTCCAACTATGATAACAACATAAGGATCATGACGCTCATTAATTCCCAATTACATCCCCTCAGTTGTAAGTCATTTTCCATGCGCATCGATCACTTTAAGAAGTACAATTTGTCTACCCCAAATTTCTTAACATTTAACTCTGAGACTATCCCCCCCCCCCCCCCCCCCCCCCCCCCCCCCCCCCCCCCCCCCCCCCCCCGCGAACACCCTGAATGTTAGCAACATATAGAAATCTTATCCAAAACATTTTCAAGTTTAGGAATCTTTCTGTCATCATATAAAAACAAGCACAACTAATCATCCATCTAGATCCATGATAAGAGTAATTCCTAATCAAAATTAACTCATTTTACCATCTAACAAATACCCCAACAATTCAAATTACCTGATGAACAAAAGGGCAACCATCAATCATCTACAATACCTTGATGCATGTAATATTATAATAAAAAGAAAACCCTAACAGCACTAGGATTCCAATTTCATGCCAAATAAAAATTAGCGAGAAATGAAATTTGACCTGGTTGGTTTATTGAAACAAGTGCAAGGTTCGATTGAATGGTGAAATCGAGCAAATCAAAATTGAAGGTTAAGGTTTACGATTTGGGAGGATGAGGAGAAAAGCTAGGGTTGGGGTTTGATGCTTGGTTTATGGGAGAAGATCAGATGGATTCGAGAGATTTAGAGGGATGTTTAGAGGATTTCGAAGGATAGAGAGCTAGGATTAGAGTTTCGAAGGTCGAGGCGTCGGGGGGATTTCTACTGCTAATCGAAGAGTGAAGAAGACGAGAAGAAAGAAAGGGGATGGAAGGGGGTTTTATTAAGGAAATGACAAAATTACCCTTGCTCGAGTGGTGGTGTGTTTAAACTGTAAGATGCAAATCATGGTGGATCAAAAGATCTGTGGAGGAGTTCACTATTTATCGAGTGCAAACCAATTTGCATTCTATCAGCCCTCTTTCTATATCTATATAATAAAACACAAGAAAAGCTATCAAGTGGCTCTCCTTCAATAATATGAAAACCAATGGTCCAGATCTAGGCTCTCAAAAGACAATTTTTCCCTCAAAAGTTTCCCCCCAAAATTCAAATTCAAATCCCCCCCCCCAAAAAAAACTCCTTTTATTTATTAAATTATTTCTCTCTCTCTCTCTCTCTCTCTCTCACACACACACACACACACACACACACTCTCTCTCTCTCTCTCTCTCTCTAGGTCTCCTATTCAGAATCAGTTTGCTCCCTGTATTTTCCAAACCCGAGAGCTTCAATTTCTCTCTCTCTCTCTCCCCTAGGGTTTTTAAGTCAACAAATCCTTAAAACCATTTTCTTAAACCTTCGCTTCAATTCCATTGGCGAAACCTCCATCGTCCTTTCAAGTGCGAATCTCAAAGCAATTCCAAATCCAAATCAGTGTCGAACCTCAATCAAGAGGTCGCCGCCGATATCTGATCCGCAACTGATTCTGTATCAGCGACTCCCCTCCACCAAATAGAGTGCGAATATCAAACGACTCTGTATCGGCGACTCCTTTCCACCGAATCGAGAGCCTCTACATGTGATGCAGTGACTCTAATTTCATATCATTAACCAAATTCTCATTTTAATTTTTAATTTTGTGTGCAGGGGATTACTCAGTTTTTTGGTAACTCGAATTTTGTGTGTACATGGGATCTAAGTTCACAAAGGTATGATTGTTTTATTTTTTGGATTAAAAAATTTAAATTTTGTGATTTATTTGATGAGTTTTTTATTGGTTTTGATTTAAGGTGTACGCAAGTGAGAGATGGATTATTTGGTGGCCTCAATTTGGGCTTCCAAACCATAACAGAACAGGTAAGCTGATTAGTAACCTAAAATAACTGGACGAATATGCAACATTAATTTCTTTACTACAAGAAAATATACTATCGTGAAGTATTCTCTTCACTGGTTATTAGAAACCATGGATAACATAACATATAATAATTTTTAGAGTATGTTTGGATATATAGGATTAGGATGACTGGAGTTTACCAGTGAAATGTGCAAACTCTCCACTTAAGAAAGATAGCTAAAGTAAATTGGTTATTGAACCATTTTGATTTTTTTTTAAATTTTTTTAAAATTTTTTTAACTTTTTTTTTATAAATTTGCAATGGGGAGACAAAGTGGAGATAAAAGAAATGATTAGCTTGGATTAGAGTTTTGAGAACTTCATGTATTACATTTTGGTTGAAATAATAATAAGAGGTATTTCAATTGTAAACTGAGTCTCAGACAAACAAATGTTTAGATTATTGGTATTATAGAAACCTTCACACCTGCACCTGGGTTACCATTGTATTTAGACATGCTTATAGTGGTTATGAGATTATAGTATGCTCTATAAAATCTATATGATCATATCATTGCATAACTATTACAAGTATCTAAAAGTGATGCTGAAGTTAAAAAAAAAACTCTATACAGTGTTTCCAGATAAGTTCAAGCTAATGATCAAGAAGGTGATGGTTGAGCTTAATGGTAGATAACTAGATATGCTGCTTCCTCATATAATATGTTACATACTTCAATTAATTTATTGGACCTATAAAACTATTTTATATAATCAAAGCAGGTATACCGTTCAAACGGCACGTGTCAACGGGAAAACCTAGTGACAGATATGCAAAATCTTCGACATACTTTAGTTTTACCTTTACATACACTATAATGACACTGTTGTATTGCTATTATTCGAATTGTGCTATTTTATTTCATTTTGATTCATCGCATTGTGTCTTGTTTCCACTTGAAATGATATCCAATATATTGTTATATAAGTTTTTTTTTTTTCATATTCATTAAGTGTTATAAGTTGAAAAATTATTAATTATTTTTACTTTTTTTTAACGATCTCTCTGTTAGGATTGTGTCCTCAAATACATATAGTCACTGAGTACTTAAAGTTGGAGAAGAAGAGGAGAAGACGAAAACAACAAGAGACAACAGCAGCAAGTAGAAGATGTGCAGTTTGGAGAGTTGCGGTAAACCGACCGGAGGTGCGGTCGACTGACCTTGACTGTAGGAGATCCTTCGAGTGTACAGGGTTCAACAGAGACGGAGACGGTCGAACGTGCAGACGATCGGTCATGTCTCGGGTGTGGGCTTTAAACGTTGTGGTCGACCAACCTGGGGTTGCGGTCGACCGACAACGGCGCTATGTGCTATTTAGGCTGACGAGTTTAAAGCTCAATATGCTGGATTTGTGTTTATCTTTTAGGGTTTACATGGGGGCTATATATGTAGCTGTAGACTCCAGGGTTTGTATGGATCTAATCTATCGATAACTGATTATTGGTGAGCTGTTATCATTGTTCAACTTCAAGAGCGGATTGTGCTGACTGTTTCAAAGGTGAGTGAGAGAGATTGAGAGTTGTAATCTCTTTTGTAATCTTTGTATTTCTTAGGTAATAAGAAGTATTGGTTATCTCTGCATATTGATTGTGTTCTTATGAGATCTTGCATATATTGTGATGGTTTGTTCTTGGTTCATCTAAATCTTGGTAGTTTCTATTGCTTGTGGCAGTATACTTCCGCTATTAGCACTACGAGTTGTGCTAGATTCTTTAACACTCTACCCCAAGGCCGGGTTGAGAATTTAGGCAATAGAAAGTAATATATAGAAAGTAGAGGGCGAGCTCCATATTCTAATAGAAATTAGGAATAGGGCAAATTTTAGTTAACTACTATTTTTTTATATATTTGGCAATTTACTATGCTGAAGTTTTTTTTTTTTTTTTTGTTACATGCAATTAACCTTATTGAAGTTAGTTTTTTTTAAAATGTTGGTGTACTCCGTATTTGTAAAACTATATAAATAGCAACAAAAAATTACGAAAGTTTGCGAATATGTTGAATTCACCAAACAAGCTAAGGCAACTTGTAGAAGTAAGTTTCGAGTCACGGTTAATGAGATACTGTTATGTATACGGTAAAAATAAAATAAAGTGATATATGACCGTATCTAGCAAATCGTGAGTCGAAACTTCTACAAATTATGTTATAGCTTGTATTTGGTGAATCCGACCTACTCGCAAAGTTTCGTAATTTTTTATTACCGTTTGTACGGTTTTACAAATATGGAGTATGCTAAAACGCTAAAAAAATTAAAATCAGTAGGGTTAATTGTCAAAAAAACTTCAGAATGGTAAACTTTAAAGATATAAACTACATTAGTTATCTGAAATTTATCCTTAAGATTATTCTAAATAATAAATAATAAATAAAAGAATTTAGCTAGGCACACCACAGGTGGGTGGTAACCCTAACGTAATTTGGTTTGGACGGTGTTAGATGATCCTCTCTCACTCCATCTCTACTCGTTAATTATAATCTCTGGCCGGTGATTGGATCCCAGCTCTCAGATTATATAAATAGCTTAGGGAGCTAGCTTGAGGGATATATCTTCACAAATTAAGTTAGCTCTTCTCCTCTCTCTTTCTCAAATTAAGTCAGCTCCTCTCTCTCTCTCTCTCTCTCTAAATTTTAGAGTTTGTGTTAAGAAGTTAGGAGGAAGAAGAAGAATAAATGGCCGTTGCTGAGAAAGCCGTAGAGGGCAAAAATATTGATAATTATGATGTGGGTGATAATGAAAAAGGGGCAGCTAAAGCAAAACCTCGTCGCAACACCAAGTTTGCCTTTGCTTGTGCCATGCTTGCTTCCATGACTTCCATTCTCTTGGGTTATGGTACACACACTCTCTCTCTCTACAAAATATGCTGATTACTTGTGGATGCTTGCAATTTGTTAGTATTTATTAACCATACATATTTTTATTAAAAAAAAATTGTGAAGACTTTTAATGTTTAAAACTTTAATTTGCTTTTTGATTTCACTAGTGATCTCCTTAAGAAAGTGGGAACTTTTTTCCTTTTCTATAGTAGAAAAGAATTTCCTTCCCTAACATATGGGAGAGAATAAATAGTATACTGGTTTGAAATTATTTTCACGACTTAAAGTTATTAATTATGGGTTTGTGACTAGGAGTATAAGTCACAATAAAGTACTTACTAAAAATTTATAAACGAATCATTTGTAACAGTTTAGTATCACATGTCTAAACTATTAATAGATGGCAGGATGATGCATATAATCCAAATTTAAACTTTTTTCAATTTTTTTATATAATTTTTTTTTTCATTTTCACCTAGCTAGTGATAATTTCAATATATATTTTGCTTTTTTTTTCTTTGTAGACATTGGTGTGATGAGTGGAGCCGCGCTGTTCATCCAGGATGACCTCAAGATCAGTGACTTCCAAGTGGAGGTGCTCCTCGGGATCCTCAACATCTACTGCCTCCTCGGGTCCTTTGCCGCTGGCCGCACCTCAGATTGGATTGGTCGCCGCTACACCATTGTCTTTGCAGCCACCATCTTTTTCGTTGGAGCCCTCATGATGGGCTTCTCCCCAAACTATGCCTTCCTTATGGTCGGTCGCTTTGTTGCCGGAATTGGTGTCGGCTACGCCCTCATGATCGCTCCTGTGTACACTGCCGAGGTATCCCCTGCGTCGTCGAGAGGATTCCTCACCTCCTTCCCCGAGGTCTTCATCAACATTGGCATCCTACTAGGATATGTGTCAAATTATGTTTTTGCACGACTCCCAGAACATATCGGATGGCGCCTCATGCTTGGCATTGGTGCCATCCCTTCCGTATTTTTGGCGATAGGAGTTCTCGCTATGCCCGAATCCCCTCGGTGGCTCGTCATGCAAGGCCGCCTTGCTGATGCCAAAAAGGTTTATTTTAATTTCAACTACTTGTGCTTAGGGCTGCAATCGAGCCGAGCCGAATACCTTCATGCTCGAGCTCAGCTCGTTTACGAAACGAGCTCAGTTTTGAGTTTGAGCTCGGTTCGAGCCGAGCTTTGACCGTATTCGGAGCCGAATAGCTCGTGAGCTTAGCCTAAAAAAAAAAAAAAAAAAATCAAGCTCGAGCTCGGCTCGTTTACGAATCGAGCTCAGTTTGAGCCGAGCTTTGACCGAGCTCGAGCCAAATAGCTCGCGAATAGCTCGATTCATTTGAAGCCCTAGGTTGTGCTTCGTCTCCTTTGTGGTGATCTAATTTTTATGCTATAATTAATTTTGTTTTGGTAGTACGTACAATTTTCATCTCCGTTGTGGTGATCTAATTTTTATGCTATAATTAATATCTAGGTTCTAGATAAAACTTCGGACTCAGATGAAGACGCTGCTGCTCGCCTAGCCGATATCAAGGCAGCAGCAGGAATCCCTGAAGAGTGCACCGACGACATTGTTTCTGTTCCCAAACGGAGCCACGGCGAAGAAGTGTGGAAGGAGCTCTTAATCCATCCGACCCCAGCTGTCCGTCGAATTTTAATCTCGGCCCTCGGAATGCACTTCTTCCAACAAGCTACCGGAATTGACTCCGTTGTCTTATACAGTCCTAGAGTCTTCCAGAAGGCAGGAATCACGAAGAAGACCGCACTGTTAGGGGCAACTGTTGCCGTTGGATTCACCAAGACCATCTTCATTCTCGTTGCAACATTTTTTCTCGACAGAATTGGTCGTCGCCCATTGTTGTTGAGCAGTACCGGGGGAATGATACTGTCGCTGGCCGGTTTAGGGTTTGGTCTCACAATGGTAGACCACCACCCTGACGAGAAGCTGACTTGGGCCATCGCTCTTTGCATTGCATCAATTTTAGCGTATGTCGCATTCTTTTCAATCGGGCTCGGGCCCATCACTTGGGTGTATACCTCTGAGATTTTCCCCTTGAGGTTGAGGGCTCAAGGGGTAAGTCTCGGTGTGGCGCTGAATAGGGTGACAAGCGGAGTTCTTACAATGACTTTCATATCTCTTTATAAGGCGATCACGATTGGGGGAAGCTTCTTTTTGTATGGAGGGATTGCTACGGTAGCTTGGATTTTCTTCTACAGTTACTTGCCGGAGACTAAAGGGAAGACATTGGAAGAGATGGAGGAGTTTTTTGGGGTGAGGAGGAAGGACAACAAGGATGATGAGAACAATGGGGGTCAAGTGCAATTATCCAGTGCAACAGAAGGAGAGACAAGGACTGATGTGAACAAGTAGAAAAGTTTAGGGAGGGATCTCAAAATTTTGTAGTAAACTACCAATGCAAGCAAGTGGTTGGGATCTGAAGTGGAGAAGATCAAAATTGATGGGAAATTAAAAGGTTAATAATCAGTAGAGTGTTAAAATGGATTTGGTGTTAGAAGCTGAGTGGTTTAGAATCACAGGGCCGGGTCAAAACTGAAAGATAAGGAATCACAAAAGGTATATATATCCAAGACCATGTGCACGCCATCGATAGTTTATGGGTTCATGTTGTTTGTAGAAATAATATAGTATAATAATAATATATGAATCTTGTAATATTATATTTCGAAATTGCAACCACCTGTTTGTTTGAGATGATAACTGCAGCATGCATGCACTTTGAGTATAAATTTGGAGAATATCTTGGAGTTACTAACTGGCCGTGATGCCAGTTATTTACTGTATGTAATGGACTTGATGCATTGTGTTATTCATGAAGAGCAGTTTGTCAAATATCACTTTGTCTTGTAATCATATTTTTTAAGGTCTTTGTAGTCTGTAAAATCTATTGTGTTAGAATTAATACAGCTGGGTGTTTTGGATTTTTCCCTGCCCTCCCAAGAATAAACTTTCTGTTGAGATGTCGTTTTGCAGCAAGTTGTGATTTGTTTGGTCTGATAATTGATATGATTAGTGTGATTTTAATGTTTTCTATTGGATTTTTACTGTAGTTTTGTTTTGTATTTCCAACAAGTTTTGTACTTCAGTTTTGTTTAGTGTATTATAAATATAGCTAATCTATTCTGATGTTTGCTTTGTCTCATTCCGTCTGATTTTGTGCATGAACAATCGGATGGAACCCATTGACTAGGAATCCCAACGCAGATTGGAGGAGCTACATGCACACATCCCCCAGTTAGAGATAAATGCTCACATGGACCAGATAGGAAAGCTTGAGGCCTAAAGAAGATTGGCTCCTTCAAGGTAAGGTCGCTTTACAACTGAATACACTACAGAGGTTGCAGACCGGAATGGTCGGATATTATCCAGCAAGCAAAAGCCCCCATAAAAGTTAAGATTTCCTTTGGTTAGTTCTAAATGATGCGCTTTTGATAAGAGAAAATCCCCTAAAAGTTAAGGTTTTCCTAGTAAAAAACAACCAAATATTGCGACATCCTACATATGGATTTTACAACACGCCCACTGAAACCAAAGAACATCTGTTTTTAGAATGTCACATGAACAAAGTAGTCTAAGTTGAAGTCCCCAGGGCTCTCGGTGCAACAAATTATCCTCTTACCTATGAGAAAATGTGGATTAGCATAAAATTTGCCAGTGAGAGACATGAAATGAGAGAAGCCTAATATATCGTCGTTGCCGTTGCCGCTACCACTTGGGTTTTATGGTTAGATTAAATAACTTTTACTTTCGTGAGACTAGTAATAGTATTTCTGGTAAGTTAACTCACATTATGCATTTGATTTTCTTCTGGGCCACAACACCTACGACAGGATCAAGATGGAGGATTTGTCAGAGCCTTCTAGGTGGAGGAATATGACGACGATGAGATGGAGATTGGTCTGATTCTGGACTGAGCTACTCAACTATAGCCGGATCCCTACCCCCAGGATTTGGTGGGGAGGGGATCTCGTAGGGTTATTGTACTTGCACTATTATTGACATATATATATTTTTTAATTATGTTCCACACTCCCATGTTCGGGGGAGGTACTATGTTTTAATTCTGTCATATACAATTTACCCAGTACTCTGAGTATATTTTATTAACTTCTTATTAATAAAATTTGGTGGCTATATTCCAATTTTTTTCTAAAAAAATAAATTTAGGATCCACAAGCTATACAAGGAAAAGACTTGTGACATGGGGGTATAGTATTGTTACCAGTTACTAGTTTCTCAACGAAGGATTTTGGCATGCATTTTGTATTTCGTGAGAGTAAACATGTGAAGAAGTTCTTGTAAATGTCAAAAAATATGAAATTATAGTTTATATAATAACGGCTATATTTCACTTAAAGCATTATATCATAGATATTCGAGATGCCTAGCATAATGCTTCCATGAGGTGTATATAGTCAATACTAACTTATCAGGCAAGACACCTTATAGCGGGTTTAAACATGTTATAAGGCCGACTACCCAATGATCCGACATTTATAACTTAACTCCGTATACAGGTTGTGTCCCTATACAACACAAGTAATATAATTATCTTTGAATATATACAACTCATGCCTATTGCATCAACAGTTCTTACTAGTAAAAAAATTTATTTGAAGCATTTTTACTTTTATTTTTTTTCTTTGAGTTAGTCAATCAACCGTCTTGTTTTATTAATAAACAAAACATGTAAGCAATATTATGAGAGGAATCGGAAGCAAATACATGATGATTCTGAAAATCAAGAATATAAAAACACGACACTACCAAAAAAAATGTTTTTTGCTGGCAAAATTTTGCTGACGTTTTGTTTAAATACTGGGAAAGACCAGGCACTACTAAATGGAAAGCCTATACCGGCATTTTTTTCTGTCTATGGCGGCGTTTATAAACGCCGCCATAGATGGTAACGGCGTTTTAATTATTGCCGCGAACAGCGCCGTTGCATCGACCGTCGTTACAGATCATGGGCCTATCGCGACGCTTTTCTAGAGCGCCGTTATAGACCATAGGTCTACAACGGCGCGTCTTAAAAGGCGCCGCTATAGGCCTATGATCTGTAACGGCGCTTTAGAAAAGCGCCATTGTAGGTAGGATGCTTATACCGACGCTTCTAATAAACGTCGCTATATGTGTACAGCTTGTAACGGCGCATTTTTAAACCGCCGTTACAACCCGTAGCCCTATGGCGGCGTTTTTAAAAAGCGTCGTTACAATTCGTAGGTCTATTACGGCGCTTTTAAAGACCGCCGTTACAGTCCGTAGGTCTATTAAGGCGCTTGTTTAAAACGTCGTTACAAGTCATAGATCTATTACGGCGCTTCATAAATGCCGTGATAGACACATGCGCGTATATTTTCTAAATCATTTCGATATGCTATACCGGTGTCCCTAAACGCCGGGATTGGTTTTTTTTTTTTTTATAATTCACCACGATTGGTGGATCCTCCCGGCATATTTATCTCAAAACTGATTGATAGGGAGTTTCGGGTTTTTCCCACTATTTAAAAAATGTCACAAATTCAAAATATCTGTAGTCATATCAAATTTGAACGTTCAAATCTTAAAAACACTAATAGCAGCATAATAAACAACTATATAATCATGGACCACAATAAACAATAATTACTTGTCTAAAAATGGCCATACGAAGAGTTAAAAATATACTTGTTATACATCAATTTCTTTAACAAAGCATAAATTCAGTTTCAACAAAACATAAAAAGACTAAAGTCCAAATTTAACTCAACAATGACAATGTCTACTGAAGCGGCTCGGCATTGCTTTGATTCCCACTGATATTTTGCCCAGATGTATGTGCGTGACTAGAAGTCGATGGAATTCGATGGCCCTGTATAATTCACAATAGTGTCATTTATTAGATTATTCACTACACTAGGCACCACACAAGTAAAGTGCAATAGTTAAATTTCATACTAATATCATAAAATATTGCTGAATACTTACAGTTCCATGTACTGGATTGTTAGAGTTCTGGTTTTGTTGGGAGATTAAAGAAGCAATCACTGTTAAAAATGTTTAACAGTGAGTGATTGAAACCATGTCAGTCCAATTTTCACAGGGTCATAACTATATAACCAATATGAACTACTATGAGACATATATAGAAGTTTAAAAGACAACCAAATAAAAGCAATGCAAATTAATTTTACTAGCAATTCTAGAGTTCAATGATAATAAAGGAAACAAGACATGTTTATAAGTACATTCTGACAGAAGTACACATATATATAGCACTGAATGCATAACCTAAGATATACAAATTATGTACATGGAGATAATTAGTGTTGATACGCAGTTAATATGATGATGTATCTAGCTCATGTTATCTTAATCATATATCTCAGTATACTTTGCTGATTAGTATATATCAGTATATATACTACTATATAATTATCGATGTAAAGCAAGCACCTTATTATTATACTAACTTCAAAAAGGTAAAATTCAAGAAATAACTGGTTTTTTGGGGTAACCAAATATATCTTAAGAATTTAAAATAACAGGTTTTTTTTTATTCCATCAAAGTAGTAAGAGGTTTCTAGCAAAAAGAAAAGGAAAAATGGTGGAAGTTGCTAATTATTTTTCTCAGAAAAACTGTTCTACAGTTACATCACAATCTACACCTCTAATTAATGTTACTGTTGCAGAGGCTGTTTTCTTTTCTCATACTTCAATGAAATCTTAAATTGTTTTGTATAACTGCATTAGCAAAGTGACTAAGGGAACAAATTTAATATTTTAGGAGCTTTGACTGCATGCAACTAAAACATTTTCATCATTGTTGTAATTGAAGATATTAAAGATCCTGTCCTGGCTTGTTTGTGTCTATACTGTCTGAAAGTTTTTTACATATCTGGAAAAATTGCTTCATTCCCAACAATTGGAGACCAAATATTTCTTGTACCCTCATAATCCCAAACCATGGGTGTACCTCTATTACCACTTCCACATAGTTATTATACCTTGTACTGTAGATGCTATATATCACAATTTTATCCAGATGTCACATTAATAAGCTCCTCAAACTTTGCTACTCAACTTGTCACTATGATATTTGTCTTATAGTGCTCTAGAGAGGTATATAACTAACTACATGAATTCAGAACATAGGTGTGTATTCACAATCCTGAAGCTTTTGAATGTGCATAAAAATGGTTTCTTTATAGAGATATGGAACAATTTGTCCGACATGTTTTTTTTGACAAATGAGTTGGGCATAGTAATGTGTTTTTTGAGGTATGTTTGATCCTTCATATGCTTCTACCTTTGTTGATAATTACGAGGATCTGTGTTCCTCGCCTGATCTTGGGATGCAGGTGGATGAGTTGCAGAACACAATCGAAGATGAACAGAAAAGTTTGGCAGATGAGCTTAGGAGCACCCTCGAAAAGACCAAGAACGGGTTTGAAGATGCCAGTGGCGGAACCTTGGAGGCAATGGCTCTTGACTGAATTCGATCCCCATACTCTTCTTCATTAATGAGTAATCATTTGATGTTGTCTTAGTTGAAACTAATTTTTTTTTCTTTTTTATTTTCTAGAAGATCACTTTTGGCAAAGTTTCAGGATTTGTTTGTTGTACCTGAAGCAGTTTTTCTCACATAAGTTGAAGTAGTTTTTCTCAAACAAAAAAAAATAAAAATAAACTTAAGCTATGTTTTTTGCTAGTCCAAACTTGAGCTGTAATATGGACAAGCCTCCTCTAATTTTACCTATATAGGTCATATGCAAATTTAACATATTTTGGAAATTTAACATATGACTGGAGGTTTATGCAAATTTAACCTATAATCACATAGCAAATCAAAAGCGTCTCAAAACAAACACCTAATTAGCAGGGAATAATTTCTTACTACAAAATCAATGCAGTTGATCAATCACTACCAAATCAAACAATCACTTTTAACTTGTTTTTCAAATATATTATATATATATGTATACCTGTGAGGGTGTTGGCCCTAATCCCATTCCCCGCACACGACCGGTCGCTCTTTCCCCCTCACATCAGTCATAGCTTCACGCTGGATGGTTAATCGATTTATTGAGCCATCCATCAGAACAGTCAGGGATTGCAAACTTTTGCTACAAAATGAGAAAGATGATGGAGCACAATAAATCAATGTAACTTCACTGAGAGAATAACAATTACTTGAAGTGTAATTGACATATACTTCAAGTAACAAGAAATATTTTTCAGTAATAAGAAATTTTTTTGAGACTATATGCAGTAGCTTTGTCATCAGTAACAAGAAATTTTTTTCAGAATTTTTTTTTGTCATCAGACTGCATACACAGAATTTTTTGAGACTTCAAGTTGCACAATTGAGTGAAGGACTATATTCACAATTGTGCATCTTAATATAGTCCTTCAGTTATTCAGAATTGTGCATCTTAATATAGTCCTTCAGTTATTCACAATTGTGCATCTTAATATAGTCCTTCAGTTATGACAATTTTATTTTTTCCTTTTGAATAATACCTCTTGTGAATTGAGTGAAGCTACAAACAAGTTTTGGCAGATGTTACCAAGTACTTTCTTTGCTGATAGTTAATAATGAGTGAATTTACTTTCTTTGCTGATAGTTAATAATGAGTGAATGTAACCGTATTTTATATAGGCCCCTTCAGACTTTTTTCTAACAATTTAAATATCTTCAATCCAAACTATTTTGCAAAGCCGTTACACAAGTTTTTGGATAGAAAACCTACAATCAGAATTAGCATGTTTAATTAAAATAAGTCAAATTATCACATTGAACATGTTGTGAAGAAACACAGTATTATTTAATAACAAACAATACATTTACATCTCTAGTATTATAACCAAAGGAGGCGTGAAGCTAGTATTTCGATAGTAGTGTGTTAAACTTACTTTTCTCTTTCCTGCACACACATTTCATCATGCATTGGAAAATGCCACAAACTTTACAAACTTTAGATGCTTACGTCTTTCCTAAGCAAATAATTCAATTTCTATGCATACAAGAAATTGCCAACAATTCCTGCTAAATCGCTGCATTATATATATATATATATATATATATATATATATATATATATATAAAGAAAAGTTCATTTTAATGAAATACAGTTTCTCTTGGGTATTTTCTGTTAGCCCTTTAGCTTTCCTTATACAGTACAAATCCCTCATAAAATTTTCTGTTTTACCCTAAAATAATATAATCAAACACCAAATTTCACCAAATGATTAATTTTTCTCTGATTAACTTATTGAAGTATTTGCTTGACTTATACAACAACCAAAAAGATAGACAAGAAATTCTCAACACCGACTCTACTTTCGTTTTTATTTTGCAGATTAAATAAAAAGATGTCTGCATAATGATCACATATTGTTATATAAGAGGCATAGTGAGGTATCTTGTTTTGATTTAAGTTGATAATTCCCAACTATCACCTAGACGGGAGAATTTTTGTCTAAAAGAAAATTGTTGACTAACAAACTAGAATGTCTTACCCTTCCAAGCAAAACAAGTGCACCACCAACATTTTAGGTTCCTCTTAGATATTATCCCTTAATGTAGTTAAAATTAAGATATTCATATGCCAGTACATGTGCACGCACATAGCAAAATATATGTGAAGTGAGATATAGGACATATTCATTAACAGATTGAGCAATACCCATTCAACTAAACTCTCATCCCCCAAAGGTTGGGTTGTGTCCAACGGTTTTGCACAATTTTGCACAATTTTTTGAAGGACTATATTCACAATTTTGCACAATTGAGGAATTATTCAGAATTTTTTGAGACTTCAAGTTTAAATAACTGAAGGACTATATTAAGATGCACAATTGTCATTGGAATATTTGTTTCCTTGCAACTGATGGTAAGATGAAACAAGAAACTATATTGTTCACCTAATTAGCTGCAACCCTACCGGCTTGAAATCAAGTATCACAGGACAGAAATGTAAGGAAATTTTTAAAAACATACCTTAATCGCATCGATAGCCGTCACCTTAGTCATCGTTGGTACTTTTGACCAACTCTCGTAGCTTAGGGGAAGGATACGCGGATTTCGTGCTATGACACCGCAAAGTACTTAATCATCTCATGTGTATCATGTTATAATATAAGATGACGGTCGGGTATGGATGTTGGCTTTGGTGTTGTTATAATGTTGTCTTCAAGATCATTACCATTTGCACCCACTGGTAACTGCATTAAATATTGGAAGAAAAAAACTATATATGGATCAAATTCGAAGGTTGAACAAAACAAAAAGAACTACCTAGTGGAGTTCTCACATGCTGCAGCTGTAAATCTCCAAGTATTGGGTAGTGGAAAATGGTAGGATTACGTGAACAATTGACTCTGATGTTCCTCTCGCTTGCTATGGCCTCAAATAATTCTTGGCTATTGCATTCAGCATGGTAATGTGCTCGATCAAAATATAATGGTTCTAGATACAAATTAAATATATATATGAATGACAACTGAATACGAATTAAAATGAACCTGGTGGCATCCTTCAAGCTAAATGTTTGCCAACACATAGGGCACTGAGAGCTTCTTTGGCACCTAAAAAACATAAATCCTTATCATTTTTTACTTTATTATTATCGAATTCGGAGGCTATGGCTTTCATAAAAAAAATCTCCCAGCAAAATGAGAAGGCAAAATGGAAAAATACAAGATTATCATTTGAAACAAATAATTAACTTCATCAAGTTGTATCACATGCATTTAAAACATAATCATCAGAATGCATCAATCTTTGAACTAATAGTAGCAGCATATCTCATCATTTTCTTAATGTAGTCTGCTAGGTGATGACAAAAGAAAGTACAAAAAACAGGAAGATTCTGTGATTATGAACAGATTCTAAATTATATGCAACCATAATAGAAAACATGCCAGAGTTCTGTATATATAAAACATTTACATTTAACTGTCAGGTTTTAGCCTAAATGTATCTCATTGTCCAAAATTTAGAGAAATCGTGGTACTGTAAGAGAAGTCCAAATGAATCTTATATGTACTTACACTACACAAACGTATTAATTGTGCATTGTGGGGGATTGAATGGGAGCATTTACCTTCATCACAGATATAGTATACTTGTTACAAAGATTTATCTTCTATAAGTTTGAAAGGACTCTTTTCCTCAAAAAAAAAAAAAGGTTTGAAAGGACTCTTACTGCTAAGAATTACAATCAAAATTTCAGATATCATGAACCCCTCAAAGTATAACAATGTCATCAATTCTGAATGTGGGATGAAAATGATAAACATGCCCACAAATGGAGAGGATAATCTACAGTTAGTACAACTAAGGGTGTGTTCTGATTTATGTAAGATATCAAAAATATTGTGGAGAAAGAGTTTTTATGTCCATCTTTTGGATGGAGATAGAAAAAGGTGTACCTCTTTCCTGCCATCTCATGACTGAGTGGCACGTCTCACTTTCCTAAATGTTCTCTATTAAAATCAGAGAAATACGGCGGAAAACTCATTTAATATCTTATTCATTGTTAATTGGTTATCTCTCTATCTCATTCTCCTTTCTCTTTCATATTTTCCAACAAACTCCTACCATCGAAACAAAGAGGCTCTAAAAGAAATTCTTTTTTTCAGTACAAACAAACCAAACAAGATTAGCAAAAAAAGTTTCCAAGAAAAGTTTTTCTAGGATTTGCAAGTTCTACGTCAATCCGAATGCCCCCTAAGATGCATCGCTCTTAAAAAATTGATTGAGCGGTCAACAAAAATTCCATTTTATCTAATTATACCAAATAGATCATAATATCGTGTAATAATAATAGTAATAACAATAAATTGAATAAGCACAAACAATATACAGGTACATAAGAGGACACAACGAAACGGAAAAGTACCATTCAAGAATGCATTGGAGATGGAACTCATGCTTGCAACTAGTCCCCTAAAATGAACATAATGATCATATCAACAGAACAACCCAATTATAAATATTGAAAATTACAACACCTAACTGCAAAAAAGCAAATGATGATCATAAGTTTCTAATATACCGTCGAAGGATCATTCTCAGTGAATGATTCAAGACAAATGCTGCAGGCATCATCACATGCATCTAGGATCCCCCCTTCAACAAAAGCAGCAGGAGATGCTAGATGGGCGACGAAGCCGAATGGGGAGAGGGGAAGATGGCGCCGAATGGGGAGAGGGGCGACTGGTCAGAGAGAGAGAGAGAGAGAGAGAGAGAGAGAGAGATTTTGGAGACGGGAAATTCGTTTTTGGGGAGAGGGGAAGAGCGGCGCGTGAGTAGTTAGGGTTAGAAGAAATTCGTTTTTGGGGGGAAATGAAGAGTGGAGCGGGATTAATTCGGCTAGCGCCTAATGTTTTGGGGGGGGGGGGGGGGGGGGGGGGAAATGAACCGACTGGAGCTAATCAGCTAATGTATGGCCTATAACGGCGGTTCTTATACAACCGCCGTTATATATATAATATATAACGGCGCAATATATCACCGCCGTTATAGAAGCCCGCTATTAAAAAAATTATTATAATGACGATCTATCGCGGCGTTTGGGCATAGACGCCGGGATAGATATGCCGTTAAATCCTTCTAAGAGAACCCAGATTCACATGACCTAGTCTACCATGCCAAACATTGGAAGATTCTATATTTGAAACAATAGGAGAAGGATCTGACATTTTATTTATAGTGCTGAGAATGAAAAGACCATCCTTTACATATCCTTTTCCAACAAAAGATTCATTCTTAAAAAATACAATTTTATTTGCTTCCATTACAATTTTGAAACCTGACGCTACAAGAAGGGAACCACTAACTAAGTTTCTCCTAACTGACGACACATGAAGTACATCATGAAGAGCTAGATTTTTCCCTGATGTCATCTTCAGGTCTATTCTTCCTCTTCCTACAATCTGTGCCGTTGATCCATCTCCTTGGGTTATGCCTCCTCCACATGATTCCTGATAGTTTGAAAAACAGGAGCGATCAAATGAAACATGAACATTAGCTCCAGAATCCAACCACCAGTCATCAGAATCCAGTTATGGGTTTGTTTACATGAACCCCAGAAGATTGCAGCACCTCCTAAAGTGAAGACATATCCAGTTGTGGATTTCACATCATGTGAGTCAGTTACCCAGTTTGCATCTGAGTAACCTTCTATGATATCAGGGTGTCTAGAATAATGAAGTTTGTAATCTATAGTACCCTTAAGATATCTAAATACTCTTTCTAATGCTGACCAATGTGACCGGTTTGGGTTACTAGTATATCTACTAAGTCTCCCAACAGCAAATGCAATATCAGGTCTAGTTCTATTTGATATATACATAAGAGAACCTATCATTTGAGAGTATCTATATTGTTCTACAGGTGAACCTTCATTCTGCTTGAGAATGATACTACTGTCAAAAGGAGTACGAGCAGGTGTCTTATCAAAGTACTCAAGTTTTCTTAACATTTTTCAATAGAATGTACTAAGGAGAGAGTATAACCCTCCTTGGATTTGGATACTTGCATTCCTAGAATCAGGTTAGCTACTCCTAGGTCTTTCATATCAAACATGCTAGATAAATAATCTTTAGTATTATTTATTAACTCAAGTGTTGATCCTAGAATAAGGATGTCATCTACATATAAGCATATAATGACACAACTTCCATCAGTATTTTTAGAGTATATACATTTATCATACTCATTTGGTAAGAAGCCATATTCTAAAATAACTTTATCAAATTTGCTGTGCCATTGCTTGGGAGCTTGCTTTAGGCCATAAAGAGATTTTACTAACCTGCAAACTTTCTTTTCTTGACCTTTAGCAATAAAACCTTCAGGTTGCTCCATGTAGATTTCTTCCTCTAAGTCTCCATTCAAAAAGGCTGTCTTTACATCCATTTGATGAATTATCAAGTCATGAATGGATGCTAAAGCTAGAAGAGTTCTAATAGAGGCAATCCTAGCTACAGGAGAGTAGGTGTCAAAATAATCTAATCCCTTTTTCTGGGTGAAACCTTTGGCTACAAATCTAGCTTTGAATTTTTTTATTGAACCGTCAGCTCTAAGTTTCTTTTTGAAGATCCACTTGCAGCCTATGGGTTTACTACCTAAAGGCAAGTCTGCTAAATGCCAAGTACTGTTCTCCATAATGGAGTTGTACTCATTGTTGATGGCTTCTTTCCAGAAAGGTGCATCAGGAGAAGATATTGCTTCTTCGTAAGTTGAGGGATCACCCTCTATCAAATAAGTGAAGAAATCTTCTCCTAAATTTCTTTCAATCCTACCTCTCTTGCTTCTTCTAGGTTCTGAGTCTTGACCAGGTTGAGAGCTAGAAGGTTGAGAATGGGAACTGGTAGAAGGAGGCAGGGAATAACTGGAGGGGTTATTCCCTTTGAAAGAAATTCTATCTTTAAAAGGGAATATATTCTCAAAGTAAACTGCATCTCTAGCTTTTATGATGGTATTATTAGAGATTTCATTTACTTCAGAATGAGTCACTAAGAATCTATTGGCATTGCTATCTAGCTCATATCCTACAGTCTTAGGTCCAATCTTTCTCTTTTTAGGTTCAGGGATTCCTACTTTTGCTAGACATCCCCAGACCTTAAGGTAATGGACTCTAGGAGTTCTACCTTTCCATAATTCATAAAGAGTCTTATCCTTTGACTTACTAGGAATCCTGTTTAGGATGTAACAGGCTGTCAATAAGGCTTCTCCCCACAAGTTATCAGGAGCTCCTGAGCTGAGAAGCATGGCATTCACCATGTCTAACAGAGTTCGATTCTTTCTTTCAGCAACTCCGTTAGACTGTGGTGAGTAAGGAGCAGTCACCTCATGAATTATTCCGTGTTCTTCACAGAAGTTAGTCATTTCGTTTGAGGTATACTCTCCGCCACGATCAGATCTAAGGATCTTAATCTTTTTCTCTAATTGGTTCTCAGCTTCGGATTTGAAAACCTTAAATCTATCTAGAACTTCATCTTTGGTTTTGAGAAGGTAGGTATAGCAATACTTAGAAAAATCATCTATAAAAGTGACAAAGTATTTCCTACCGCCTCGGGTCAAAACCCTATTTGAGTCACAAACATCACTATGAACTAGTTCTAGAGGATCAGAGTTCCTCTCTATAGATTTGAAAGGCAGTCTAGAATGTTTGGCTTGAACACAAATTTTACATCTGTGTTTATTATCTACAGGAGACTTGGGAATAAGATCTAAGTTCATCATCCTTCTAAGAGAACCCAGATTCACATGACCTAGTCTACCATGCCAAACATTGGAAGATTCTATATTTGAAACAACAGGAGAAGGATCTGACATTTTATTTATAGTGCTGAGAATGAAAAGACCATCCTTTACATATCCTTTTCCAACAAAAGATTCATTCTTAGAAAATACAATTTTATTTGCTTCCATTACAATTTTGAAACCTGACGCTACAAGAAGGGAACCACTAACTAAGTTTCTCCTAACTGACGGCACATGAAGTACATCATGAAGAGCTAGATTTTTCCCTGATGTCATCTTCAGGTCTATTCTTCCTCTTCCTACAATCTGTGCCATTTAGGGTTATGCCTCCTCCACATGATTCCTGATAGTTTGAAAAACAGGAGCGATCAAATGAAACATGAACATTAGCTCCAGAATCCAACCACCAGTCATCAGAATGGTAAGTGTTACCGCTGATTTTGGTGTGGGGGTAAACAGATAGAATTTGTGGATCCGAGGAAAACCTGAACAGCTGACTCGGCCTTCTTGCTCTCGCCGCAACCTGCAGGGAAGTGCGAGACACCGGGGTTGATTCCGGCGACGCACCCTCCGACGCTCTTGTCAGTGATCAGTAAAAGATTAAGAAAGAGCTTAAGTGGTGAAAAAGTGATTAACCTCGTCTTGGTGATAGAGGGGCTGTATTTATAGTCGCCTTTGGAATGATTTGGGGCCTGATTTCCTGCCTAACATTTAGGAGCAAAATCCTCCTATTCTGTTTTAGGAAAGTAGGCCTTGATTCCCTGGTGAGAGCAAATCAAGCTTATTGATTTGATCTAATCAAATCAGTGGCCTGATTCTCCCTTGGTGGACTGGGCTTGTATCGGGTCGGAACCCGCGCCCAGTTGGAGTGGATTTATTCGCGGGCGGTTGGTTTCGTAAGAAGGAGACCCAATACCCGTTTTAGATCCATCTGTATGTGAAATTACCTTTTTACCCCCGTGCTTCAAGATTCGTGCTCGATCTGGACGGTCCCGATTTAACCCCAATTTTAGCCACATCACGAGCCCCCCACTCCTAAAGGCTGAGCGTGATCAGGCTTTGAGGAGTAGTTCAGCAGTTTCAGTGGCTGATGGAGTTGTATCGGAGTCCAAATGTGGGATTTTGAATCTAGAAAAGGGGGTAGTGAGGTAACTTTTGATGCTGTGTGTTGTTCTTGAGCTGCGTCGGGTATCTGATAGCCTTTTATCTACTTTTTTCGAAGTATTTGTTTAATTCTGCGGTGTGTTTGCTAATCGTTCGGGGGCTTTAGCGGTGCGTTCTGGGTGATAATTATTCGTTCCGGGGTTCGAAAGTGTGTCCCCGAATTTTCAATTAACTCCCAGAATTTTTAGCTAATTTTCCCGAATTTTTAGCAATTTTCTCGCAATTTTTAAACAAATAAAACGATTAAAATAAATAAAAAACGATTTAAATACCGATTAATGACGTGGCTCAATCTGAGCCATCGATCGTGGACGGGCGCGAACTTCGGAAAGATCTGATGGCTGTTGTAGCTCGGCAGCGTTTTTCTCCATTTTCGAGCTCGGAAAGGCACTTGCTTGGCTGCCGACCGGAGACTAGGGGGGTTCGGCGTTCCGAGCAACGTGGCGCAATCTGGGCCATCGGATGGTGGCGCGTTTTTCAAGAAAATGCTATCTTGTCTTTTAGCGCACGTGGCGCAATCTGGACCATTCATCGTCAGGAGCACGAATTTCTGAGAGATCGAACGGTCGCGAATGATCGGTGGCATTTTTTCTCCATTTACGAGCTCGGAAAGGCACTTGCTCGGACGCCGACCGAAGGCAGTGGTGTTCGGCAGGTCGAGCGACGTGGCGTTCTCTGAGCCGCTGGATGTTGGCGCGTATCTCGAGACAGGCGCAGCCCACAAGAAAACACTATCTTGTCTCTTAGCGCACGTGGCGCAATCTGGGCCGTCTGATTGAGATCAGACGCGAAAGTTGAGGGGAAATTGGTTTTTCCCCGTTTACGAGCTCGGAAAGGCACTTGCTCGGACGCCGACCGAGGACCTGTGGTTCCTGTCAGTCCGGGATGGTGCTGTTCTCAATGGTATTAATTGTGCTATGGGACTTGCGCGGCGTTCTGCCTTCCCAATGTCATTAAGGATAAGTCCCTTAATTAATACGCGGCGTTTCAACTTCCGAGGGTCATAATGACTAGTTCTTGAAGGTTGGCTATAAGTACTCTACTTTCTTTGCCATTTCTGTCACAATCAACACAGAGTTTCAGACCTCGGGGGCACTTAGCCTCGGGTAGTTTCTCTCTTGAGGTCCGGAGAGGTGGTCGCCCTTCTACCTGGTTTTCCCTTTGTTCCTGACGGCCCCAAAGTGGATGTCAGGAGCGAGGGGGAACGAGGTAGTAGTGGTGACAACCGTAGTTCGGATCCGAGGGAGGATTTACTTCGGAAGGACGGGCGGTCGCCTTGTTGTCTTGTTGTTTCCCCATTCCTCACTGCTCCGAATGGGGGTGTTAGGAGCGGGGAACAATAAGACAGTAAGGTCGACGGCAATAGTCCGGACCCGGGGCGTGGACCTCTTCGGAAGGACGGGTGGTCGTTCTCTCACCAAGATCTTCTGCTTTCCTTGGTTGCTCCGAAGCGAGCGTCGGGGTGAGCGGGGGGTCTTGGTGAGAGAGTGACGATCCATGTCCAATGCCGATCTCCGGGCCACCCGAGCCGAGGTGTTGCAGCTCGGGCTTTTGGACCGTTCGATCCTGTTGTTAGCAACTGTGAAGGCGCTGCGGTTAGAGCTCTCCTGGCGAGCCGCGCCTTCCAGCTGCAAACAACTGGCTCGGAACGGTGCGTGTCTCCTGATCCCTGAGTGCGGATGGGTCCCCTCTCATCTCTGTCTTCCTTCCGGGCTGATGGCTTCTGATGGGCGTCAGCCCGAGGGAGTTAGAGACGAGAGGAGTGCCGATCCGTTTCTGACCGGGGCCCGTGGGTCGGTAGGATACTGGCCGAGCCACGGGACCTGGGGGGCGCTTGCCGAAGGCGGCACCTCAAAACTGAATCAAAATTTTACTGCCTTCTTTGGACGTAGGCGTGGCATCCGAAGGTTCGATCGTTCGAGCGGCGTGGTGTAATTAGGGTCGTTCGATGCTGGCGCGTATCTTGAGACGAGCACGTTTCTCGAGATAACACTATCTTGTCGTGTAGTGTTCTCGACGAGATCTAGGCCGTCTGATTGGGATCACGCACGAGTATTGAGGAGAAAGTAAGTTTTCTCCGTTTACGCGCTCGGAAAGGCACTTGCACGGATTCCGACCGAACCCTGTAGCCGCAATGTAGGTTTCGCTTGCAGCTCGGATTCCGATCCCCTGGTGCCGAGCTAGCTGACTTGGTGATGGGACAGCGGTTGTGGGCCTTCGCGACGTTTCGAGAGCGGCCCAAAAGTCACTTTGGGAGTCCAAGGGACGTCCCGTTTTTACTATAAATCTTCACCCCCCCTAGACCAAGTCTCACTTTTCGTTTTTACTCTCTCTCCTCAGTTTTCACTTTGCTGCGAAGTTTTCTGCTCTCTGGCGGTGTTGCTGGCTGTCGCGGTAGCGTTTGTAGACTCCGGTGAACTCTCCGACCGTACACGTCACTTCAAGGTCAGTTTCTATCCCTTCTCTCTTTGAAATGGTTAAGATCACTGAGACCCCCGCCTCGGAACAAACCGTTGGCCGAGGGGATAAGGGGAAGGGTGTGGCTGAGCCGAGCGAGCAGGAGGTCGTTCGCCCGGATAGAGAAGGTGATGTGGCCGAGCGGCCTAGGAAGGTTGAGGCCCCGTCCGGGATAGGTAAGGCTGTGGTCACCATTGTGGAGACGCCGAAGAGGGCGGGGGCATTCGGTCGGCAGCCCATCGTCTTGTCGAGTGTGGGCGGCGTCCGGGACTACGCTGATGACGTCCTGGAGAAAGTGACTCAGGGTACAGCCCCACTGGTGGAGGAGAATGAGCCGAGGGAAGTTTCCGAGGTGGACCATGCTATCTCGTCGCTCACCGAAGATGACCTTCGGATGATCCGAGAGGGATTCCGGATCCCGCAAGAGTATGTCCTGCTTCTCCCCGGGCCGGGTTTTCGAGCGAACACGAGCTGTTCGCCAGACGTGTGTGTCTTCCCGGTCGATTCCCTTATCGCCGGACTCCGCTTTCCCCTCCATCCGTTCGTGGTCGAGGTCTTGGTCTTCTACGGTTTGAGTCCTGCTCAGCTGGCGCCGAACACATGGAGGCATGTTACAGCCTTCGTCCTTCGATACCAAGAGGTTGGCGCTAAGCCGAGCATATTCCTCTTCCGTAATCTTTACCGACCCTGCCAGCCGAGGAAGGAAGAACAGAGGTTTTACCTGTCGCCCCGGCCGGGCGTGAAACTGATCGAGAATCCGGACTCGATCAAACACTGGAAGACAAAGTACTTCCTCGTCAGATCCCTGACGCCGTGGGTGATACCGGCGGTTTGGGAGACGGAGGGCCTACCCAAGCGCACCAAGAAGGAGGTGCCACTGAATGAGGGAGAGGCCGAGGTCCGGAGGAGGCTCCTCGCTTTGCCGACCATGAGTTGGAAAGATATTACAGAGGGGGATCTGTTCCGTGGGGGTCTCAGTCCGATCGACCCTCGTACGCTCCTGGTATTTATACTTATCGTTTAAAGCTCATGAAAATTTATCTAAGTTTTTCCGTTCGGCTTTTGCAGAGACGATGAAGATGGACTACAGAGCCCTGATGGCGAAAGGTCGTTCGGAGCAGGAGAAGAAGAAGAGGTCGGCGGCGGAGACTCAGGAGAGCCGGCCAGCGAAGAAGCCTTCGGTTGCGAAGACTGCCGAGCAGCCGAAGGTCGTGGTCCCCGACCCTGCGGAGGTCCAGGTCCTCGACCCGCCAGCCCCGGATGCACCGATACCGACCCCGAAGGGGGACGCTCCTGGTCCGTCGATCGGCACGTTCGGCGTGACGGAGGTGTTGTCCCTCCAAGTTCCGCCCCTGACTGCCGAGGCGGAGAAGATCCTGACTGAGCGTCACAAACAGATCTTCGTCCCCGACTGGCAAGTCATGCAGGTCGACGGCTTCTTGGGCGATGGCAACATCTGTATGGAGGCCGTGAAGCACCTGCCGACCCCGAAGGACCGAGCGACCCTGAAGGCCGGGCAAGCAGGGGACGCCGTGATGCAGATCGCTCGGAACACTATGTCGGTGAGTTGACCGGGCTCTTTCTCTTTGGCTTTTCTCTCCTTGAGTTCTTCTCCCCCTTTTTCCTTTTTATTTTTGGCACCAAGTGTTTGGGTTCGGATTTTAATCCGTCGCTCTTTTCCAGACCCTCTGCCACTTCAACTTCTTGGTCGAGGAGATGGCGAGCAAGGAGCAGGAGAAGGAACGGGAGAGGGCGGAGCGCGTCATGGTTACGCAGCGGCTTGATGCCGAGCAGCTTCTCTCGACGAAGAGGTCTGCCGAGGTGAAGGGGTTGGAGGGGCAGCTGGCCCAGTCCATTCAGCTGTCGAAGGACACGGCGGCGAAACTTGAGGTCACGGAGAAGGAGGTCGCCGAACTGAAGGAGGCCCTGGCCACCGCTCGGTCGGAGGCGGAGAAGGCCCAGAGGAGAGCCGAGAGGACCCAGGCCAAGCACCAGAAGAAGGTGAAGCGGGTGAAGAAGGCCGTGCAGGAGGAGGCCGCTCAGCATATGCTCCAGAACATGGAGGAAGCCTACGGTCGAGCGCTGACCCACATAGCCGCCAGGAACCCGGGCTTCGACATCTCCTCCTACCACTTTTACGACCCCGTGGAAGGGGAGGAGGGCGTGCCCGAGGGGATGCTCGGGCCTGTGGGAGAGACGGAAGTCGTCGAGGATCCTGCGGGGTCCGAGGTCGAGGGGGAGAAGGTGGACGGCTCCGAGGAGGAAAGCTGGAGCGAAGGCGAAGGGGAGGACGGTGGCGAGGACAAGACCGAGGCGTCGACGGACCCGAGCGGCAAAAAGGTCGACCCCTGACTCGGTTGTCTTCTTTTTTGTAATTTTTGTTTTGTAAGCCTAACCGCGGACTGGCCACCGCTAGTGTAAAGCTTTCACTATGATTTTGAAATGAAAATATTTTGTTTGGCCAAAATTTGTCGAAGTGTTGAGCTTCGGATTTGTGTGTTTCCGAGTGTTGGGTATCGGATTTATCTCTACTTTTCAGGTGAAGTTTGGTCCGGTCACGGAGCTCGTCTGCCTCCGGAAGGAGTTGGCCAAAATGAAACATGAGCTCAAGGACAGCCGACAGAGGCGGTTTCTTCTGCTCGGCCAGGCGGAGGAGGTGAAGGCAGTTCTACGGAGGCAGTGCCGCGAGCTGTATCAGCTGTGGAAGCACTACCCAGCCCCTTGTCCCGAAGGGGAAGTCGAGCGGCTCCGCGGGGAACTAATCGCCGCCGAGCAGAGGAATGCCGATCTTCTGGCAGAGGTCCGACACTTGGAATTGGCGGAGAGGGAACGCTCGGCGGAAGCAGTGAAGCTGGCCTCCGAGCTGGAGAAGGCGTTGGCCGAGCGCAAGAGGCTAGTGGCCGACGTCGACAGGCTCAGAAGGATCACGATAGATAGGGGAATTGAGTTCACCCACTTCCGTCGGCTCGCTGCCGAAGGTGCTAATGCCTCCGGCTCGTCAAGGCCTTTTCGCCCGATGAGGTCGGCGAGGGACGACGTTCTTAGAGACAGGATTGTCGAATTGGAGGAGGAGATCGCGTCGCTCAAGCCCGTGCCGGAGAGGGCTAACGTTCGCAGTACTTCGTGCACCCGCGAGGAAAGTGAGAAGGGGATTTCGTTTTATGAGCTTGCGACACGCTCGCCTATGACCAGGCGGAGTCCGGCTGACGCGCAGAGCAGCGCGGCTGTCTCGTCGAGCGGGGCCTCGGCAGGTGCCGTGGTCAGGGCTAGCAGCGAAGGGGGGACGCGTTTCGTTGGTTTAGGATCGAGCTCGGAGGGCAGACCTCGTCGTTCTCGCGTATCCCTAAACCGAAGCATTCCCCTTCCGAGGAGATCCTGACCTCGTTGCTTTTTACTTCCGTTGATTGTTGTAAAGTTTAATTGTAGGGTCGGTTCGGCCATTTGTAATACCATTACATCTGAATATGAATTTTGAAAGTTTCCTTAGGACGTTTTGAAAGTGTGTTGGACTTCGGCGGAGTATTGAACTTGCGTTATTCTCTTTCCCTTCTTTTCAGCTCATCGTGACGATCCACAGCTCGGACTCCAACCGTTCGAAAGGTGCCGCCGAATCCGGGGGAACCTCTGGAACGGTGGTTCTGAGCCCCAGGAGCGCCGATCTGAAGTTACGCCGAGCCGAGAGTGAGTGGGACCACCTTTCGTTGGTTCTCAGTCTCCGGAAAGCTGAGGTCCAACGCTTGGAGAATAAGATCGTCGAGCTGAGCCCCACAGGAGAGGATGACGACTTGCAGACCGCATTCAGTAACGCTCTTCGGGTCAAAAGCATTCGGCACATCCAGTCGAAGATTATTGCCGAGCGGGATGACTTGCTCTCGGAGATGCAGTACTTGCGGGCTGTAATGGCGAAGCTCCGGGGGGATGCAGAGGAGCCGTCAGCCGAGGAGAATGAGCGGTCGGCCGAAGAATTGAGTGAAGATATTTCTTTTTGAACACTAAGTGTTGTTGGTCGGAAGTGTATCTTGCTTGTGAACACTTTGTAACCAGGGGACAGATGTGCTTTGTATTTCGGCCTGGCTGTTTAATAAAATATTTTTTATTGCTCTGTGCTTTTGTCTTGCTTATGACTGTGTTTTCTGCGCCGAGGTCTTTGAACCGAGCATGTCGGTCCCGTCGGCGAGGTTGTTGGACTGAACTGGCCACTATACGTGTGTCATTCTGTCGTTTAGCGACTCTGACGTGGCGCGGTACGAACTCCCAGGCGGCTCTGTCTCGAAGAAAGTGCTATATTGTCGTTTAGCGGAGGTGGCAAAATCTGAGCCGCTGATTGAAAGCACGGATCTCGAGGCGGCTCAGATCCCGAGAAAACGCTATCTTGTCGTTTTGCGCAGGTGGCGAGATCCGGGCCGTCTGTTTGAGATCAAGCACGAAAGTTGAGGAGAAGGGGAATTTTCTCCGTTTACGAGCTCGGAATGGCACTTGCTCGGCTGCCGACCGAAGGCAGGGAACTTTAATGAGTCGAGCGACGTGGCGCGACGCGGACCGCTGGATGAATACGCGCACTTCGAGACAGGCGTAGCTCCCAAGAAAACACTATCTTGTCTTTTAGTGGTCTGGGCGAGATCTGGGCCGTCTGATTGAGATCAGGCGCGGAAGTTGAGGAGAAGGTAGATTTTCTCCGTTTATGGGCTCGGAATGGCACTTGCTCGGACTCCGATCGAAGGGTAGGTCCCTGCTCCTTGTTTCCCCCGTTTCCGTGACGAGGATCGAACTGAATGCGAGCCGAGCGCTCGCCACAACGTAGGGGATTTCCGGAAGGTAATCTTTAGGGCAGGAATTTAACCAAGTGTTTGCCCTCGGGGTTGTCGCGGAGTTCGACGGCTGTGGGAGCAATTCCGAACGGCGATCTACCCCTGGTTCGTCCGGAGACGAGCCGAGGAGGTAAAGTCGAGCCGAGTGTTGGACTCCGAACCATCGGTATAGTTCAACGGCTGTGGGAGCAGTTCCGAACGGCGATCTACCCCTGGTTCGTCCGGAGACGAGCCGAGGAGGTAAAGTCGAGCCGAGTGTTGGACTCCGAACCATCGGTATAGTTCAACGGCTGTGGGAGCAATTCCGAACGGCGATCTACCCCTGGTTCGTCCGGAGACGAGCCGAGGAGGTAAAGTCGAGCCGAGTGTTGGACTCCGAACCATCGGTATAGTTCAACGGCTGTGGGAGCAGTTCCGAACGGCGATCTACCCCTGGTTCGTCCGGAGACGAGCCGAGGAGGTAAAGTCGAGCCGAGTGTTTGACTCCGAACCATCGGTATAGTTCAACGGCTGTGGGAGCAGTTCGGAACGGCGGTCCGCCTCTAGTCCGTCCGGAGACAAACTGAGGGAAAGAGGCCGAGCCGAACGTGGACTCCGAACCATTGGTTGAGATCACAACATGAAATGTAGGTGATAAGAGGGAAGAGTGACATGCATATTCATAAACATAACCGAGCTTTCTTTATTGATATTTGACGGCGAACCGTTTTACATAATACAATTTGAGAAAAAATGGGTTACAAGTTGGAGGAGAGGAATGGTTCGACACCTCGGATTACTTAGAGAGGCGCCGGAGCGCTCTCTTGGTATTTCAGGAGGTGGTCGGCATTCCAGGTCCTCGGAAGCTCTCCGCCGTCCATGTCTTCGAGCCGGTATGCCCCGGGCCGGACAACCTTTGTGATTCGGTACGGCCCTTCCCAATTCGGAGCTAGCTTGCTCCTCTGACTGGGGAGGGATATGGCTAGCTTTCTCAACACCAAATCTCCTTGCTCAAGGTTGGCGGGTCGGACCTTCTTGTTGTACGCTAGCTCGACTCTCCTTCTGTAATTCTGCTGCCGAATCGATGCCCTTTTCCTCAGTTCATCTATCAGGTCCAAGTTTCCTCTGAGTTCCCTGGCATTCTGCGCTTCGTCATAGGCGATGAGCCGAGGGGAAGGAATTCCGACCTCGAGGGGTATTACGGCCTCGGCCCCATAAGTAAGGCTGAAAGGGGACTCTCCAGTGGGCGTCCGCTTGCTTGTGCGGTAGTTCCACAACACATTAGGGAGTTGGTCGACCCACAACCCTTTGGAGCACTTGTCCAACCTCTTCTTGATTCCTGCAAGGATCTGCTTATTAGCGTTCTCGGCCTGTCCGTTCGATTGAGGGTGTGAGACGGACGAGAAGCGCTGTTGAATAACGAGGTCGTCGCATAGGGCTCGGAATGCCGCGCCAGTGAACTGAGTCCCATTGTCCGTTACGAGGACGCGGGGGACGCCGAATCTGCATATGATGTTCTTCCAGAAGAACTGCCCCACTTTGTTCTCGGTTATAGTGACGAGGGGCTCGGCCTCGACCCACTTCGAGAAGTAGTCGATGGCTACGACTAAGAACCTGAGCTGACCCGGAGCTGGAGGGAAGGGCCCTAGTAAGTCCATTCCCAACATCGCGAAGGGAATAGGGCTTGATAGGGAGGTGAGGTTGGCCTGGGGGAGACGTCGGATGTTGGAGTGTCTCTGACAGGAGCTGCATTGCCGAACTTGTCGCTCGGCGTCCCGAAGAAGGGTCGGCCAGAAGTACCCATAGTTCAAAGCTTTCCGGGCCAAAGACCTGAATCCGGAGTGTGCCCCTCCGATGCCTTCATGAAGCTCCTGTAGGGCATATTCGGCCTGATCCGGGGAGAGGCACCTTAGGTAAGGTCGGCCATCTATTTGAGAGAAGGAGCGCTTGTATAATATGCCCTCGATCAAGACATATCGCTCGGCCCGGGTTCTGACTCGGCGTGCTTCTTTGGGATCTGAGGGCAGAACTCCATCCCTTAAGAATTCCACCAGTGGCTTCATCCAATTGTCCTGCAGCGTGACCGGCAATGACTCCACCGAGCGAGGTGTCTCGTCTTCGATGCTCGGTTTAGAGAGGACTTCAATCAGTACGGTCTGTTCGAGACCTTGTAGAGAAGACGAGGCTAACTTGGAGAGAGCGTCAGCTTGTGAGTTCTCCTCCCGGGGGACCCGTTGGATGATGGCTTCTTCGAACTGGCCCATGAGGTCCCGGACCTTGGCGAGGTACTTCGCCATTCGCTCGTCCCTGGCCTCATATTCGCCCAAGACCTGGTTCACGACTAGTTGGGAGTCACTGTGAATCCGAAGGCGCTGCGCCCTAGCACTTCGTGCGAGTCCGAGGCCAGCTATGAGAGCCTCATACTCCGCCTCGTTGTTCGAGGCCTTGAAGTTCATGTGGATCGCATACTGCAGGACGAAGCTATCAGGGCCGTTCAGGATAATGCCGGCGCCACTTCCTTCACTGCAAGAGGACGTGGCCGACCTCAGGGATGGTGGATTCTACAATGAAGTCGGCGAGAGCCTGTGCCTTAATTGTCGTCCGAGGCTGATAGGAGATGTCGTGCTGACTCAGCTCTATAGACCACTTCATCAGCCGGCCCGAGGTTTCGGGCTTATGGAGGACTTGCTTGAGGGGTTGATCGGTGAGGACGACGACCGAGTGAGATTGGAAGTAGGGCCGAAGCTTTCTTGCCGCCATGACCAAAGCGTAGGCTATCTTCTCTATCCTCGGATAGCGGAGCTCGGCGTCCCGAAGCACCTTGCTCACGTAGTAAATGGGCCTTTGGGTCCGGTCTTCTTCTCTGACCAAAACAGCGCTCAAGGTCTGCTCGGAAGCGGCCAAGTAGATGAAGAGAGGCTCACCCGGGACTGGCTTACTGAGCAGAGGGGGGTTCACCAGATAGGCTTTCAGCTGGTCGAACGATTCTTGCTGTGCCTCGCCCCATTCAAATCCCTTAGCGCCCCGGAGTGCTTTGAAGAAGGGGAGGCACTTTTCCCCTGACTTGGAGAGGAACCGACCGATGTCTGCGAGCCGACCGGTGAGCTTCTGCACCTCTTTGACGTTCCGAGGCGGGGCCATGTCTAATATGGCTTTAATCTTTTCGGGGTTAGCTTCAATTCCCCGCTGGCTCACCATGAAACCGAGGAACTTGCCAGAGGAGACTCCGAACGCACACTTGTTCGGGTTTAGCCGCATGTTGTACTTCCTCAACATGCCGAAAGCCTCCTGGAGGTCGGCTACATGGTCGGTGCCGCGGATGCTCTTGACGAGCATGTCATCAACGTACACCTCCATGTTTCGGCCGATCTGATGCTGAAAGACCTTGTTGACGAGGCGCTGGTAGGTGGCGCCCGCGTTCTTCAAACCGAACGGCATTACTCGGTAGCAGTAGAGGCCTTGGTCGGTGACGAAGGAGGTCTTCGGGATGTCCGGAGGGAACATCCGGATTTGGTTGTACCCCGAGAAGGCATCCATGAAGCTGAGGAGCTCATGGCCCGAGGTGGGGTCGATTAGGGTGTCGATGTTCGGGAGAGGGAAGGGATCCTTCGGACACGCTTTGTTGAGGTCGGTGAAGTCGATGCATATCCTCCACGAGCCATTGGACTTCTTGACCATCACAACATTCGACAGCCACTCAGGATAATTCACCTCCTGGATGAACTTGGCCTTCAGCAGCTTATCCACTTCCTCCTTGATTGCCTGCTGTCGCTCGGGAGCGAACTTTCGCCTCTTCTGCTGAACCGGTTTGCACCCCGGTTCGACGCTTAGGCGGTGGACGAGCAAGTCTTCGGAGATACCGGGCATATCCGCGGCCGACCAAGCAAACAGGTCGCGGTTATCCCGGATGCACCTCACCAAGTCGGAGAATAGCACGGTCGGCAAGGACTTGCTGACGAGGAATTTTCGGCTCGGATCCTCGTCGGAGAAGAGTACTTCTTCTAACTCGTCCGCTGGCTCGGACGTCGGGCGAGCCTTCGGCTCGGGGATCTCTAGTGTCTCGAGCGAGAGCACTGGTCCCCCGGTGGAAGTCATGTAGCACTTCCGAGCTGTTTCCTGGCTTCCCCTGACTTCCCCTACTCCCGAGCGAGTGGGGAATTTCATCTTCAAATGGTATGCCGAGGGGACAGCCTCAAGAGCGGCTAGGCCGGGACGGCCCAGGATGACATTGTATGCTGCCGGAACGTCGACGACCATGAAGTCCATCGGCTCGGTCCGGGTAGTAGGGGTGCTTCCCGCAGTAACGTCTAGGGTTATCACCCCTTCGACGGTTACCGGGACCCCCGTGAACCCGTGGAGAGTATAGCCGGCCGGCTTGAGACGGTCCCGGGACAGTTGGAGGCCTTGAAAGGCCGAGAGGAATAGGATGTTGACCGAACTCCCATTGTCCACCAAAATCCTTTGCACCTTGAAATTGGCCATGCGGAGGTCGATGACGAGGGCATCGCAATGGGGGGTTCGGACTCCTTCAAGGTCGGCATCGGAGAATGACACAGGGACGCCGAGACCCTTCGGGGGAGGGGCACTGTGGACCGAGTTGACTTTCCGGACGAAGGCCTTTCGGGAGGAATTAGAGGAGCCCCCCATCGGGCCTCCGTGGATCAGGTGCAAAACCCGTTCTTCTTCGAACTCGGGTGTCTCCTCGCGCCGCTCGGAGCGCTTGTTAGCCCCCCGAGGGGGAGGTGAGCTCCGATCTGTTCGCTCGTTACCTTTCACGAACTTGGCCAACTGCCCCCTCCGAATGAGTGCTTCGATCTCATCTCTCAGAGCTCGGCAGTCATTTGTGTCGTGGCCATGGTCTCGGTGGTAACGACACCACTTATCTTTGTTCCTCCTCTTCGCCTGAGTGTGCATCCTCGGGGCCGGGGGGATGATTCCCTCCTTCTCTACCTCCATGAGGATAGTAGAGACATTAGTGGTGAGGGGAGTGAACTTCTCGAACCTGGGGGGAGGGCGGCGCTGACCGCCCATGTCCTTCTGAGCTTTCTTGGACCCTTCTTCTCCCGTCGCTTTCCTCTTCGACCCCGCGGCGGTGCCCCCGAAGCTCGGAAGGGCCTCGGCCTCCTCCGCCCGGATGTACTTCTCGCACCTCAGGAGGAGGTCGGCGAAGTCATGCGGGGGCTTCTTGGCCAGGGATGATCGGAGGTTGGTGTTAAGGACGTTCGACTGGAATGCCACAGTAGCCACGGACTGGTCCAAGGAAGCGATTGACCTGACTTCCGCGGTAAATCTTTTCACATAGTCCCGTAACTTTTCTTGCTTCTCCTGCCGCAGGTTCAGCAAGGAAAGGCTCGTCTTCTCGGCTCGTCGGCTACTCACGAAGTGAGTAATGAACAGTGTCTCAAACTGTTCGAATGAGAAGATGGACGAGGGGGCGAGCCTAGAATACCATTCCCGAGCTGACCCCCGGAGGGTGGCAGGGAAGGTCCTGCAGAGCACTGCGTCGGAGGCTTGATGGATCAGCATCAGGGTTTTGAAGCTCTCGACGTGGTCGACTGGGTCGGACTCCCCAGAGTATGTTTCAAACTGTGGCGGTTTGAAGCTCCTCGGTATATGGGCCTCCATGATCGACCGAGAGAAGGGGGGTCGGCTGGGACGGAAGGTTCCGGCTCGGGACTCTTCCTCCCTGTCCATGCGGCCGATGCGCCTCTCCACCTCATGGATACGGCGGATGAGGGCGTCGTCCCTCCGCTGGTAGTCGTACGACCCTCCGGACTCCTCTCCGTAGGAAGGGGAGTGTGGACTGCGGCGCCGGTACTCCTGGGAGCGCCAAGGACTCTGTTGCCGTTGCTGTCGGCTGGGAGCCGGGGAAGGACTCCGGGTTCGGCGCCGGGGACTGGGATCCCTGGGCGGCGTCGGAACCCTCTGAGCATTCTGGCCGTTCTGTCGGAGATTGAGGGCCTGCAGAACGGTCTCTTGAAACTGGAGGAACTCGGCTCGGCTGATGGGCATATCTCGGTCCCTCGGATGGCGCCGATCCCTGGGGGACCGGGACCTCCTCCTTCGGCGCTCAGGGGACGCCGCTCGGCCTCTGCGTTCCGGGGACCTTCTGCCGTCCCGACGACGTGGCGACCGCTCACCTTGACGCTGGCGGGAGGCTCCCTCTCGGGCCCGCCTCTCGTCAAGATGAGTACGGAGGTCGTCGTCCTTATGGCGGTTTTGGAGTGTGATGCGGAGGTCGGGGTGATGGGAAGCCATCGAGTCCGAGGACCCATTGTGGACCGAGACGTGGCACGGATTGGCAGGCTGCTTCTCCTTCCGACCATTAGGACCGGATGGACCGTTGTTGGGCTGCTGCTGAGGAGGAGGAGGCGGGACCTGCTGGGTCAGCGGAGGGAGGTTGGACTGAAGGATAGGGTTGACCGGAGCTTCATTCGCCGGGTCGGTGGGGTTGCCCCCACGGTTCGACCCTCTGGATCTGTTCTTCTTCGGCGGCATGGCTGCAGAGGACGGCGAAGAATGGACTGAGACTGTTCGTGTGGTTTTCCCACAGACGGCGCCAATCTGTTACCGCTGATTTTGGTGTGGGGGTAAACAGATAGAATTTGTGGATCCGAGGAAAACCTGAACAGCTGACTCGGCCTTCTTGCTCCCGCCGCAACCTGCAGGGAAGTGCGAGACACCGGGGTTGATTCCGGCGACGCACCCTCCGACGCTCTTGTCAGTGATCAGTAAAAGATTAAGAAAGAGCTTAAGTGGTGAAAAAGTGATTAACCTCGTCTTGGTGATAGAGGGGCTGTATTTATAGTCGCCTTTGGAATGATTTGGGGCCTGATTTCCTGCCTAACATTTAGGAGCAAAATCCTCCTATTCTGTTTTAGGAAAGTAGGCCTTGATTCCCTGGTGAGAGCAAATCAAGCTTATTGATTTGATCTAATCAAATCAGTGGCCTGATTCTCCCTTGGTGGACTGGGCTTGTATCGGGTCGGAACCCGCGCCCAGTTGGAGTGGATTTATTCGCGGGCGGTTGGTTTCGTAAGAAGGAGCCCCAATACCCGTTTTAGATCCATCTGTATGTGAAATTACCTTTTTACCCCCGTGCTTCAAGATTCGTGCTCGATCTGGACGGTCCCGATTTAACCCCAATTTTAGCCACATCAGTAAGAAATATCTTAATCAAAATAAATTAAATCCGTTTTTATTTTCTTTGTTCCGACAGATTAAGAAAATTAGGGACAATTTCTATAACAATCTAATAGTTGATCCGCGGTCTTATGTGCAGACGCTTCGCAGATGCTCCTAGTGGTAAAACCCCCGTATCACCGGCGCCTCGCTGTCGCACACAACGTTGAGAGATTGACCCGAACTTAGCCTTGCCCAGAACGAAGGCGAAAAAGAAAGGGAGCGGAAGCAGCGAAGGGAACTGTTTGCTGCGCTTGCGGATCGCGAAAGCAGCGAAGCGAAGAAGAAAGAATGTATTTTTTTTGTGTGGATCTGATGCGGTATTTTTCAGTAGTAGCAAAAACGGAAGGGAGTTTAGAATATAAAGACATAAGAACGTGTGAACATTGGGAGAGAAGGAGGCCAGAAAAATCGGATCTGAAAAACTAATCCAACGTTTAAGTGGAATTAGTCAAAAAAAAAAAATAAACAGCAAAAGAAGTTTTGGATCTCAACCCGAACCCGAAGAGCAATTTCGGATTGGCATTCGTGTCCGCAGATGCGGGCGTGCGCACACCCGTGCCCACTACGCGCACCGAACCGGGTGGCGGCGGCACGCGCGTGTGGCCCACGGGTTCTCTCCACACCACAGTAGACTACAATGGGATAAAGAGTGGTTTGTATTATATACACTCACATGGTGGTCATTCCCACCGATGTGGGACTAAAGGAAAAAGAAGGAATCTTGGGTTTTGAAGTAAAACAGCCAACAGGTCTTCCTTGATTTTGTAATCGAATATTGAAATGAACGAAAAGTTGATATCTTGTCCCTTAATTTGTAATATACTGCAATAAATTTGAGTTCTTCACATGTAGGTTGAGTTTGTAAGTGTGGATTGGGGAGTTAATCACATGTTAACTGATTCAAGATGATAGGATCATTTCTTACCCGAGCCCTCTCGTAAGTAAAGTTTCGAGCTTTGATTTGATTGGTTTGTAGTTGTTTAGTTCAACAAAGGCGAAAAATGGTAAAGAAATAAGTTTTACTTTTGATACGCATAAAGGTTGGTTCTTGGGTATCCTTATCCGACTTACGAGTGCTTCAAAACTGTGGAATTGAACAAGCCAGAGATCGAGCAGCTACGGTCTAGTGTCAGTATTGGCAAGGATTTTGTGCTTTGCTTGTGAAAGGTATTGTTTGAATTTGATACCTCATGCCTGTGTAAGTTTATTCTGGTTGTGCTTGTTTTGTAGGATTTTAGTTGCTACATTGACTGTGTTTGAGAGGATTGGGGATACCTTCATCTCATGGTATGAGAAAAGAATTTGTTGGACATAATTTTATGCTTGATGTAAGGGTTTAATGCTATTTGTCGTTGTTTTTGAAGGTTGCCGATGTACAGTGAAGCGAAGGTGGCGTTCTTTGTATATTTTTGGTATCCTTGGACAAAGGTATTTTATCATCTACTTTTGCCTTATTGATATATATGGTGTGGTTCCCCCAGTTAAGCCTATTAGTTGCAGTGGATCCAATTTGAACATTTTCGTGCAAACTCAAGGTACTTATGATTACTTTAACTAGAGGCTTCTTAGACAAGAGAGAAGCTCTTTTAAATTGGTTAGCTAGGGCATTATGCAACTTCAATTTTGAACAAAAATGTTCAGATTGGACCTAGTGCAATTGTTGAGCTTAATTTACAGGACCTAGTAGGAAATACTAAGAATTCGGGGAACCTAGTAGCACCAATTGACATACTTAACTATATTAAAAGACTTGATTCTTTTCTAAATGCATATATTGCTTATAGAATAAAGTTAACGATTCACGTAACTATTGCTTCGGCGGAAAGAAGTTTTTCAAAACTAAAATTAATAAAATCTTATCTAAGATCAACAAGTCTCAACAAAGATTAAATGGATTGGCTTTGTTATCAATTAAAAAAGAAATGTTAAATGAAATTGATTACAATAATATAATAAATGATTTTGCATCTCAAAAAGCCCGAAAGATAATATTTAAATAAAAATATATTAATTTTAACAAAATATTATTATAAGATTTTAAAATGTCTCATTTCGGAGTTCACTTTAGGCCTCAATAAGTGTTGGGCCGGTCCTGCATCTCATAAAGAACTTCTAAGCTGAGTTGGCTTAATTTCTTTTTGAAAAGTTTTTACAGTATGAGTTTGTAGTGGATTCCTAACTCCATATATTCGGTTTGGATTTCATCAATCCTATACTTATATTAGAGTATTTGGATTACCTGCAAACTAATTTCATTCACAGGAAACAAAGAAAAAACACAACCATTGGCCAAACGGTCCAAGCAAATGCAAGGTCATATGTGGTACAGCAATTTCCAACCTACCTATGTTTCTTAAAGCTATTTGGCTTATTGAATGTCACAAATATTCTAGTATTGCAATAATCAGATATCACTATTTTTACCCCTCCATGCTAATTATAAATAAATCTTCGTGGGTTTCTTTTTACGTATCCCAAAGTTCGTTTTCCCTCAGGCGAGCGTGCACACACTTGTGCATATACACACACCACCCTCCAAAAAAAACAAAAAACAAAAAACAAAGCACCCTACATTTTTGGAAGGAACTTCCCACTGCCAAAAAAATGCTGCTTTTTGTTTTTTCGTTAAAGCATTTCTGAAACCAACATTCATCTTTGTCATCATAGATCTGGTCAAATTTGCGAAAATATAGCGTCTGCTATGGAGCATGATTCACTGTTCGTAAATTGAGACTGAAGTCCAATTGACATTTCACCACCTTTGGCAACCTTTGATGATTATGTGGAAGGATAATTGATGCATTGAAACTAGGAGGCTGTCTAAGAAGAAGGAAGTCCATAATTTTATTTTTATTTTTTTGTGTAGGAAGTCCCAAATTTTTGTGCATTGATCTTCAGACTATCAAAAACAATTGTTCTAAGTATAGTACCGATGCAGTCAATTTATGGGCTTTTTGTTCTGTTGCAATGTTTATATTGAAAAATCCAGTAGTTGTATTTTTGTTTGAGATTCCACCTAAATCAAGTGATCAATCTTCCGATTACTAGTGACAGAAAACTGACTGAAAGTTGTAATATATCTGTGTACTTAACAAGGATTTGCAATCATACCTTTCACACTTGACTCCTTTTTTTTAACCTCCTGAGAGTAAGAAGCTCCATATTTTGGTGGACAATCTGCCGTGGTTAATCGACCAAGAAATGCAGTCTGCTCACCTATGGCAGCTAATGGTGACCAAGGTTGTGAACAACCTAAAAATGTTATCTTTCATTTTTTTTTTAATCATTGTAGTTGGTTGAGTTATTTAGCTCAAAAACTGTGTATCTTTTCAGTCGAGGCTGTCTCCTTTTGCAAAGACTAGGGCTAGTAAAATGCTTGATCTTGCAAACTGTTCTAGATCCAAGCCCATCAAGAAGAATCACCTCGATAGATTGTTTTCATTGGTCGATGTTGCAATTTGCCAAAGAAGGGCTATCCTGCCAGTGAAAAAGCTGAAGGACTCTTATTTGCTAAATAAGGAATTGCATCGCACCTTATTGGGCTTTATTGTATATGAGATGGCACCTTATTGGGCTTTATTGTATATGAGATGGCATGGTCTGATGTGCGGGACATCAACTATCTTAATGAACTGTACGTGGTGTTACGTTTCTTTTTTAAAATCAATTGCCAGCACTTACTGAAATTAAATACCAGAAGAAGGGAAAGGTGTCGGGGACTTGCTACTTTCAGGGGGCTGCGTAAGTGCTCAAATTTGAATTTTTAGATTTGCAACAAAAGGTTTAGTGTGTCACATTTTGAATCATTAGATCTTATCCTATGTTTAGAGGTAAGTTTACTTAATTTTTTTAAAAATAATTTAATTTAATTTAATTTAATTTTTAACAGGATAGAGTTAAAACGACTCCAGCCAAGTTTACTTCAGCATTAAAATTGCAAAGATGCTTTTAACAAGAGTAGAGAATCATGCTAAGTGGGGTTGGGATTTATTCAGCCTGAAAAAACAGAGGCTTGATGAAAGCGTGTTGAAAAGATAACAGTTTCATTCATTCATCAATATATATATATCTCATTACTTGGTAACTCAATTTAAGGAGCAACTATCAGAAGTAGATTCCAAAGTATAAAAGACTTGAAGTAGTGATTTAAGATCTACGAAGAATTATACATAATCAAGTCCACATTGAATGAGCCATCATTAAAATTAAAAACATATACTTAATCAAATCTACCAATCGAGATAGATTGTACATCGAAATTGTAGATGAACTTTTATTGATTATTTCTAGTTGGTCAATAAACGAAAATTACATATCGAGATGGATTGTACATCGAAATGGTGGATGGGCATGTTTATGTTTTGTGCATATCGATGTATATATTTTGAGCATATTCATGTGGACTAATTTTCGACTATTTTGTGCATTACATAGGTCCAATAGAGAGTACTAACTGTTTCAAGTCATGTTAATCCACTAATGCAACATGGAAATAAAACTACCGATGAGCATGGAGGCTCTGGTGAAAGAGGACGTACGCGGTAATTTGTAACCGATTTTTCCATTTGTTCTTAATTCTTTAATTGTTATACTTTTGAACTTAAATTTTTGTGAAACATATATGTCTTGTTTAGCCATATATGCGATTTTCTGATTTTGTGCTCTTAATTAAGAACTTGTACATATATGTAATTATTGCATTCTTTGAATTTGTGGATGATTAATGGAATAAATTGCTTGTTATCTTGATTATTGGAATGAGTTTGTGCTCTAAAATACTTTGCTATTGATTAGTATGTTTGATTATTGGATTTGTGGATGATTATTAGAATGCATTGTTGGAATTAATTTTTTCAGTTTTCCAGGCCGGATTCCGGCAAGCTCCGGCCACCGGCGGCACTGGAAAATGAGTGGATTGCGATCCTCTCGACGAGTACTATTCCGTAGTATACTCACTTGCCAAAAACAAATTCCGTATGAATGAGAAATGTTGATCCAAAGTTGGGTACTTGAAATGTACTAACTTGGCAACTTGGAGAAAATAGATAGTCCCATATCGGAAATTGGAAATTATTTTGTCTAGTATATATACTAGAAAACTGGACTAAAGGGCGTGGCCCGGGGGTTACCACTAACGTGTAGTGGAGAGAGAACTTAGCCAAAATGACAAACACACGCGTGCGCGCGCGCACACGCGCACCCGGCCCCGGCTCAGCTTGGTCTGGCTTGGTCTGGTCTGGCTTAAATTTTTTATTTTATTTTTGCCCAGACAAACTCTTCCCCTACTGAACTGAAAAGGCTTTTCAGATTCAGTAACTGGTGCACATTACTCTGTAACAGCAGAGTAATGGCTCACCAGTTATGAATCTGAAGAGTCCCCATTACTCTGCTGCTGCTGAACAGTCTCCAATCCAATTCCTCTATATAACCAGACAGAGGCTTACATACAGACACAGAATTTTTTACATTTCTTTTTGCTTCTTCTCCTCTGCGTCAGTGTTAAACTGAGAGTACAACACAGACAACAGTTCGTTGTCTCTGAAGCAAGGGTGCTGCATTCTTCAGAGAAGGTACAGTTGTATCCTGGGAAGCAATTTGCCGGTAACCGTCACACTACGGGGCAAATTCTGCTTTGAGGATAGAGATTTCAAATCTCGACTCTGTGCAGATTTTCTACTTACTGTTTTTCTTCAATTGATTTTGATTCCTTCACAAATTTTGTTGGGATTTTTATTATTTTATGTTCAGGTTCTAACAATCTTAAAGCAGAATTTTTTCCTCACAGATTCTAACACACCAACTGAAGTTGCTACTGGGCTTCTCAGTACCCAAACTCCGGTGACCCGAAATGTGACTGCACAATCGGTTGTGGCACATTCGGTCGTTCTGCCCACGCACATAACCGTGGGAGAAAAATCGGAGAAGTTCAATGGAACTGGGTTCAAAAAGTGGCAGGGGAAGATGCAGTTCTACCTGACCACATTGAAGCTGGACAGATTCCTCAATGAATCTGCCCCGATGCTGGCGCCAATGGATGCACACTCCGTTGCTGCAGTTGATGCGTGGACTCAGGGCGACTACCTCTGCAGGAACTACATCTTGAATGGCTTGGTATACTCCCTGTACAACGTCTACTGTGTCTTCAAGACGTCCAAACTCCTGTGGGGGTCCCTGGAAAAGAAGTACAAAACAGAAGACGCCGGGTCCAAGAAATTTGTTGTCGGCAAATTTCTGGACTACAAGATGATTGACTCCAAAACTGTGATGAGTCAAGTCCAAGAACTGCAGGTTATAATGCACGACATTGCTGCAGAGAATATGACGTTGTGCGAACCATTCCAGGTTGCAGCGTTCATTGAAAAACTTCCACCTGGGTGGAAAGACTTCAAGAACTACCTCAAACGAAAGGAGATGTCGCTTGAAGATCTAATTGTCAGGTTGCGGATCGAAGAAGAGAATCGCAAGGCTGACAGGTCCTATGGAAATCAGTCCATAGAAAAGGCCAATGTGGTGGAGCATGAACAGAAGGGCAAGAAGAGGAAGTTTCTGCCACAGGCCTCAAACAAAAAACCTCTTGCAAAGAGGTTTGCTGGGAAATGCCACAAGTGTGGTAAGCTGGGGCACAAAATTTCTGAGTGCCGCAGTAAGGACAGTAATCATTCAAAAACAGGACATGTAAAAGGGAATGAAAAACCCCACGCACATATAGCTGAGAACTTGTCCACTGGTCTCTCTGACCTGGACCTCTGTGCTGTAGTATCAGAGGTCAATCTTGTAGGGAGCAATCCTCGTGAATGGTGGTACGATACTGGGGCCACCAAGCATATCTGCTCGGACAAGGAAATGTTCACCTCCTACCAGAAGTGCAACAAAGATGAACAACTGTTCATGGGAAACTCTTCCACCTCCAAAATTGAAGGAACGGGGAAGATAGTGCTGAAAATGACTTCAGGCAAAGAGCTAACACTCACAAATGTGCTGCATGTCCCAGATATTAGAAAGAACTTGATATCAGGTTCTTTGCTAAGTAAGAATGGGTTTAAAGTTGTACTTGTTTCTGATAATTTTGTACTGTCCAAGAATGGGGTATACTTGGGGAAAGGATATGTAAAGGATGGACTGTTCAAGTTTAATGTAATGACAGTCATCCCTAAAACTATTGTTCCTGCTGTTCCCAAAGTTAATGAAATAACTCCTATTGCCTATGTTGTTGAGTCTTCCTCTGTTTGGCATGAAAGACTAGGCCATGTTAATGTAAATTCTATGCGTAGATTAGTTAACATGAATTTGCTACCAAAATTTAAGGTAGATAACTCAGAAAAATGTGAAGTTTGCACGAAGGCTAAACTCACTAAAACTCCATCACGTTCTATAGAAAGAAACACAGAAACTCTAGGTCTAATTCACACGGATCTGTGTGACTTAAAATATGTGCAGACCAGAGGTGGCAAAAAGTACTTTGTGACTTTCATAGACGATTGCACAAAATTCTGTTATGTATATTTGTTACATAGCAAAAATGAGGCTTTGGATAAATTCAAAGAATATAAACTTGAGGTTGAGAATCAACTTGGCAAAACGATTAAAATCGTTAGAAGTGATAGAGGAGGAGAATATAATGCACCATTTAATATGTTCTGCTCGGAACATGGAATAGTTCATCAGACGACTGCTCCCTACTCACCCGAATCAAACGGTACTGCCGAGCGCAAAAACCGAACTCTAAAGGAGATGATGAATGCCTTGTTGAATTCTGGCTTATCCCAAAACATGTGGGGGGAAGCGTTGCTGACTGCCAACTACATTCTCAACAAAATACCTCACAAGAAAACCGGCAAGACACTATATGAATTGTGGAAAGGTAACTTACCTTCATATAAATACCTCAAAGTGTGGGGGTGTCTAGAAAAAGTGGCAGTACCTAACCCGAAACAGGTCACCATCGGACCTAAGACGATTGATTGCATATTCATAGGCTATGCACACAACAGTAGTGCATATCGGTTCTTGGTACACAAATCGGATATACCGGATATCCATGTAAATACAATAATGGAATCAAGAAATGCTTCATTCTTTGAACACGTATTTCTGTGCAAGGATACTACGTACCCCAAACGTACACGTGAACAAGGGAATGCAAGCACTTCAGTTGATGAACCAGAACATGATACTGATGAGCCTAGACGAAGTAAACGGGCTAGAACATCAAAATTATTTGGTCCTGACTTTGTGATGGCCTTTCTGTTAGAGAATGAGCCCAGAACTTTCAAGAAAGCCATGTCTATGCCTGATGCTCCTATGTGGAAGGAAGCAATCAAAAGTGAAATAGACTCCATTATGCAAAATCATACATGGGAGTTAGTCGATCTGCCTTCTGGATGTAAAGCTCTAGGATGCAAATGGATTTTCAAACAAAAATTGAAACCAGATGGTTCAATAGAGAAGCATAAGGCTAGACTTGTGGTACAAGGATTTAGGCAAAAAGAAGGCCTAGATTTCTTCAATATATATTCCCCAGTTACAAGAATAACATCCATAAGAACGTTGATAGCTATTGCAGCTCTACGTAACCTGGAAATACATCAAATGGATGTTAAAACTGCATTTCTAAATGGGGACTTAGAAGAAGAAATATACATGAAACAACCTGAGGGTTACATAGTTCCTGGACAGGAAAATAAGGTGTGCAGGCTTGTAAAATCACTGTACGGCCTGAAACAAGCTCCAAAGCAGTGGCATGCAAAATTTGACAATGTTATGATGTCAAATGGTTTCAAAATAAATCAATGTGATAAATGTATCTGCATCAAAGATACTCCAAACGGATACATTCTGGTCTGTCTATACGTAGACGACATGCTCATTATTGGAAGCAATAACGAAATTATCAAACAAACTAAGAGCATGCTTAGTGGCAAGTTTGACATGAAAGACTTGGGAGTTGCAGATGTCATACTAGGAATCAAAGTTTCCAGGACATCTGAGGGGATTACTTTGTCTCAAGCTCATTATGCTGAGAAAGTACTTGAAAGATTCAAGAATTATTCCAATGGGACAGCAAAAAGTCACGTCGATCCAAGTCTTCACCTGTTCAAAAATACAGGCGAAAGCATATCACAACTGGAATATGCACGTGTAATTGGTAGTCTGATGTACCTAACAAATTGTACAAGACCGGACCTAGCACATTCGGTAAACGTACTGAGCCGATACACGAGTAATCCAGGACGAAGTCACTAGAAAGGAATAACTAGAGTATTGAACTACTTGCGACATACTCAGAGTTATGCGCTGCATTACACCAGATATCCAGCAGTACTGGAAGGCTACAGTGATGCCAACTGGATATCGGACTCAAAGAACTCAAAATCCACAAGTGGATATGTTTTCACACTTGGTGGTGCAGCTGTGTCATGGAAATCCTCTAAACAAACGCTATTGGCCAGATCCACCATGGAATCTGAGTTTATTGCTTTAGACAAAGCGGCAGAGGAAGCAGAATGGCTTCGAAACTTCTTAGAGGATATTCCAATGTGGGAAAAACCAGTGTCTGCCTTATGTGTACACTGTGACAGCCAATCGGCTATAGCACGGGCACTGAGTTGTATGTATAATGGTAAGTCTCGTCATATCAGAAGGCGACACAAAACCATTAGACAACTGCTCTCAAATGGAATAATCTCTATAGAATATATAAAATCGGCCGACAACCTAGCGGATCCATTTACTAAAGGTCTGTCGCGAGAGCAGGTTGTGAGATCATTAAGAGGAATGGGTTTAAAGCCTATGACGAAAAAGGATACTTGATGGAAACCCTACCTAGAAATTGGAGATCCCAAGATCTAGGTTCAAAGGAACAACTAAATCTTGTTGAATCAACGAAAGCACTGAGAGATTAACATCTCATACTCATTCTTAGGATGATAAAACAAGTGTTGCCTGCAAATAGTTAGGATAAGTTTGGCTTTTAATGATTCCCATAGCTTTGAAATAAAAGTGGGGTATAGCAGGATACTCTTTATGGGCAATCACCTTGTGAGTGTGAAATGGGGCCGTTTCTAGGAGAATGAAGAGAGGCTACATTCTCCAAGTTCACTCACGATTAACCAGGGATGTTCAAGGCCAAAATGAACACAACAAGAGAACTTAGTTCTGTGAGGAGATGAAACTGTGTGATAGTTATTGTCTAGGTTCACATGAACGCCCGGGCAGTTCAAGACATCATGATCACTACCTGGTCAAGTGAATCCGATAGCTAATTACTAAGGGTGGTTCAAAGTTGAAAAATTACTACCATTCCTGATGTAGTGATTTTCCGATTGTACTCTCAGAGTCTTTCTGTCATGTTTTTATTTTTCCATCGTGTCTGGATTACATAGTCTGGTAATTTTCATTCATGTGGGGGATTGTTGGAATGAACATGCATTATCAGGAATTGATTGTGAAATGAATTATAGATATTTTGGTTTAAAAAATAGACAAAATTTGGGGGGAGGGGGGAGCCTGTCGCAGTGTTTTTGAAAGAAAAAAAAACATCGGGAAAGGTATGGCATCCATCCCCTCTTCAAAAACACAGGGGAAAGTATGCTATTATATCCCGGCCAACATATGAAAAACGACGGGATATAGTAGGTCTATTCCGGCATTTCACGAAAATGTCAGGATAGACTATAAATTTTTCCTAGCACCTGTTCAGCCAATGCTTTTGGTGACTGATATGGGTCAGGAATAAAGCGTGGCTCACCCTGAGCCACCAAATCTCCTCAGGATACGCGTCCTTCCTGATCCTTCAGATCAGCCACGTCAGCACCGGAAAACCGCCCGGAGATCTGCCACGTCAGCCCGGAAACCACTCCGGCGCCTGCCACGTCAGCCCTATACCGCCCGACTTTCCACCGCTTCGGCCAATCGGGTAACCGGGTCCGGCCCAGCCCCAAACGGGTCTAGACCCGATTAGAATCTCCTATAAATACCAGGCCCTCTCCTTTCTTCAAAGGTAATCAATCTTTTCTCCCCTAAACCCTAGTTACTGTTGCTCTTATCTTAAAGTAACTGACTAGATCGTCGGAGGGTCTGCCACCGGGACCAACCCCGGTGTTTCGAGACCGTCTGCAGGTACACCAGACCTCAGATCCGAGCCACCTGATCCGAGCCCAGACATCCACCTCACTCCATCCTGTCGCAGGTACCGCTCGGCCAGCCGAGGGTCGCCTCTGAAGAAGCTTTCTTCTTCAATACAAATCGAGTAAGAACTCACACCTGGTGCATCCACACGTCTCCCAGAAACAAACCGCATCAGGTTGGCGCCGTCTGTGGGAAAGCTACTTCGGAACCCGACCCGAGTACCACCGCCGAGGTACCTCGATCACCGAACTCCTATGGCTTCCAAAGGCAAGGGGGCTGCGTCCTCTGTCAACCGACGAGACACACTCCCATCAAATACCAACGCCGGGCCGCGCACATCAAAGCATAGGGCCTCCCGTCAGGGGTCCCAGCGGGCCCCCACTCCTCCAACCCAACCCGACCTTCGAAGGGTAATCTCCAGTCGGCAGGCTGACCGCAGTAGGGAAAGGGCCGCTTCCAACTCGGCCCCGAACCATCCTAGGCCACTGCCGGAAGAACGAAGGCCCGCACTCAGCCGAGTCGGGAGGCAACCTCCGGTCCAACCGGCCCGAGCTGAGGGAGCTCCTGTTACTCAACAGGAGTTCCAAGATTTCCGAAGGGAAATCCTTGGGGCTCTCCAACGGGCCCCCAGGGAGGAAGCACGGCGTTCCCAAACCAGGTTAGACGCTGAGGCCAGCGTCCCTCGCTCCTCAACAATCCAGCCCGAAGCCGATGCCGTGCTCCTAAGGCGCCTCCAAGAAATGGAGGACCGAATCGATCATATGGGCGACGGTGTTGGAGCCGGTCAGGGGTACAAACCTGTCCGACCCCCCTTTTCCGCCCTCATTATCCAAGCAGAAATTCTCCGGAACTTCCGACCCCCACAATTCGAGACCTATAACGGCGAAGGGGATCCTGCTGATCACATGGAGGGTTTCAAAACCCTCATGATGATTCACAGCGCATCGGATCCTATGCTATGCCGAGCTTTTCCTGCCACCCTTCGGGGTCCGGCTCGTGAGTGGTTCTCAAAACTCGCCCCCGGCTCCATTTACTCCTTTGATCAACTGGAAGGCAATTTCCTCGCCCATTTTGTAACCAGCCGGAAGGCCGAAAGAACGAGCGCCTCCTTACTTGGGCTCAGGCAGGAAGGGGGGGAATCACTCAGGGCGTTTGTCCGGAGATTCACGGCGGAAGCAAGGTCAGTCTCCTCTCTCGATCCGGGCGTCGCCTCCGCGGCATTTCGGCACAACGTCCGTCATGGACAGCTGAAAGCTTCTCTGGCGAAGAAGCCCCCGATCGATTTTCCCGACCTCCTCAACCGAGTCGAGAAGTACATCAGGGCAGAGGAAGCCCTAAACCCCGACGAATCCAGAGAAGCACTCGGGAAAGGGAAACGGAAGGCCGAGGAAGTCGAGCCTTCGAAAAAAGCTCCGAAGGACGGGGGCACCATGAAGAAGGTACCACCGGTTCCTCGCTTCGAAAGATATACCCCACTCACACAAAATGTGTCCTCCATACTCCTGGCGATCGAGGACAGAGACCTCGTTCAGTACCCCCTCGACCGTCCAACAACACTAGCAAGAAAAGGGATCAGCGGTTCTACTGCCGCTTCCACCGAGACAACGGGCACGACACAGATCACTGCCGTGCCCTGAAAGATGAAATCGAGGCCCTGATTCAGCGAGGATACCTCCGGGAGTATAAGAGGGATGATGCTCGGGCGCAAAGGGACACGAGGAACAGGAGAACCTCACCTCCTCCTCAAGCTCCCCTACAGCTCCCCAGGCAAGGGCAGGAGCTGGAAGAACCGGACGACCAACCCATACTGCACTGCGTCCACGGGGGGCCCATGGGAGGGGATTCTAACACCTCCCGTAAGGCGTTCATCCGGGACGTTAACGCCGTCCAAGGGCCTCTCACTCCTCAAATCCAACCACTCCCCGTCTCCTTCTCGGGTGACGACCTGGAGGGGGTTCGGCTCCCACATTGCGACGCCCTCGTAATCAATCTCAGCATGGCAAACTTTGATGCTCGGCGGATCCTGGTAGACAACGGGAGCTCGGTCAACATCCTGTTCCTCGATGCTTTCGAGAACCTAAAGCTCCCCCGAAGCAGACTTAAGCCGGCAGGATACACCCTGCACGGATTTTCTGGAGTTCCGGTGACAATCGAGGGGATCGTCACGCTGGATGTCACGGCGGGCACGGCCCCGAATCGGAGAACCGAGTCGATGGACTTCATGGTTGTCAACATCAAGGCAGCCTATAATGCCATACTCGGCCGACCGGGCCTCTGCTCCCTCCAGGCTGTTCCCTCGGCCTACCACCAGAAGATGAAGTTCCCTACCAGTACCGGGGTAGGAGTGGTCCGAGGGAACCAGGGAGCCGCTCGCTCCTGTTATATGACAGCAATAGGAAGCGGAGTGCTTCCCCTCGACGCCGTGGAGATGCAGCCCCAAAGGACCCAGCCAGAGCCGGAGTCGGCAGACGAGCTGGAGGATATCTCCTTCGAGGCAGAGGATTCATCGAAACAATTTCGAATAAGTCGCTCCCTCGCACCTCGTCTCAAGTCCGACCTCATCACCTGCATCCGGCGCAATGTCGATCTGTTTGCCTGGAAGCCCTCTGACATGCCGGGAATTTCCGAAGAACTCATCATGCATAAACTCAGCGTGATCCCCGGCTCGAAACCAGTAGTGCAGAAGCGATGCAAGTTCGCGCCAGAGCGACAACAGGCGGTTAATGCAGAAGTCGATAAACTCCTTGCCGCGCGCTTCATTCAGGAGGTCAGCTATCCCGAGTGGCTGGCAAACGTCGTCATGGTGAAGAAGGCGAGCGGGAGCTGGAGGATCTGCATTGATTTCACGGATCTCAACAAGGCGTGCCCGAAGGACCCATTCCCCCTTCCCAGGATCGATGCTCTCGTCGATGCAACATCGGGTCACGAGCTCCTGTCCTTCATGGACGCGTTTTCAGGCTACAACCAGATCCGCATGTTCCCTCCCGACATCGCCAAGACGTCCTTCGTCACGGACCAGGGGCTCTATTGCTACAGAGTCATGCCCTTCGGGCTGAAGAACGCCGGGGCCACATACCAGAGGCTCGTCAACCGGGTCTTCAAGGAACAGATCGGGCGCAATATAGAAGTGTATGTGGATGACACACTCGTCAAGAGCCGGCGGGGAGAGGATCACGTAGCCGATCTGGAGGAGGCCTTTGGGGTACTTCGGACCCATAACATGAGACTTAATCCGAGCAAATGCGCCTTCGGCGTCTCCGCGGGAAAGTTTCTCGGGTTCATTATCAGCCAAAGGGGAATCGAAGCGAACCCCGAAAAGATCCAAGCAATCCTGGACATGGCTCCTCCGAGGAACATCAAAGAAGTCCAACGGCTGACTGGGAGACTGGCGGCCATCGGCCGTTTCCTCTCCAAGTCCGGAGAGAAGTCTCTTCCCTTCTTCAAAACCCTGCGCGGCACCGACGGGTTCGAATGGGGGGTCCAACAGCAAGAGGCCTTCGCCCAGTTAAAGGAATACCTCGCGAACCCCCCTCTTCTCAGCAAGCCCGAACCAGGAGAGCCACTCTGGCTCTATCTATCAGCCTCGGAGAAAGTGCTCAGCGCCGTTCTCATCCGGGAGGAAGAGGGATCACAGAAGCCTGTATACTATGTCAGCAAGGTCTTGCTCGATGCCGAGACCAGGTACTCCCGGATGGAGAAAGTAGCGTACGCCCTGGTCATGGCCGCGCGGAAGCTCCGTCCATATTTTCAATCTCATTCTGTCCAAGTGCTGACGGACCAACCCCTGAAGGCCGTACTCTACAAACCAGAAAGCTCGGGTCGACTCGTAAAATGGTCGATTGAGCTCGGCCAGTATGACATTGGCTATCAGCCCAGAACAGCCATCAAGGGGCAGGCGCTCGCGGAGTTCATTACGGAGTGCACTATCTCCGAGCGCCCTGCAAACACGGAAAACGACCAGACGTGGGAAGTTTACGTCGATGGTTCCTCCTGCGAGGCAGGCAGCGGAGCGGGCATCATCCTCCGAGGCCCAGACGGTTTTCTTCTGCAGTATTGCCTCCGCCTCAACTTTCCGGCCTCTAACAACGAGGCCGAATACGAGGTAATGATCGCTGGGCTCACCCTGGCCCATCAAGCCGGTGCCAGGCAGATCAGGGCTTTCAGCGACTCCCAGCTCGTGGTCAACCAGATCACCGGGGAGTACGAGGCCCGAGACGATCGTATGGTTCGTTACCGAGCTGTAGTTCAACGCCTACTCTCGTCCTTCGACGAGTCGGCTGTTTTGAGGATCCCTCGGGAACAGAACGTCCAGGCTGACGCGCTATCAAAATTGGCATCCTCTTCCTTCGAAGGTCTCGACCGCACGGTCCTGATCGAGGTCATGCTAAAACCCAGTATCGACATCCCGGAGGTCCTGTGCATCGAAGACGGAGCGCCCCCCGAAGACTGGACAACTCTAATTAGGCGATTTCTCGTCAAGGGAGAGCTCCCGGAAGACCGAGCCGAAGCAAGAAGGATCCGGGCCCGAGCGGAAAGGTTCACAATGATCGACTCAACACTCTTCAAAAGGTCCTACACAACCTCGGATGGACGGCCTTATCTCCGCTGCCTCACTCCCGGTGAAGCCGAATATGCTCTCAAAGAATTACACGAGGGGATTGGCGGGTGTCACATGGGAAGTCGTTCACTCGCGCGAAAGGCTTTGAACCACGGGTACTACTGGCCCACCATGCTGCAGGACGCTCTAAATCTCGTCAAGAAATGTGGCCCCTGTCAAAGATTCTCCCCCATCAGAAGGGTTCCTCAAGCAAACCTACGATCCATGGCCAGTCCAAGCCCCTTTGCAATGTGGGGGATGGATCTGGTAGGCCCTTTTCCCAAGGCGACGGGGCAACAAAAGTTCCTTGTAGTTGCCATCGACTACTTCACCAAATGGATCGAGGCGGAGCCACTAGTTACGATCACCGAGCAGCAGACTCAACAATTCTTCTGGAAGCACATTATCTGTCGGTTCGGGATCCCCCAAGTGCTCGTCACGGATAACGGGACCCAGTTTGCAGGCAAGCATTTCCGCAAGTTCTGCGAAGACCTCGGTATCCAGCAGCGCTTCTCTTCGGTATGCCATCCCCAATCCAACGGACAGGCAGAGAACGCGAACCGTCAGATCCTCGATGGACTCAAGAAGCGACTCGATAATTCCTCCAAGGGGCTATGGGTCGACGAGCTGCCGAGCGTTCTCTGGGCCCATCGAACAACAAAAAGAATCCCGACAGGGGAGTCACCCTTCAACTTAACGTACGGTGCTGAGGCCGTCATTCCCTTGGAAATAGGTATCCCCTCTCCCCGAATTATGGCTTATGACGAAGCAAGCAACTCCATGCAACTGCGAGCAGACCTGGACCTCATTGACGAGGTCAGGGAGAAGTCATCCATCAGAAGGAACATCTACCAGCAAAGAATCGAGAGGTTCTATAACAAGAAGGTGCGCCCGACAAACATTGCTCTCGGAGATCTTGTCCTCCGGAAACTGGCGGTTTCCAATCCCGGCCAGAAAAGGAAGTTGGCACCGAACTGGGAGGGCCCTTATAAGGTTTCAGAGGTAGTACGACCGGGTACCTATCGCCTGGCCGACACCGATGGCAAGCCTGTCAAGAGGCCCTGGAATGCGGAACACTTGATCAAGTTCTTAGGAGAATAGCCTCCATGAAAAACATAATTCTAAAAACGGCACGTTGGGCCTTGTCTTTTGTAAAGTCCTGTAAACGACACGTCGTGCCTAGACTTGTCTGTAACAAGCATATATTGTAAACACCAGCTTTCTTAGAAACAAGCTTTTGACTCCAATTCTTGTAAACAGATGAAGGACCCCTCACAAAACTCGTCACTCGGATGAAATCGCGAGTCCAAACACGCTTCTCTTACAAGCGTGGGGCTCGTCACTCGGATGAAATCGCGAGTCCAAACACGCTTCTCTTACAAGCGTGGGTTCGTCACTCGGATGAAATCGCGAGTCCAAACACGCTTCTCTTACAAGCGTGGGGCTCGTCACTCGGATGAAATCGCGAGTCCAAACACGCTTCTCTTACAAGCGTGGGGCTCGTCACTCGGATGAAATCGCGAGTCCAAAACACGCTTCTCTTACAAGCGTGGGGCTCGTCACTCGGATGAAATTGCGAGTCTAAACACGCTTCTCTTACAAGCATGGGGCTCGTCACTCGGATGAAATCGCGAGTCCAAAACACGCTTCTCTCACAAGCGTGGGGCTCGTCACTCGGATGAAATCGCGAGTCCAAAACACGCTTCTCTTACAAGCGTGGGGCTCGTCACTCGGATGAAATCGCGAGTCCAAAACACGCTTCTCTTACAAGCGTGGGACTCGTCACTCGGATGAAATCGCGAGACCAAACACGCTTCCCTCACAAGCGTGGGACTCGGCTCGCACCGTCTCTCCACGAGAACATCTGCAGGAGCTCGGCTCCGACCCCGAGCAGGGCGGGAGTCCCCTCCGGGGGCTCCACGACCTAAGCGCTCGGCGGCGGGGCTACGCTACGCCTGCAGTTGTCTTTCTCACCGTTGTGGGGGCTCGGCACCCGTCCCTCGCTCGGTTTTGACCTCTTCGGAGGCCACCAACCGAGACTCGAGGCGACATTCGCCAGCCACTCCCGCACCGTCTCTCCACGAGAACATCTGCAGGAGCTCGGCTCCGACCCCGAGCAGTGCGGGAGTCCCCTCCGGGGGCTCCACGACCTAAGCGCTCGGCAGCGGGGCTACGCTACGCCTGCAGTTGTCTTTCTCACCGTTGTGGGGGCTCAGCACCCGTCCCTCGCTCGGTTTTGACCTCTTCGGAGGCCACCAACCGAGACTCGAGGCGACATTCGTCAGCCACTCCCGCACCGTCTCTCCACGAGAACAAGCGCAGCATCTCGGCTCCGACCCCGAGCAGGGCGGGAGTCCCCTCCGGGGGCTCCACGACCTAAGCACTCGGCGGCAGGGCTACGCTACGCCTGCAGTTGTCTTTCTCACCGTTGTGGGGGCTCGGCACCCGTCCCTGAGGCCTCATTTATTACGCCTGGGGATGTGAAACGGTGGAAGACGAAACGTCGCCATTAATGATGCCTAAGAGGGCAAAACGTCGCGATTATTGACGCAGTCACACCAACTACACTCGGCACCCGAGGCAATCGAGGCTCCGAAGAACAAATGATCTTATTCATTACTCATCGCTTACAACTCAATAAATGAAAACGCAAATATAATGAAGGCTCTCAACTCACTCACTCGGCCGGGAACTCGAATTCAGGGCTCCTGTGACGCTCGGCTATCCCAACCAAGGAAGACGTACCCGCCACCGAGCTCTCCGCATCATCCGGCTGTGTCACAACCGGCGAAGGCGGCGGCAACCTCCCCGGAGTGGAGTTACTTGCCTCTTCAACAAGACCGGCACCCAGTATGAGCTTCAACTGGCGAATCTCCAATTCTTTCTCTATGACGGCCTCGTGAAGAGAAGACTCGGAGGCCGACCGCCCGCTAGAAGTATCCGAGACCGCCCAGTCCTTCTCAATGACCCACCAGTCCCGGTCGGCTACGATCTTTCTCAAACGAGCCACCTCTAGACCGAGCTCTCTGGACTTGTCCAAAAAGTAATTCTTGACAGCCTCTCGGTCCCGAGCCAACTTTCGTTGGCGAGCTAGCCTCTATCAAAAAGAAGAAATACAAGTATCACAAAATGCAAGTGTTGTAGAGTCGGCCCAAAAAATTCTATATTTCATTTCATCTCAAAAAGTTCAATACAAAATCTGCGGTGGCCAGTCTGCCGAGGGCATTTACAACAGAAATAAAACAAAAACATCTAGTCTTGAGGGTCGGGGTGCACCTCTTCTTCGTGGTGGCCGCCGTCATCACCATCACCCCCTGGGGTCGGAGGCAAGTCCGGTTTCCACCCGAAGCCGAGGTGGTCAACGTTGCACTCCGGATAGATGTACTTGAAGTGAGACTTGGCCTGCTCGTAAGCCTCGTCTTGCGCCGTCATCAACGTATCCCCCAAGGCCGCCTCCAAGTCTGCCAGAGCCTTCTGCGCCTTCTCCTTCTCCGCCGCCTCGGCCGCGATCTTCTTCAGCAGGTCCTCTCGGTCCTGCTTGTGGATCTTGTCCAAAGACTCTATCTGGGCCTCGTGCACCACCACCATGTCCCGAGCCTCCTTGAAGTCCTCCGTCGCCTTGGTCAATTCCCGAAGGAACTTCTCCTTCTGCTTCCGCTCGTATGTAATCTCCTTCTCCAGACACTTGTGGAAGTGCTGACCGTGGAGCATCGACTGTCAAGAAAAATCAAACTTAGCAACAATTACAAGTTTCTACAAGCCTATTCACCAGGTGGGCTTCGGACGACTTACCGAGAGGTTGGCTTGGGCCCAGCGCATGTAGGCCTGATCGGCCGTCTGCGCCGCCAAGGCCATTCCGTCCCGATCGGTGATGGCCTTCGAGACGAACTCCATCGATACGGGTTCGTCGAGGATGGAGTCGCCCTTCAAGATCGACCAATCAGGGGCGAAGGGCATCGTCGCCATCCTTCCCACCAACTCCGACGCACTCGGACGTACGGGGGGAAGCTGTTGAGACGGGGCTTCAACTGTTTTCCCCGACCCTCCCGCTGGGTCTCGAGCCGATCGCGAAGAATGGTGGTGCTTCTTCTGCTTCTTCGCCAAAGGCTGTTCCTCGGGCACCGGGGGAGGCACGGTGGAAGGCCCTCCAGCTTGCGAAGGATGACCAGGAGTCTTCCGCTTCTCGGCAGCGAGGCGTTCCTGCTCTTCTTTCTTCTTCTTCTCTTGTTTCGCCTTCTCTGCGGCGGCGAGTAGGATCTACTTGGCGTGTGCCTGTTGTGTCGTCATCCCTACAACAAGACAGAAAAGGAAGGCTAAACGTTAACACGAAGGCAGAAAAATGAAAAAATGAGGAAAGAAACATACTAGGGTCGGCGGGACTCAGTCCGGCCCTCGCTAGGTGAACCTCGGTCACCCGGCGCCACGCGATGCTGTCTCCCCTGAGTAAATGTTCGACCCTCCCCCACTCTTGGGCGGTTAACTCATTTCTCTTTGGGGGCTTGCGCTTCGGCTTCACGAAATTCCACTGAGTCGGGATGTCCCATTCCCCTTCGGTCTTCACAACAAAATACTTATCTCTCCAATTCTTGATCGAGTCCGGGTGGCCGCGCACCACTTTCTTGTTCGGTCTCGGCGTAAAGAAGAACACGCCCTCAATATCCCCAAGCGAACCAATGCTGAAGATTGCGCGGAAGTATGAAAGCCTCGGCCTCACACCTTTCTCTTGGCACTTCAGGATGAAGCAGATGAGATGCTTCCAAGAGTTGGGGCCATACTGCATGGGGGACAGCTCAGCCCAGTTCAAGACCGTCTTCACGAAGGGGTGCAGGGGGAACCTCAGCCCCGAGATGAAAGCTTGCTCCGGAAATAAGCAGTAACCCGGAGCCAACACTGTCGTGGGTCGAATACCCGGGCTCGGTAGCAGGAGCTCGTACTCCCTCGGAATGTAGTAAGCAGCCCTGATGATATTCAGATACTCCGGTCTCAAGACACTGGGAGTACTGTCCGCACGAATCTTCGTCCTTGTATTTTCTCCAGGCACTGGAGGGATCGGCTGGATGTCCTTCACATCATCGGGATACATCCGTATCGACACAGGATTTCGGAAGGTGATAGGCGGAACATCAAGACCCGTCCTCGGCGCATCCTCGTCAGACGAAGAAGGACTTTGAGGCATGGTGAGGACTATCTTCTTCCGACGTGGCCGGGGCTTGCGCTCGGGCGACGGCGTCGACAAGGGGGGCAACGGAGGCAGATCTTCTACGTGGCCGGCCTCCGGCGCACCAACGCCCTCCCCTTCCTCACTCTCCGTGTCGCCCTGCTCTCCTTCTTCATCCTCTTCACCATCACCAGCATCCGACTCCTCGTCCTCATCATCACTATCCTCGTCCGCACCACCCTCTACCATCGGCTCCTTCCCTGGCCTCCGAGCACTCAACGGTTGCACGATTAGAGCTACGTCACTGACGCCCTCGGAGCCATGTTCGGAGAAAACCTCCTCTTTAACCTGATACTTGCCCAGAGACGATGACGTTTCCAAATCTGACTCCATCTCCGAGTGACCAGACGTTGTAGCCTCGGAACCAGACTGAGTACGCGACATTCAGAAAAAAGGAGAATTACTAACCTGATTCTTTGAAAGTTACGCTTCTCTACGAAGAAATCCGCCAACAGCGATCGAAATGCCTGCGCTAAAGCTGGAAAATTGGGAATTATGAAACGATAAAGTGAAAAGAAATGAGGGGGGGTGGGGGTTTTAAAATAGACAGCGACTCCTCAATTTCCGCAAATGAGCATCTAGCCGTTAGATCTTATCTGACAAGATCAAGCGGCTAAACAAACGTTGATATTTGCGCCATTATGTCAGCAGAACGGGTAAAATTCCAATACTGCCCCTCCCTATTTGCCCGACAGGAATCACCTCCTAGCGGCCAGTCAGAGATCTCGGAGGGATTCTAGTGCGATAGCGCCTTCTCCTCGAGCGGGGCTCGTCACCCAAATAGGTGGGGCTCGACAGGTGGGGCTCGACGCTCGGATGAAAACTCGAGCCAAGCCACCTTCTCCTTCAACAGGTGGGGCTCGACGCTCGGATGCGAAGTCGAGCCAAGCCACCTTCTCCTTTCACAGGTGGGGCTCGACGCTCGGATGGAAACTCGAGCCAAGCAACCTTCTCCTCTCCCAGGTTGGGCTCGACGTTCGGATGAGAATTCGAGCCAAGCCACCTTCTCCTTTCACAGGTGGGGCTCGACGCTCGGATGACAACTTGAGCCAAGCCACCTGCTCCTTTAGCAGGTGGGGCTCGACGCTCGGATGGAAACTCGAGCCAAGCAACCTTCTCCTCTCACAGGTTGGGCTCGACGTTCGGATGAGGATTCGAGCCAAGCCACCTTCTCCTTCAGCAGGTGGGGCTCGACGCTCGGATGGAAACTCGAGCCAAGCAACCTTCTCCTCTCACAGGTTGGGCTCGACGTTCGGATGAGAATTCGAGCCAAGCCACCTTCTCCTTCCACAGGTGGGGCTCGACGCTCGGATGACAACTCGAGCCAAAGCCACCTTCCTCTTCAACAGGTGGGGCTCGACCCTCGGATGGAAACTCGAGCCAAAGCCACCTTCTCCTTTCACAGGTGGGGCTCGGCGCTCGGATGGAAACTCGAGCCAAGCAACCTTCTCCTTTCACAGGTGGGCTCGACGCTCGGATAACAACTCGAGCCAAGCCACCTTCTCCTTCAAAAGGTGGGGCTCGACGCTCGGATGCGAAAACGAGCCAAGCCACCTTCCCCTTTCACAGGTGGGGCTCGACGCTCGGATGGAAACTCGAGCCAAGCAATCTTCTCCTCTCACAGGTTGGGCTCGACGTTCGGATAAGAATTCGAGCCAAGCCACCTCTCCTTCAACAGGTGGGGCTCGACGCTCGGATAGAAACCCGAGCCAAGCCACCTTCTCCTTCAACAGGTGGGGCTCTTGGTCTCGTCCGCCGACCCTCTTGGTCTCGTCCGTCGACCCTATTGGTCTCGTCCGCCGACCCTCTTGGTCTCGTCCACCGACCCTTTTTGCCTCGTCCGCCGACCCCCTGAACTCAAACCAGGCTGCCTCACCTCTCAATACGGATTCGGCGCTCGGATAAAAATTCGAGCCGCGCCACCTTCTCCTTTCACAGGTGGGGCTCGACGCTCGGATGACAACTCGAGCCAAGCCACCTGCTCCTTCAGCAGGTGGGGCTCGACGCTCGGATGGAAACTCGAGCCAAGCAACCTTCTCCTCTCACATGTTGGGCTCGACGTTCGGATGAGGATTCGAGCCAAGCCACCTTCTCCTTCAGCAGGTGGGGCTCGACGCTCGGATGGAAACTCGAGCCAAGCAACCTTCTCCTCTCACAGGTTGGGCTCGACGTTCGGATGAGAATTCGAGCCAAGCCACCTTCTCCTTTCACAGGTGGGGCTCGACGCTTGGATGACAACTCGAGCCAAAGCCACCTTCCTCTTCAACAGGTGGGGCTCGACCCTCGGATGGAAACTCGAGCCAAAGCCACCTTCTCCTTTCACAGGTGGGGCTCGGCGCTCGGATGGAAACTCGAGCCAAGCAACCTTCTCCTTTCACAGGTGGGGCTCGACGCTCGGATAACAACTCGAGCCAACCCACCTTCTCCTTCAAAAGGTGGGGCTCGACGCTCGGATGCGAAAACGAGCCAAGCCACCTTCCCCTTTCACAGGTGGGGCTCGACGCTCGGATGGAAACTCGAGCCAAGCAACCTTCTCCTCTCACAGGTTGGGCTCGACGTTCGGATAAGAATTCGAGCCAAGCCACCTCTCCTTCAACAGGTGGGGCTCGACGCTCGGATAGAAACCCGAGCCAAGCCACCTTCTCCTTCAACAGGTGGGGCTCTTGGTCTCGTCCGCCGACCCTCTTGGTCTTGTCCGTCGACCCTATTGGTCTCGTCCGCCGACCCTCTTGGTCTCGTCCACCGACCCTTTTTGCCTCGTCCGCCGACCCCCTGAACTCAAACCAGGCTGCCTCACCTCTCAATACGGATTCGGCGCTCGGATAAAAATTCGAGCCGCGCCACCTTCTCCTTTCACAGGTGGGGCTCGACGCTCGGATGAAAACTCGAGCCAAGCCACCTTCTCCTTCAACAGGTGGGGCTCGACTCTCGGATGAAAACTCGAGCCATACAACCCCCCGCTCTTCCAACTAGCGAGGCAGTCGTCCGCCGACCCTCTTGGTCTCGTCTGCCGACCCTCTTGATCTCGTCCACCGACCCCTGAACTCAAGCCAGGCTGCCTCACCTCTCAATGCCAACTAGCGAGGCAGTCGTCCGTCGACCCTCTTGGTCTCGTCCGCCGACCCTCTGGGTCTCGTCCGCCGACCCTCTTGGTCTCGTCCGTCGACCCCATTGGTCTCGTCCACCGACCCTTTTTATCTCGTCCGCCGACCCCTGAACTCAAGCCAGGCTGCCTCACCTCTCAATACGGATTCGGCGCTCGGATAAAAATTCGAGCCGCGCCACCTTCTCCTTTCACAGGTGGGGCTCGACGCTCGGATGAAAACTCGAGCCAAGCCACCTTCTCCTTCAACAGGTGGGGCTCGACTCTCGGATGAAAACTCGAGCCATACAACCCCCCGCTCTTCCAACTAGCGAGGCAGTCGTCCGCCGACCCTCTTGGTCTCGTCCGCCGACCCTCTTGATCTCGTCCGCCGACCCATGAACTCAAGCCAGGCTGCCTCACCTCTCAATGCCAACTAGCGAGGCAGTCGTCCGCCGACCCTCTTGGTCTCGTCCGCCGACCCTCTGGGTCTCGTCCGCCGACCCTCTTAGTCTCGACCGTCGACCCCATTGGTCTCGTCCACCGACCCTTTTTACCTCGTCCGCCGACCCCCCTGAGCTCGAGCCTGGCTGCCTCACCTCTCAATGCGGACTCGGCGCTCGGATCGAAATCTGAATCAAACCCCTCTTCTCTTCTCGTTAAAACACTCGGAGCTCGGATCGAAGGACGAGCCACTCCTCTTTTCCCAGAAGGGACTCAGCGCTCGGATCGGAACTCGAGCCTCATCCCCTCACTCTCTTAAAACTAGCCGGACGCTCGTCCGGCTGACCTCGCGACCTCATGCAAAGACGAGCCCCATCGAGTGGCCTGGACGACCTCTCGCTCTTCCAACTAGCGAGTCGGTCGTCCGACCCCTGGAGGGTTCGTCCACCGACCCGTATGGGTTCGTCCGCCGACCCGAAAGATCGTCTGCCGACCCCCCAAACTCGGCCACCGACCTAGTGAGCTCGGCATTCATACTACCGACTATCCCCTCCTCAGAACTTCACCCCACGCACATCCAAACGAGGAGTCCATTCCTCCTGCCCCTGGCCCTCTTCGGGGAACAACAGACCCTACTTCTTACCCTGACATCTGCCCTTCCCCCGAGGACCATGAGTCACCCCCGCACTGCTGGATCACCCAACCCTGCGGGAGTGTGGGGCTTGTGATATGGGTCAGGAATAAAGCGTGGCTCACCCTGAGCCACCAGATCTCCTCAGGATACGCGTCCTTCCTGATCCTTCAGATCAGCCACGTCAGCACCGGAAAACCGCCCGGAGATCTGCCACGTCAGCCCGGAAACCACTCCGGCGCCTGCCACGTCAGCCCTATACCGCCCGACTTTCCACCGCTTCGGCCAATCGGGTAACCGGGTCCGGCCCAGCCCCAAACGGGTCTAGACCCGATTAGAATCTCCTATAAATACCAGGCCCTCTCCTTTCTTCAAAGGTAATCAATCTTTTCTCCCCTAAACCCTAGTTACTGTTGCTCTTATCTTAAAGTAACTGACTAGATCGTCGGAGGGTCTGCCACCGGGACCAACCCCGGTGTTTCGAGACCGTCTGCAGGTACACCAGACCTCGGATCCGAGCCACCTGATCCGAGCCCAGACATCCACCTCACTCCAGCCTGTCGCAGGTACCGCTCGGCCAGCCGAGGGTCGCCTCTGAAGAAGCTTTCTCCTTCAATACAAATCGAGTAAGAACTCACACCTGGTGCATCCACACGTCTCCCAGAAACAAACCGCATCAGTGACATTTTTGAAAATTCCGGTATAACCTTTTCCGGCATTTAAAATTGGCAAGAAAGATTGAAAATGGCACCGAGAAACCCCTTACATTTTTGTAGTGTGAAAAGCAAAAAACATTACAAAAGAGCAAAGAATACAATCAAATCACCATCCAGATCCAAAGTTGCTAGCATCAGAAAGCACGCACTAATAGGAGAATAGAGGAAACAACACAAGTTTTACTTCATCAAAACAGGTTCTCCCTAGGATATGTTAAATATATACCTACTTCATATGTGTAGTCTCCATCCTTATCTCTCCAAAGTTATCATTATGTAATCCTCATCTCTTTACAAATATCAATCTAAAGTCCTTATGTCTATGCAGTTCTCATCTCTCTCTCTTTAATTTTTTAATTCTATGAGTATTGGTTTAATGCATCTATCACAATAAAAATCATCACTTTATTGTTCTCCCAAATAATCTCTGAATCTAATATGGTATCAGAGCTACGATCCCTATAAGAGTTAGTCTAAATTGGTCTTATCATCAGGGTGGGGTGGTTCCAGCCATCATCGAAATCACTCCGACTCCCCTCAGTGGCAACGACCTCTCTACCTTCCACCTCACCTCTCCAGTTAATGAGGGTGAAAATCGCGGTGAATAAGTACCGCACGATTCTTGCACTAATCTCGAGACTCTAAAGGTGAAGCTAGTAATCCCACAAGCAACTGCGAGTCCAAGACCAGCTCACAGGCCGTCTACCAGCTAACTACCAAGGATCAGCCCATAAAGGAAAGGTTGACCAGCCAGTTACGGTTAGTGAACAAATTCCCCCAAAATTAGGGAATTAATTACCCAATCAGATTCCTTAATCCGCAGGATTTTGGTTACACAGTTGGAAAATCTATCCCTAATTGATCCTTCATGGGTCTATAAATACATTCCCCCTCCTCCTTTACAAGGTAATCAATCTTTTGCTACTAAATCTGAATTTACACCCTTGGTTGCTGACTTGATAGTTTGAGGGCCAATTGCTGGGAAATCTCTCGGTGTTTCATACTTTTTGCAGGTATTCAGCAGCCAACAACCAATGCAACCACTACCAAATCCACTACTCCAATCACATATTAGCCCCTCATCGGATCAGATCAATGGCTGAGATCTGCGTTTTCTAACAAATACAAGAACGCATCATCTGTTGTTCCCACACCAGAAATCAACAACAGCACTAGCAATGGCTTCTCTTTGCTTTCTCTCTTTCATTCCTTTGACAAGCTTCTTTTCTTCATCCGCTTCCACCATCTTCAGATTTCCACTTGCCGGCGACTCCCATCATGACACCGTCAAACTCCAATCACACCAACGAGACCCCTCTCCAACATATTTATCTAAGCATGCATCCTAAAGCAAAACTTCATCTTGGCTTCTTCCGACGACAATAACTAACTTCACTACGATGACTCTTGGATTCAACTTTGCTTTTTGTATGAATTGTACGTGCAATGAACAATCCCGGTCCGTCCGGCTTTTGTATGCTCAATGCGAAGCAAAATCCGTTCCGGCTTCCGTACAAATACTCCCTGCAATACACCACCTCGGTCCGTCTGACATTCATACAATGCTACAACCCTGATCTGCTCTACCCTTCGTACTTCGCGACCTGGTTTCATAGATGACTTCAGCCTAGTTTCAGTTCAAGCAAATACTCACTTTTGGAGGGAGAGAAGGTAAAATTTATACGTGCTTCATATCTGGAGTCTTCATCCTTATCTCTTCAAAACTATCATGATGTAGTCCTTTTTTGTATGTAGTTATCTGTCTCTTTACCTTTTGTACCTTTATAAGTACTAACTCGATACCTCAATCACAATATAAACATTACTTTATTATCCTCCCAAATAATCTCTGAATCTAACAGGATCCACACAAAATTGAATATGATAAATCCGAACCAATTCAAACCATATCCTAAATCAATACTATTCCAGCCGAGCAATTCTCTCCTCCATGGTCTCTGCTCCTTGAATTTATGAATCTCCACCAACCATTTTAATTCTCTTCGGAAAGTTAGGAAGTGGTGCCAAGAGCTAAAAACCTCACGTGGATAGATTTTACTAATGCTCTGATCTTCACAAATTAGCAAGAAGTCAATTATCACTTCCTAAGAGCATCTATGTAAAAATATGGATATATGGATAAATGGAAATAAAAATCGCAGTTTTGCTGCACTTGTTTAAAGCTATATTTTAGCTATCTATATTAAAATAATAAACGACGGCACATGAAGTGCCGTCTGAGAAAAAAAAATAAAAATAATAATAAATTTTGTGGGACGGCACTTCCCGTCGGAGCGCGAAAATATAAAAAAAATTTATTTTAAAGGAGGGACGGCACTTCATGTGCCGTCGGAGAAGGAAAAAAAAAAAAAAAAAATCAAGCCAAAAGGACGGACGGCACATGAAGTGCCGTCCAACGGCTAAGTTGATTTTTTTTTGACATTTTCCACTTATTCCGAAATTACAAAAACATTTCATTAATTACAAAAAAATTTTAAAAAATTACAAAAACAATTCAGAAATTGCAAAAAAAATTAAAAAATTGCAAAAATATTTTTACAAATTGCAAAAAAAATTTAAAAAATACAAAACCCTCCGGACGGCACTTCAAGTGCCGTCCGAGGATTTGGGGGAGCAATGGGATTTTTTTAATTGAAAAAAAAATAAAAAAAATCAAAGGACGGCACATGAAGTGCCGTCCGAGGAATTTGGGGGATTTTTTAATTGAAAAAAATTATAAAAAATCGCTCAAATATAGATAAAAGCTATATCCATTCTCAAATATAGCAATCGACTGTAGCAAATTATCGATGATATGGATATTTGGCAAACGAGTGCAGCGATTTTTTTAGCAAAATATCCATATTATCGATATATAGCAAACGACTACAGATGCTCTAACAGAGTTGCTCTAACAGAGTTGCTCTCTTTACAAATAGTATTTCTTATTTATGTATTGCATCTAATTTGTTTTTGGCAGAGTCAGCAGATGCAGGAGCGAGAGATTGCATCACAGACACCTTTAGGTCTCAGCACTTTGATGACCAAGGTGGAGATTGGCCTGACCTTGGACTAGACCATCTCCCCAAGGTTGTTAGAGTCCTCCTTATTTGCCTTGTTAATTTGGATGTATCGGTTTTGGTTTTTGTTTTGCCCATAACTCCATTAGGTTGTTTCGTTATTATTCTCATAAATAAAACATGATAACTATACTTCACATTTTTTTTAAATTAAAACAAAAAAATTTGCTCTTTTTGTTGTTTAGTTGGCTATTCATAACTATTTATGTTGACATCACATAAATATGAATATAAACCTTAACATGATGCTACAAGTATTGTAGACCGCCCCCCCATCGTGAGAACATATATAGCAAAAAAGGGAAGTCTCGCATTATTATGATGATAATCTGTGATATGGGTTAGGAACGAGTGGCCCATCCTGGGCCACATGATCTCCTCAGGATGCGCGCACCTCCTGATCCTCCAGATCCTCCACATCAGCGTCAGAAAACCGCTCGGACTACTGTCACGTCAGCCCGGGGAACCACCCAGACATCTGCCACGTCAGCCCTAAACCGCTCGGGTTTCCACCGCTTCAGCCACACGGGCAACCGGGTCCAGACCTGGCCCCAAACGGGTTCAGACACGGTTGGCATCTTCTATAAATATCAGATCCCTACTCCTTCACCAGGTAATCAAATTTTCCCACTCAAACCCTAGTTACTGTTACTCTCACTTAGTGACTGACTAGATCATCGGAGGGTCTGCCACCGGGACCAACCCCGGTGTTCCGAGACCGTCTGCAGGTACACGAGACCCTCGGATCCGAGCCTCAACGATCCGAGCCAAGCACCTCAATACCGCCTCCACCTCAATACCGCCTACCTCAGTACCGCTCGACCAGCCAAGGGTCGTCTGCATAGGTGTCTCCTCCTTCAATACAAATTGAGTAAGAACTCACGCCCGGTGCATCCACACGTTCTCCAAAAACAACCCGCATCAATCTGCTTTATGTGCTTTTTAAAAACGATTCAAATTAATGTAGTTTACTCTCAAGTTTCCGTCCTAGCTGGTTCGTATTGTTAGTTGAAGACAACCAATAGAAGTGAAAACATAGACTTATACAGCACGAGAGAGTGGTGGGACTCTTTGATCTTAGGTTATGCATGTATCGCAGAAGCTGGCCATTCCTTCAAGGATTTTTTCCGTACTGACCCACTTTTTGAAAATATTAAACGATCTGATCCAGTTTCAAAAATATTTATCCAACTAACCAAATTTTGGACAAGTCAGCATTAACTATTATTGAAAATAACTGCATAGGTTAATACTATGCCGTTCTTCCAAAAAGCAGCACCAGTTTAAATTTTTTTAGTATGCCGCTGTTTGAAAAAATTGTATCAGTACATTTTATTATACAAGTGTGAACCTTCTGACTTGGAAAAAAATTCAAGTGCTGAAACAACTTATAAATAATGTCATTATCCCTCAGAACGGCATTCGCATTACTGATGCCGTTGTTGGAGATAACGACATCAGTTATAATACTTATTAAACTCTCTTCGTTCACAATTGTTCTTCCAAACAACGGTATGAGATAACTATTGTCGTTCTTAGAAACAGCGACAACAGTTCACAGAAATATATTAGCTAAGTATAAGTAATAAAATGAAGGGCAAAAGCCAAAGTACCCCCCCAACGTTTGGCCTGAGTACAAAATGCCCATACAACATTTGAAAAAATACAATAAACCCATTATTCCGTTAACTTAACCCTATCTGTTAAGTTATAATTATTAATTTACTTTTTTACCCTTACTCTTTCATATTCATTCTCTTTCTCCCTTTCTTCATTCATTTTTTCTTTCTGCAATGAATTCAACTACAATCCCTTACTGCTTTCTGTCATTCTCATCCAATTCATCCAATGCTAATCAAGTTAATTTGGGAACACCATAGCAATCACATGAAGCAACACTATGGAGAGAATATTCTTCTGATCAGCATTATACCTGCAATCGCTGAAGCACTGTTTTCTAGATACAATCCTTTTTGTTGACAACAATACGCCAATACCAAATAGGACTTGCTCTGGTAACTTCTCAGTAGAGTGCAAGTTTCAATTATGACTTATGAATCAAAACCCGTGTCCATACATTTATGTCATTTGATATCTCTTGAGCTATTGGATCATCTTCGGGTATCTTGAGTCTTGTTCTCCTGCTTAAGAAACATGTTTGCTCTGAAGGACAAGAACCTATATTGTTTCATTTTTCCTCATGCAGATGGGGTATTGAGGATGTGGTCTAAAATTTTCTGCAAAATCAACAGTTTATTGGACTATGCGTGTATCTTGAATCTTGCTCTCCTGCTAAAGTATCATATTTGTTTTGAAGGACAAGAACCTATGTTCTTTCATTTTTCCTTTTGCAGATGGGGTATTGAAAATGTGCTCTACAACAATCTGCGAAATCATCAGTTTATTGGACTACACAATAAATATTGCTTGAAAGATATGTTTTGTCTATTTTATGTTATAAGTGCACATATTGACATGGCAATTAGGTTACATACATTGGAAACTTTTCTTTCATGGCAGAAGATGTGATTATTCTTGGTGGGAAACTTCAAATTCAATTAGTTGATATGCACAAAGGACAAACTGATTTTCATTTAAGGGAACTGGCTATTTTATACTGACATTCTAACGAAAGAGCCAAAATTTTCTGTGTTTTCAGCTTGAATGTTGAGGAAGCTCACAAAATGCAGTATGCAGATTCAGGCAATTTTCTTAGTCATCACAAATCACTTCTTTTATTTTGCTAACAGCATCATTTAAATGATATAGAATTAAAACATGGCTTTGCACCCATCGTAAGAGTTCACAGGTTAAAATGAAATTTAGTTGTTATGACTATTAGTTGGATCACTTGCTACAGTATGCAGAAAGCACGCAATCCCTTTTGTTTCTCCTTTGAAACATTTTTTTTTGCTGGATTTGTCACTGAGCCAAAGCTATGAGACAGAAAGCAGCAAGGGATTATAGTTGAATTCATTGCAGAAAGAAAAAATGAATGAAGAAAGGAAGAAAGATAATGAATATGAAAGGGTAAGGGTAAAAAAGTAAATTAATAATTATAACTTAACGGATAGAGTTAAGTTAACGGAATAATGGGTTTATTGTATTTTTTCAAACGTTGTATGGGCATTTTGTACACAGGTCAAACGTTGGGGGGGTACTTTGGCTTTTGCCCTAAAATGAACTGTTGCTACCGTTTCAAACAACGACATCAGTTTTTCATAACAATGAATATTATAACTGACGCCGCTATTCCTAACAACGGCATCTGTAATGATGTTGCCGCTGTTCCAAACAACGGCATCAACTTTAAAAAAAAATTTGCACTTGCATTATTTTTTCAAGTCAAACAGAGTACACAATTGGGATTAAGTTAACTGATGTCGTTACTCTAAATAGCGGTATGCGAATATCTTTTTTAACATATGCCGCTATTATAAATAACTGCATATAAATAACTTATGCCGTTATTTTCAATAACGATTAATGCTGACATGTACGAAACTGTGTCAGTTAGGTAAATATTTTAAAAATTGATCAGATCGCTCAATATTTTTAGAATGTGGGTCAGTACGGCAAAAAAAATCCCCTTTGAGCTGCTTTTACATGAATATTATTCACCAGGTGAGGTCTCTTCACACTTCTCTTGTGATGATCTGATTCTCCTGGTGAGGTCTCTTCACTATTTTTGATCGGTTCTCTGCTGATTTGAGTTGCTTGCATGAAGATTATTGGGGGCAGTGAAACAGATCGAGAAGATGCACTAGAATGTGCATCTGAAGAGCTGAGAGTTTAGTTACGTCGAGATGGGTGTCTGATATACTTATTGTGAAAGTTCATTCCACTAAGCTAAAATTTTGAAGTTGTAAAAGAGTTCAAGAAAATTACACTTGTATTCTAACACGTTCGCTCAGGTTGAGCGTCCATTTTTTTATGGGCCAAAAAAACAAGATAAATACCCAACAAATTGTGGGCCGAGACCAGGACAATATGCAGCGGTATTTTTTTTAAAAATTCGCATTTAAATTGCGTAGCCAGTGGGATTCGAACCTGGGTTGCTCTGATACCATGTAAAAGTCCATTCCACTAAGCTAAAACTTCGAAGTTGTGGAAGGGTTAAGGGAAATTGCACTTTTATTAAGTTGTAGAAAGGTTAAGAAAAATTGCACTTGTATTCTAACACTTATATCCAAAATATTTAATTATAGGTACCGGAGAGCTGATGCAGTACTCATCTAACTTGCACATCTAGGGATGACAACTGGGCTGGGCTGACCCGCGACCCGCTCGCCAAACCCAGCCCGTGAATATACGATTCGGGTCCGGGTCAAACCCGCGAGCCTAAGCAGGTCGATCCTGGTCGAGTAATATGGATTTCCAATTCGTTGAACCCGGCCCGCCAACCCGTTGAACAGTAGTCAACCCGCGGGTTTCGAATCGTTAGACCCATACGGGCCAAACGTTCGACCCATGCTGCTCGACCGTTCGACCCGCGGGTCTAACGGACGAAAACAGAGCAACGGCTGTGTTCTAGCCGTTTTTTTTTTTTTTTTGTATTTTTTTCTTTTTTTTAATTTTCCCCCTATAAATACCCCTTAAACTAGTCTAAAAAATTCACACCTTATTCTCTTACTCTCTCTGCTACTACTACTCAATTCAATCTCAATTCTTTTAAATTTTGTCAACAAAGAAGCCATACAACATAGAAGCGACAAATTACGATCGTATCGAATTCAACATTCAACTACGTCTACTTCAAGTCTTCAGCTCCTCCAAGGCTTCAACAAAGAAGCTATCTTTCTTTCTATATACGAGTCCGGATTTCTACGTCTACTTCTACTTATATTTTCGCTCTCATTCTATGTATGAGTATCCGCGAAGTACGGTATCAAAATTTCACAACCTTCTTATTGTCTTGATAATTTTTTTGTAGTGTAAATTTATTGTATCATATTTGTTTATTGGTTTTTTTTATCTTCTCTCTCACAACCCTCCTATTGTTTTCTAGATTTTTGTTAAAAACATATATCGCCTAGATTGTATTTAAATTTTTGACATACACTACTATATCAACATATCTAGATCACGAGGTAGCGGCCGTAACCAAAGTGGACAAGATTCCACCGGCACTTCTCGTAGGCCTCCAATTATCTCACAAATTGAGTCCACCGAAGAGTACCATATGACCGAACACATTGATACACACGATGAGTTTGTAGGAGACATAGACATAGAAGAACCACAAACACAAGCAACCGAAACAACACAACCGGGTAGTAGTAGGAAAACTAGAGAGAAAACTAGTGATTGACACAAATTTTATGAATATATTCCAGACGAAGTAAACCCGGGTGTAGGTATAAAAATTTGTAAAACATGTTCGAAGCCATACAAATGGAAGAAGGGTGAGGGGATGGGTACAATAAAACGACACATCCAAAATGTACACAAAGAACTTTTTGTAGACCTACCTGGCCAACAGAAAATCCACCCTAGGACCGGTGTAGTTTTTAGCCATTCTTATGATCCCAAAATTGTTCGCTAGGAAATGACCCGACTAGTAATCAAGGAAGAGTTACTATTTTTCTATTCCGAAAGTAGGAACTTAGAAACTTTTAATCAAACTGCATTAAACCCCCATTTTAAAAGAATCCCTAGGAATACTTGCAAATCTGATTGTTTTAAAATGTACAATGAAATGAGAGAAGCTTTGATTTCCATTTTATGGAGTTTAACTTGTAGAGTTCTTTAACTTCCGATTGTTGGATGGGTTGTAACAATATTTCAATGATGAAAATAACTTGTCATTGGATCGACAGTGATTGGATTATTCAAAAAAGAATTATATCACTTGCCGCATTGCCCTATCCCCATAGTAGTAATGAAATTGCAAATCGTATTTTAAAAATTTGTGATATTTTTCATATTCGTGATAAAACTATGTGTATAAGTTTTGATAATGCATCTAACAACAATGCATAAATTAGTATACTAAAAACCACATTAAACCCTCCATCTGATAATATTTTTCATGTTAGATGTGCATGTCATATTTTAAATTTATGTGTTTAAGATGCATTAAAAATAGCCGAACCATATATAGTTAACATTACAATTTGTGTACATTTTATTGCATTAAGTGGCCCTATATTTCAAGAATGGTAAGCTTGGTACAGGCTTAAAAATGTACATTTTAGAAAATTTCCAAAGGATATTAAACACCGATGGAACTCTAATTTTGATTTGCTACATGTTGTTACTGAATATAAAGCATGTATAAATGGTTTTTGTATGGAAAAAAATATGCCAAATTTTGAAATGACTCCCCAAGTTTCGTTTTATGCCGAATCTTTGTTAAAATTTTTAGAAACTTTTAAAACCGCAAATCTTATGAATCTACTTCTAGTAGCATTTTTATTTCAATAGTTACTATGAGGCAAACTTTCAAAGAAATGATCGATGATGCTTTTATTGGTCATATTGTGAAACCTGCATACACCAAAATTTTGAAGTATTTTAATTCTCCTCCTATGTTATATTGTATTGCTACTGTGATGGATCCTCGTATCAAATTAGAAGGTACGAAGAGTTTGATTGAAATATTTTTTAATTAACTTGGGGAAGAAGATTCTGAAATTGATTTGGGGACATTTTTAGCTAAATTTAAAGCGACATTAAATAACTTGTATGATTTTTATGATATAAGTTTTTCATCTAGTAGTACTACTACTTTAGTTACTTCTTCTTCTGCTACTTCTACAAGTAAGGGTAAGAATAAATTAGATGATGCCACATTTAATGTACTTGCAAAAATTTAATCAAAAAAAGCTAGGACTAATAAACCAAATGAATTACATTGGTATAATCAACAAGATTCTGAAAGTTTTACTTCTTCACTAGATATTTTATAATGGTGGAAAGACCATGAACATACTTATCGTATTCTAAAATATATGGATAAAGATCTATTAACTCCTCATGTCTCTACAGTTGCTTCAGAAAGTGCGTTTTCTGCAAGTGACAGAGTTCTAATCAATTATAGGAATCGCTTGAAGCCCCAATCATTGGAGATACTCATCTGCACGAAAGACTGGATGAGGGCCGAAGATAGGACTCAAGGAGTAGGATTCAACACGTCTACAAGTGGAAGCAACTTGCCAGAACAACAACAACAACAACAACAATAACAACCAACGTGAAGAATTGAAGACCAACAACAACAACAAAAAATTGAAGACTAACAAATTGAAGACCAACAAATTGAAAAAAATTGTATAAAATCATTGTTTGTAATAAAAAATTAAGATAAATGAAGATAATTGAAATTGTATCGAAGAAATTTGTTATTGTATAAAACAAATTTGTAGAAAATCTTTATTTCTTATTACAAATTGGGAAACTTGTATAAGTTGAAATCATATTAATAATATATACATTTTTTTTGGTAATTTCACTCTTTGATTCTTATTATTATTATTTCATTTTTTAAATTATTATTAAAAAAAAATTAAGTTAAAAAAAAATTAGACGATCCAACCCGCAACCCGACCCGACCCAACTCGAGTTGGACCTGAATGGGTTCTTGGGTTGGGTGGGTCGAGTTTTTGCAATTTCGACCCGGCCCGGCCCGGTCCGGTTGCCACTCGGACTGTAATACCCCGTATTTCTGAAAAAGTATAATATATATATATATATATATATATATATATATATATATATATATATATATAATAAAGTTGGTGAGTTGGCTGGTTTGGTAAATATTTGTGAAAAGGATGTAAAAGGATTTGAATGGGCGGCCCACGGTTGAAACACAGCAAGAGATGCCGTTGTGGTTGTGAATTGCTGATGACGTCAGCAATCAAGTGAGGGACTGCCTTTGGTTTGAAGAGAGGCAGAGAAGCTGCCTTGGTCTTCGGTGGTTTGACGTGGCAGGGGGGGTCCCACGGTAGGGGCTTCACTGTGCACGAGATAAGGAATATAAGGAGAAGATTGTATAAAAGTAATCCCATATCGGGAGTAATCAAGAAATAATTTAATATAAATAAAATTGTCTATGATCCAAAGTCACCTAATTGGTCAACCACCTTTTGAGAGGCAGCCTGTGTGGGAAGTTGTACTACATAGTATCTAATTTGTCTTCTAAAAATAATAAGAATTGTCTGAGTATTGGGACGGGGAATTACACAGACCTGACCGGAACCCGCCCTAGTTGGGTTCCAACCCGGATGGGTTCGACTCGACCCGGCTTGGTCGACCCGTTTGCCAACCCAACTTGCACCATGTTTATTGATTCGGTTCAATTTCATCAACAATCTATTAATCTGTTTTTTCACCACGTGCGTATAATAGGGTGCAAAGAATCTCTCTCTGCAGATTTTTAGATATTAGCCTAATTTGAAACTTGTATTTTTAAATTAGTCCATATTTCCATATTTTTGCTATTAGGTTTCTTAATCAAGTCTTATTAAACTAAATAGGCCTCAATGGTGATTTTCGTCCAAATATAACTTAATCATAATTAATAAGCTAATTAGGTGTTGTTGAAAACAGATTTGGGGGAAAATCTTTATTATTCTTCTTGTTTTTTATTCTTTACAGTATACATCTATATATAAGGATTACAATCTTGGAGGAGAAGAAAGGAGATTGACAGAAGATTGATGGGTGAGAGATTTGGGGAATCTGTTTCTTATAGATTAGGAAACAGAATATACATATTACTACTTACTATATTTCAACACTCCCTCTCAAGTTGGTGCATAGATATTGAACATGCCCAACTTGTCAACAAATTTCAAGAAGAGCCGACTCGAAACTGCCTTGGTCAAGATATCTGAGAGTTGATCTTCTGACTTCACTTTAGATATCTCAATGACTTTCTCATCCAATTTCTCCTTGATGACGAATCTATTCACCTCTACATGCTTCATCCTATCATGTTGAACTGGATTGGCAGCAATATCACATGCTGCTTGACTATCGCAATACACCTTCATAGGTTCATTCGGACCACAGCCTAAGTCCTGCAACAAGAGTTTCATCCATAAAGCTTCTGCTATACATAGAGCTACTCCGCAATACTCAGCCTTTGCATTAGAACGTGCAACAATATTCTGCTTCTTGCTTCTCTATGTAACTATATTTCCTCCAACAAAGGTGAAGTATCCTGAAGTGGAGCGCCTATCAATTATAGATCCTGCCCAATCAGCATCAGTATATGTCTCAACCTTCAAGTGACCATGTTTCGCAAATAGGACCCATTTTCATGGAGCAGACTTAATATATCTCAGAATTCTCATCACTGTATCTATGTGATGTTCCTGAGGTGCATGCATAAACTGACTTACCACACTTAAAGCATATGATAAATCTGGCTGTGTATGCACAAGATACATCAGTCGTCCAACCAATCTCTGATACCTTTCCTTATCACAAGGCACATGATTAGGTTCGTTGCGAAGTTTCAGTCATTCTTCTAATGGTGTACCAATCGGCTGACAAGCAGACATTCTAGTTTCCTTCAATAAATCGAGAGCATACTTTCTTTGAGATAGAAACATACCATTTCTCGAGCGAGAAACTTCAATACCAAGAAAATATCTCAAAGGGCCAAGGTCCTTCATTTCGAACTCTTGTGACAAGTAGCTCTTCAATGCATTCTCTCCTCAGGATCATTTTCAGTTACTATCATATCATCCACATATATATTGAGAGCAGTTATCTTACCTTATTTCTTTTTCAGGAATAAGGTATGATCTGAATTACTTTGATAATATTCGAATGTCCTCATTGATTTTGTAAACCTCCCAAACCAAGCTCTTAGCGACTGTTTGAGACCATATAGCGCCTTCCTCAATCGATACACTTTATTACTGTGTTGGACTGGTCTGTTCGAACCTAGTGGAAGATCCATATAAACCTCCTCTGTCAATTCCCCATGCAAAAATGCATTCTTCACATCAAATTGCTCCAACGGCCAGTCAAGATTTGCTGCAATTGACAGTAGGACTCGAACAGTATTGAATTCTGCCACAGGTGCGAATGTATCTTCATAATCAATTCCACGTTTGAGTGTATCCTTTGGCAACTAGCCTTGCTTTGTATCGCTCCATTGAACCATCGGACTTATACTTTACCGTATAAATCCATCTGCATCCTACTGGATTCTTCCCTGCTGGCAGCTCGACTATCTCCCAAGTCTCATTCTTTTTCAAAGACTTCATCTCCTCATCGATAGCTGCTTTCCACCTTGGATCAGTAAGGGCTTCCTGCACACTGCTAGGAATAGATACAGTAGATAATTGATTTACAAATGACTTATTTGATTTCGATAAGCAGTGAGTGGATACATAATTACTTATGGGATATTTGACGTTACTATTGGGATCAGGTTCATAAGTGGGTTTTGGAATACATCTATTAGTACGGTGCGGCAGTTCTTTTCTAGGAGCTTCGGACAACGATGACGATTGGTTTTGGGGTCTGACGGTTCACTCTCACTGAGATTTGGTACTGGTTGCAATTCTTCAATTGGGGCTTCTTTCCTTGGTTGCACTTCTTCGTGAGGGTCTTCCTCCCTTGCTAGGTCTTCATTCAAGTGTTCACCATTATTTGTATCAAGTTGTTCGTTCAGATTGGTAATTACTTCTTCATACCCAAGAGTCTAAACTTTACTAACCCCTTCATCATACCCAAGAGTCTGAACTTCACTTTGGTACTCCCCCTGAAGTTCAGTCGTAGAAGAAGAAAAATATATCCCATCTTCATGGAACACAACATCCATAGTCACAAACATTCTTTGAGTTGGTAGGTGATAGCACCGGTACCCTTTCTTATCCTGTGCATATCCCACGAAAACACAGTGGACAGCTCGAGGAGTTAACTTATTGCATTCATGTTGATGAAGATGAACAAGTGCAACACACCCAAACACACGAGGTGGCAAGTTGACGACTTTTGGTGCATTCACAGCTTTAGTTAATGCTTGAAATGGAGTGAGGAAGTTTAGAATACTAAAGGAAACTCGGTTGATTAAGTATGCAGCAGAAGCAAGGCTTTCTCCCTAATAAATGAGTGGCATATTTCCATGGATAAGAGAAGCACGGACTACCTCGAGCAAGTGTCTATTTTTTCTTTCTGCAATCTCATTCTGGTGAGGTGTATATGAGCATGTAGTCTTTTGAACAATGTCGTGTTCCACCAAATATTGTTGCATATTCGAACCTAGGTAATCTTCGTCATTATCACTCCTAAGAACTTGAATCTGTGATTTATACTGAATCATAACATGCTTGTAAAATTTTTGAAACACCACTAACTTCACTTTTCGACTTCATCAAACAAATTCAGGTCATGCGAGTACAGTCATCAATAAATATCACAAACCATTTGGCTCCTCCAAATGTAGTGGTTTTGGATGGACCTCAAACATCAGAATGGATAATCATAAAAGGAAGAGGGCTTCTACTTGGACTTGGAGGAAAAAAGACACGATGACTTTTTGCGAGTTCACACACATCACACCGAAAGGTAGAAATATCCAACTTCAAAAATAAACTTGGAAATAATTTCTTCAAATAACCAAAAGAAGCATGCCCTAGACGTCGATGTTATAGCCAAATATCTGATTTCTTCTTCTCATCTTCGGATTCTTCCACACTTAGAGCTTGAGTCAACTTGCTTGAACTTTCAGATTCTAAATCCAGGTAATAGAGCTTCCCGTGTCTAACCCCATAACCAATCGTCATGTGAGTCCAAATATCCTTAAACACACAATGTGAAGGTCAAAAGACTACAATACAATGTAAGGCAGTAGTTATTTGAGCAACATATAATATGTTAAAATTCAAGGATGGCACAACTAGAGCAGTATCTAAGGTTAGATTGTTTGTGAGAGGTATGGTACTCTCGTCAGTAATAGTGGCAGGATCACTATTGGCAGTGGACACAATTAATTTGGTGGAAGGTTGAAAATTTTGAACTTGTCTAGAATCAAAAGTCATATGGTCGGTAGCACCCGAATCAATTATCCATGTATTATTCATAACAGAGCCAGAAATATTAAAAACCTTACCATCATTACCTGCAGCAGCACGATCAGTAACTCCACCTGCGTCAGTGGGTTGATTGCAAGTGTTCTTCCGAATATCCCTACTATGATTCCAGATCTCCGGATAGCCGATAATCTTATAACAATGATCTTTCGTGTGGCCGATCTAGCCACAATGAGTACACTTCCTTGACTCATACAGATATTGTCTCATAGCAACACAACAAGGAAAACAAGTTTTTAGCAAGAGGGACAGCACAAGAACAGTAACAGATCTGTGGGAATGGATGGCATCTCCAGGAGAGTTCAAGCACCACAGGAAGCGCTAACACTTGGATGATGACGGGCCGAGATCACCACAGACAGCACAAGCAATCGACAGCAAGGCAATTAACAGCAAGAGAGAGAGAGAGAGCAATCTGGCAAGGGGGATCTGGACGGCAGCGGGTTGACGGCTGACGTCGACGAGATGGCGGCATCGCTAGCGGTGACAATAGCAAGAGGGGGTCGATGGAGAGGGATCTGGGCGTCGCTGATGCTAGCGTTCGACGGAAACAGGGAACAGGATCGTCGATGGGAACAGGGGACAGAGGAGGAGAGGTCAGAGGGTCATCGCTGGAAGGGCTGGTGGTGGTCGTCCGGGTGGTCAGAGAATATGGGGAAGAGCTTGAGCGAGGGCTCGACGGGAGAGGAGGACGACAGGGGGGTATCGATTGAGGAGGCTCGAGCGGGAGGATGACGGTGGGTTGGATGAGGCGACGGGGGGTCGTCGGGGATTTGGATGGATCGGAGGCCTCGACGACGATAGAGAGTGGCGTCGAGGGTTCGGAGATGTCGGGACGATGACAGAGGGGGACGACGACAACAGAGAGGTCTGCCTCTTATTCTTCTGCAACTAGCCTAGATCTTGTTAGGCTCTGATACCATGTTGAAAACAGATTTGGGAGAAAATCTTTATTATTCTTCTTGTTTTTTATTCTTTACAGTATACATCTATATATAAGGATCACAATCTTGGAGGGGAAGAGAGGTGATTGAGAGAAGGTTGATGGGTGAAAGATTTAGGAAATCTGTTTCCAGGAAACAGAATATACATATTACTACTTACTACATTTCAACAGGTGTGACTAAAAAAATCAATATCTATATAATAAATTACAAAGAAAGCTATCAAGTGGCTCTCATTCAATCTCCCCTAAAATCAATGGCCTAGATTGATTCTCACAATACATATTTTTCCGCTCAAAATTTCAAACCCCAAAATTAAATTTTTCCCTCCAAAACTAAAAAACTCATTACTTTATTACTATAACCCTATTCTCTCTTCACTTTTTCATAATTTTCTCTTTCTTTCTCTCACTCTCTCTCTCTCTCATTCTTTCTTTATTTACTTAAAAATTTAGATTTTAAGATTTCATGTTTGTAAAATTTTCAGAAATTTTATGTTTTTTTATTGCACATGTTATATTGAAAATAACAAATATCTCTTCAACAGTTAAATTTCATCATTCCATCATTAAAATTCTAAGAAGTTGGATTTTACACCCTCATTTATAATCATTTTTCAACATATACTAATAGAAACATGGACTTTTATTTACAACTAATTATTGTCATACTATTTAAACTTGAACTACATAATTGTTGTTTTACTGTTTACATGGCTTTTTGTATGCTGTATCGTTCCGAAGACGTGCCGTAGGCACGTGCCCACGGGCAAATCTAGTATGCTCATATGTTATGTTGGTGGAACTAGAGTAGTAAAGTTTATTATTATTTTTTTGTAAAGAAGAACATCGAAATTAATTAAATTTTCGAAAGAGAAACCCATTTGTAATTTGTGTGTTAGTCTAAACTAGCTGTTGGAGATAAGACGGTGGAATTGCGAGCATAACGAAAATGAAAAAATAAAAAATAAAAAAATAAAAAGGTTAAGTATGACAGTAATTTGAGGAGATTCATGGTTAATCCAACGTAGGGATCATTTTCATAATTATTAGATCAATTAAAGGACCTAATAGCAAATAACATAAAAATATTTAGAAATATATTTTTCAAAAGGGACTAATATCTATGAAAAAAAAAATTCATTTGTTAATCAATTAGCATACTGTAAATCAGTGGAATAATGGATTCTCTTCACCAAAGAGTATAGCAAGTACTTGGTCTAAACTAGCACGTCAAAGCCCATCGAGAAAATAAATTATTTATAAAAGAAATTACAAAAAAATGCGATGACGCTAGCGATTTGACTGAGCTCAGTATTGTTTCTTAAGTAAATTAGTAATTAATTAAAGAGTCTAAAATTTGTTTACTTAGCTAATATTATAATTTTATCATTAAGTACTATAAGCTTAAGTTAATGAATTAAATGGGTTTATGCATGCATTTTCGTGACTGGTCAATAGCTTCATGGCTGCTGTTGTTCCTGCTTGTCCTGCATATAGTATATACTTTATTGATTTCACATCTTAATTTGGTCATTGCTGATCTCATACTAGAGTCTCTACTTCACACGTGCAGTCAAGGGACCAAAATGGTCAAGAATCAATTACTAGTGCTTTTTTTTTCTTTTCTTTTTGAAAGAGAAAGAATCAATTACTAATTTTGCTTAAGGATATCAAATACCGAAAGATCACAGCCTTTGGTTTCTCTTATAATAGTGCCCCACTACATAACTTTTGAGGGGCACTGTTTTTAAAGAGAAAAAAAGCTATGATCTTTATTCGTATGATGTTTTTACGACTAATTGTGCATATGATTCTTGTTCCAGTTCTAGTCAAATCTCTTACATTATCACTTATACGGGCATCATTCCATACGTCACCTCCATATTGGAGTTCTGCCCATTTAATCTCGCTTCAAATTTTGTAAAACTACCTATTAACTTATATTTAATACTTATACACAATCATACCTCCAAATTTAAATATTAAATAGTTTTTTTCTTATCAAATTGTATTTAAAATCTTACATATATATACTTTTCTAACATTTATGTGTAAAAAATTAGTTTTAAGTCCTTAATTATTATTGCCGCTGGATTCTGGTTTGGAGGCAATAGATGAGATTTGTAGGTTCGTGAGAAACTCGAACAGGCGGAATCCTTCTTCTTCCTTGTCAACCAGTTGACTCCTTGGTGCTCCCTTGAACCTGCACAAACGTTCGAGACACCGGGATGAATCCCAGTGACGAACCCTCCGACGCTCAAGTCAATACACAGAAAAAATAAAGAGAAAGAGCTTAAGTGTACAAAGAGTGATCATCTTTAACAGTCGGAGGTAGGGGTTTTTATAGTCGCCATGGAGATCTTTTTCAGGATAACGGTGAATCTCTACTTCCCGGTGTGGCTGGCTGGGGTTGGTTACAACCGTCCCCTCAAGATAGGGACAAGCCAGGATCTGCTCCTATCCTGTTGATCTGGTCCCTAAGAGCATCTGTAGTCGTTTACTATATATCGATAATATGGATATTTGGCTAAAAAAACCGCTGCACTCGTTTGCCAAATATCCATATTATCGATAATTTGCTACAGTCGATTGCTATATATGAGAATGGATATAGCTTTTATCCATATTTGAGCGACGTCGCTTGATTTTTTATAATTTTTTTCAATTAAAAAATCCACCCAAATCCCTCGGACGGCACTTCATGTGCCGTCCTTTGATTTTTTAATTTTTTTTTTCAATTAAAAAATCCCAGCCCACTCCCAAATCCTCGGACGGCACTTGAAGTGCCGTCCAAAGGGATTTGTATTTTTTTTATTTTTTTTTTGCAATTTTCTGAAATGTTTTTGCAATTTTTAAAATTTTTTTGCAATTTCTGAAATGTTTTTGCAATTTTTGTAATTTTTTTTAATTACCGAAATGTTTTTGTAATTTCCAAAAAAGTGAAAAATGACAAAAAAAAAAAATTGAAGAGTGTTGGACGGCACTTCATGTGCCGTCCGTGCTTTTCGGTGGTATTTTTTTTTTCCTTCTCCGACGGCACTTCATGTGCCGTCGCTCAAATTTATTGTTTTTTTTTCCTCTCTGACGGCACTTCATGTGCCGTCGCTTATTATTTTAATATAGATAGCTAAAAAATAGCTTTGCACGAGTGCCGCAAAAGTGGGATTCCTATTTCTATTTATCCATATATCGATATTTTTAACATTCAACAACTACAGATGCTCTAACGGGTTAAGACCCGTTCTCTGCCTATCAGATCCGTTCATGGGCCAGCGGGTCCAAGAGGAGAGACCCGGTGCCCAATTCGGACCCGTCTGTAGGTGAAATTACCATCTCGTCCCTGAGACCTCAAGATCCATGCCCACTTTGAACGGTTCCGATTTAATCCCATTTTTAGCCATATCACGAGCCTCCAGTCCCAAAGACTGTGTGTTACAGCCTTTTGGGAGTAGTTTTGTTATTTTAATGGCGTATAGGATTTTATCGAGGTTCTTAAAAGGTGCTGGAATCTCGTCGGTGAGGTGACGGTATTTTCCAAAGATGGTAGTTTGCTCAAAGTGGCTTCTAAGTTGCTCTGGGTCTTTGGCGATTTTTCCCGACTTTATATTATTTTTTCGAACCATTTATTCAATTTTGCAAAGCGATGATTTGCTCTCCGGAAGCACTAATTAATCATTCTAAACAATAATTATTTATCCCGGGACTCAAAAATATTCCCCCGAATTTATAATTATTTTTCAGAATTTTTAATTAATTTTTCTGAATTTTTAATTATTTTTTGCAATTTTTAAATAAATAATCCGAATTAATAAAATAAAAAAAAGAATTTATCGCCTTATTTACAACGTGGCAAAATCTGAGCCATCCATCAGCAGCTGGCGTGAATATCTGAGCGATCTGACGGCTCGAGTAGCTCGGAGGCGTTTTTCTCCGTATGGGCAGCTGGTAGCTCGGTAGCTCGGTTGCTCGGCGCTTCGATGGCTGCCGAGCTACGTGGCCAGATCTGGGTCATCCATCAGGCTCGAATCACGGTGCAAGAGGCTCGGATCAAGAGAAAATGTTATCTTGCTGACGTGGCGTAATCGGAGCCATCCATCAGCTGTTGGCGCGAAAATCTGGACGATCTGACGGTCCAAGGTGCTCGGAGGCATTTTTTCCCCAGTACGGAGGTCGGTGCCCCAGTAGCTCGGGGGCGTCACTACAAAAGGGACTGGAATGGCCGGCGTTTTTTCCAGGATTGGCCGGCGTTTTTAAAACGCCGCCCATTCGTTGATGGCATTTCGTGAAGCGCCGCCGCAAGCGCCGTCCTTGCCGCTGCCGGGGAATCTTGTTCGAATCCCCGGCGCAAATGAAACGCCGGCCATAGTTTGAGAAATCCCCGGCGTTTCAAAGCGCCGGGGATTTACTTTTGATTTTTACAAAAAACCCACCGTTATTCACTGCATTTTATCACACAAACTCCACAAATTCTCACAAATTATCACAAAGTCCACTACTCCACAAATTATCACAAACTCCACTACTCCACAAATTATGAAACTCACAAATAATCAAACAAAGACTACTTGAAACTTTTATAAAACAAAGATCTTTCATTCATAGTACTATATATACATCACATAAAGTTTTTTCAACTTCAGAATATAAATCACATAAAGTTCTTTCATAAACAATAGTGAGAACTCCAACCATTCAACAAGATGGATCACTTCTTTTATAAACATAAAGTTCTTTCATAAACATAGATCACATAAAATTCTCCAATCATTCAAGGAGATCCCAGTGCTTCCTAGTCAATACAAAGGTTGATAAACAATAGTGAGAACTCTAGTCGGGTGGTATTCCTGCAAAACGAAAAAGAACAAATTCTATAGTTAGAGAAAAATTCGCTGAGATGTATTTAATCACATAAAATTTTTGTATTTAGATATTCAGAACAGTTTTGAGAGAAAAAAAAACCCAGGATGTCCATCTAAAACTAAAACAAGCCAACTCTAATAGGAGTTAGCTTGGCTCAGTTTTAGGAAAGAATTGGATGTTTAACGAGCACCTAGAGCAAAAAAAATCATTCGGCTTCATAAAATAGAAAAGATATTCTAAAAATGCTAGCAAGTTTAGAATACCTATAAGAAGAAAGAAGACAAGATAATCTTGATAACAATCAGATGAAGTTCCAGTTCCAGTTCTAGTCTTCCACAGTGCATATTAATATCTATGATTGGGCCAGTTCATAAGGATTTAGAAAGACGGATAATAGAAGCTTTAGAACGCAAGGCATTAAATTGGTAGCATGAAAATGTGTATATGTATGGGCTACAATTTTAGCAATTAAGAACAGACAACGCAGTAGCCTTACATTGTTGACAAATGAATACCCCTTTAGATACAAGTTGACTTACTTAAATCACTCATCAGAATGGTGATACAACGATTAGCAAAACAGATGAGTATATTGTTGGATACAAGTTGGATTATCTGTAATGTGTTAGACTATAACTATAGCAAGACTTAGAACAAACAAGGCACTAAACTTATATTGATGAAACCAAGAGTAAGAACAGATATGCATGATCACTATAGCAAGACTTATCTGTAATGTTTTTAAAAACTGACGAATCCGTCCTTGAGCGCTACAGAATCTACATCCTCTTCTACATCATCTTCTGCTTCTTCATGACCATGCTCCTTGATCTAAAAGATAAAAACAATAAATAAAAGGTTAAAAGCACAATTAAAACATGGAAAACTATAAGGAGGTAACATATGAAACCCAAAACAAGTGGCCCAGCAATTAAATTTGAGGCAAACAAAATAGACCAATATAGACCAAAATCTAGACAAATTTCCCAAATGCAAGGTTGGAGGATGCGCACACTCATGCACATTAGATTTTGCAGGTGCAGATGAACATGCAACTAAAAAGGGGGAGAAAATAGCATTTTCGACTTTCATATAATTTTGATTTTAACAGGACATGTAAAGACATATTGTTAAAAAAGGTAAATAATAGTGTTGTTGTTTTCTAAAAGCATCTTGATCGTACGGATATTAGTAAGCATAGTTACAAAGAAATAGTGGAACTAGTATGTATCAAGTGCCATAACTTTCTTTTACCAATGCATAACAAACCGGAGAAAATCAATTAGCGAGCATAAATTCATCTACCTTTCCCATAATGTCTAAGAGTAGTCCAACTGTTTCGTACAAATGCACATCCCCTGACAAATGGCAATAACACAGTAAGCTCCACTGGAATCATATATCCAATTGTAATAAACATATTATAGTTCAAAAAACTGAGTATTTGTATAGAGTATCTGCCTGTAATTTATTAGCACTATCAGACATATAACTAGTACAGATAGGCAAAATCCTGACCCGAGTTTCACATCTCAACATTGGTCAATATTTGAAACCATGATACATATGTTAATGGCAAAAGAACAAGGAAAAATCATGTTAATATATTCACAACATTGAAGGGACATGAAGATTAGAACAAACCTATATATGAGATAGAACAATATAGATAGTAATAGTAAGTGCAAACAGATACCTGCAGTTAAGAAAATCAGTTGTCCATCTTCTGCAGGCTTCTTAGATCCTGAAACTGGAGCCTATTCGGAAAATCACTACAGTTTGCAATTTATTAAAACTATATAACAGGCTTATTTTAGGTGAAATTAAATTAGAATGAAAAAGGTAAAGGTAAAATCAATATAGCCTCACCTCCAAAAACGATGCCCCTGTCTCTTTGATATTCTTGCTAATGAATTTTGAAGTGTCGACATCAACTGTAGAAACATCCACATAACTGTGATAATTAACCAGAGAAAAAAAAAATGAGTTCATATAGAAATTGCTACATGTAACCTTATGCTTGATAATAATAACAATTTGTCAAGAATTTGCATACTATAATGCATCACTGGATAAAAAGAGACTTCAGATAATTATTAGATCTATTCATAGCTTAATTTACAATTTTTAAACTTAGTGTTCTATTTTGTTGGTTTTTTAGGTTTAGTAAAGAACCAAAAAACCAAGAAACAAGAGATGAAAAGGGCTATTGACTTATTCCTTTCTTAGTGAGTTTGCAAAGTTAATGAAAAGAAACAAGAGATGATTCTTCTAATGCCAACTCATTATATGGCTTTAATGTCTAATAAAATTAAAAAAAGTTACCCTTTTCCTGGACCTAATCCTTCCACAGCTCCATCTTTTCCACATGCAACATCAACCTATGCATGAAAAAGTATTTGTTATCCTGTAATCAATTGCAAATTAAGAGTACATCATATATAGATAAGATGAAGAGTTACCTTTTCACATAAGACTCGTAATTTACAAGTAATTTTAAATTGGACATCAGTAAATGCTAATATCTCTTAGAGCTCAAGTGTTACTAGGGTCTACTACTCGATTTCAACACAATCTCTCTCCCTTCAACCCAAACCTCATATCATTATTGTAGCTAAATCAAACTAATGAGCAAATCCATACCTAGGGTTCCAGAAGGAGAGAGGACGACGGCGGTGGAGAGAGGACCTCGAGGGCGGAGTCGATGTCGGCGTCGACGGAGGCGTAGAGGCGGGCGAAGCCATCGTCGCCGGTGAGGTTGGAGGTCTCGTTGCGGTGCTTCTCGACATCGTACTTGTCGTACTTTTTGCAGATGGAGTCGACGCGGGTGAGAATGTCGATCACGCTCATCTTCGGTTCTTGATTTTGATTCTAGGGTTTGATTTGGGGTTGGATTTGGAAAATTGGGGGAGGAAGGAATTGAGGACAGCGAGGATGGGTTAACGAGGGAAGAGGGCTCGGCGATGTTGAGGGTGACGAGGGAAAAAAGGAAATTTTGGGGGAGGAAAACTTATTAGGGCGTGGGAAAATTTTGGGGAAAGAGAGGGAATTTTGGGGCTGAGCGCGAAGAGAGAAAGAGATAGAGGGAAGTGCGAAATTTTGGGTGATAATGTTGAAGTCCCCGGCGTTTTGAACGCCGGGGTATTTCACTAACCCCGGCATTTTCTATAAACGCCGGGGTATGTTTCCAGCTCCGTTGGCACTTGCACCAAACGCCGGGGTATTTCTGCCGGGGTTTTCTATCTCTTTTGTAGTGCGTCTTTCTCCAAATGGGCACCTCGGCACCTCTGTAGCTCTGTAGCTCGGTTGGTTGCCGAGCTACGTGGCTAGATCTGGGATGTCCATCATGCTCGAATCTCAGCGCAAGAAGCTCAGATCACGAGAAAACGTGATTTTGTCGTTTTGTGGACATGGCAAAATCTGAGCCATCCATCAGCCGTTGGCGCGAACATCTGAACGATCTGACGGTCCAAGAAGCTCGGAGGTGTTTTTTCCCCAATACAGAGGTCGGTGCCTCGGTAGCTCAAGGGCGTCTTTCTCCGAATGGGCACCTCGGTGGCTCGACACCTCGGTAGTGTAGAACCCCGCATTTTCAAATATTATTTTTATATTTGAAAATGTATTTAAATTGATTTTTGGAGATTTAATTAATATTTTCTAAAAAGATTTATCTTTTTACACGTGCAAAACATGTGCAAATGACTTTTGAGAAGTTTGAAAGTTAAAATTTTCTTTATGAAAAATCATCATTTAATATTTGGGAATTATTTAGTATTTTTCCAGATTTTTCTGAAATTAATTGGAACTATTTGCAATTTTGGGAAAAGAAGGACCTTTTTGCAAATTTGACATTTTTAGAGGGGTAAAGTGCAAAATGTACATTCTGGACATTTTGAACAGTATTGATTGAGATTTGGGATGTATATTTTCTTTTAAATCTAAATTTAAATGAGTTTTGATGGAATTTCCAAAGATAGAATTATATATGTAAATTGTATTTTGGGAAAAGGATTGTTTTGCAAAAGTGCGGGTAAAACCCTAATATTCAATCCAGGATATTTAAGAGAAATTTTCTCCAGCCGTCATTGCTACAATATACAGAATTTGAGATCTTGTTTGGTGGAGAAAGGCGATTTTGGATCTAGCAAAAAGGAAGAACTTTTCGTGAACTTTCTCAATCTAAAAGGTGAGTGACTTGGTCTTTGTTTGTTTTGATTTTATGAATGACATTGTGTATTCTGTTTTGTTGGTGAATGATCTATATTTGTCTTATTGTTGATCTAAGGATGCAAGTGGTATGATGTTAGATTTGATGTTGTGAATATTATAGATCTAATATTGTGGTATGATTTATATGAATGAATGATTGTTGTTTATACCATGTTGAGAAATCTAAGAACGATTAGTAGATCTTGTTCATAACACCATATTATTAGGATTTAAGTATGATTTTGAACGGATGAGGAACACCTGGATCTTATATATATATTGTAAATCAGATTTGATTTAGTGTTGTGGAAGAATTTTAATCTTGTGAAACCCTAATGAAGGAATTAGAGATCTAGAACATGAGAACTTGGGTTTTGACATACTTGAGGCTTTGAGTAATATATCCTTATTGAAGATCATTTGGCCTGTATACGAACTATTTTTCTTGAACAATGAATCGATAGAAAACCTCAGTTTTGAATATTTTAATCAGACCCAATTTTGAAATCTGTAGGCCGACAGTCGACTGGCCTACTGTACAGTCGACTGGTACGAGCCTGATATTGTACTTTTAGAATCTTTGGAAAAGTCGTTCTGGACAGTCGACCTAGCTCATAGGCAGTCGACTGGTCCACTGAGAAATTATTTTGTAAGAATAATTCCTCAGACTGATACGTAGACTGAGAGGGTAAATCGAGTTCTTGAGAATATGCTTCGGTGGTGTGTTCTAGATTTTAAAGGCAGTTGGGAGAGGCATCTAGCTCTGTTAGAATTTTCCTACAACAACAGTTTTCAGACTAGTATCGGGATGGTGCTGTATGAAGCTCTTTATGGCAGGAAGTGCATAACACCTGTGTGCTGGTTTGAAGTAGGGAAGCGGCAGATATTTGGGCCCGAGATTGTGCAGCAGACCTCAGAAAAGATCGATTTGATCAGGAAGAGGTTAGTGGATGCTTAGAGGAGGCAGAAGAGTTATGCCGACAACCAGAGGAGGGACCTTGAGTTCGAGGAAGATGACTTCGTTTTCCTGAAGGTATCACCTAGTAAAGGTGTGATTCGTTTTGACAGAGGTAGAAAATTAACCCCAAGGTACATAGACCCTTATAAGATATTAAAGAGGATTGGAAAGACTGCTTACCGATTGAAGTTATCGGAAAATTTGTCTCAAGTGCACAATTTTTTCCATGTGTCTATGTTAAGAGGTTACATTGCAGATCCAAGTCACCATTTGGCCGAAGTGCCGGAGGGTTTGCAGTTAGATCTCAGCCAGATTGAGTGACCGGTTGAGATTTTGGATCGTCGGGAAAAAGTCTTGCGGAACAAGACGATACCGATGGTCAAAGTAGTCTGGAGAAACCAGTTGGTTCAAGAGGCTACTTGGGAATCCAATGAGAGGATGCTGAAGGATCATCCCGAACTCTTTGTTTGATTGTATTATTTTTCTTTCTTCTTTTATGCTTTGTGTCTCACTCTTTAAACGTAGTTCCGGGGTTGGAACTATTCTAAGGAGGGGGTGTTGTAACATCTTGAATTTTCAAATAATTAAATATATAAAAAATTATTTATTTTCACGTGTTCTGCACGTGCAAATTAATGTGTGTTTTTGGCTTTAAAAAATTATTTTGATGTCATGAACAAACATTTTTCATTCTCTTTTAAAAAGCCTATTATTATTTATTATTAATTCTTAGGCCTAATAGTTTAATTCTAGCCCACTCAAAATAAAATTAATTAATTAATTAAGAGCTCATGGATTTTAGCCCACCTAACTAGCTCACAAATTAATTCTATTATTAATTAAGACAACTTGTATGATAGACATGATCATGTAACAAACTAATTAACACTTAAATGAACAATAACTAGGTGCGTATGTGATGGCACGTGCATTGAACATGTACGTGGAATGGGACAAAGAGAGGGAGGTCGGCTATGCTTGGAGTGGGGGAGATGGAGTGAGTGGAGAGTTGGTTGCTTACTAGTGGGTAGTTCTTCTAACTCCCAATTGTATCTTAGCCCTTCATCCAAACTCATCTCAACCCTTCATTTGCTCTTGAGATGTGTATAAATACTCCTCCCTTGTCATTCTTTATCACTTACACTTAGAAAATTTTAAAGAGAAAGAGAAAGAAAAAGGCATTGTAAGAAAAAGATTGAGTAAGAAGAAAATTGTGTGAGAGAAAGAAAGAGAGAGTGTGCTCTTGCTTCATGGACGCTGGCATAGGATGAAGGGGGAGAATGTAGAACCCCGTATTTTCAAATATTATTTTATTATTTGAAAATGAATTTAAATGAATTTCTGAGGATTTAATTGATATTTTCTAAAAAGATCTATCTTTTGTACACGTGCAAAACACGTGCAAATGAGTTTTGAGATGCTTGAAAATTTAAGAATTCTTTATGAAAAATCATTATTTATTATTTTGGAATTATGTAGTATTTTTCCGGATTTTTCTGAATTTAATTAGTACTATTTGCAAATTTTAATAAAAGAAGGGCTTATTTGCAAAATTGACAATTTTAAGGGTTGAAGTGCAAAATGTATTTACTGGACTTTCCGAACAGTATTAGTTAGGATTTAGAAGTATATTTTCATATAAATCCTAATTTTAATGAATTATGAGATAAATTTCCAAAAGAAGATATATACATATATAATTGTATTTGGATGGATTGTTTTGCAAATGTATTTCCTAAACCCTAATACTTGATCCCGGCCTATATAAGAGAGTTGCAGCCGTCATTCGCTGCACAACTCAGATCTTATTATATTTCTATTCTCTTGGTGATTGAAGAAGGAGTTCTTGGATCTAGCAAGAGGAAGGCTTGTGGATTCTTCTTGATCTAAAGGTGAGTGATATAGACTTGTTTGTTTATGTGTATGATTGCATGTTGTTTTGTTTGATGATTTCATATCTTGTATGAAATCGATGCCATGGTTGTTATTCGAAATATGCATGTGAAATCCGTGAAAGATTAGTAGATCTCGATTGACAACTCTTGATTGCTTGAAACGTGTTAAGATTTAAGTATGGTTTTGATCGGATGTATGCACATCTGGATCTTGGGTTTATAAACAGATCTTGGTTATTAATGGTGAAAGAATCGAGTATTGAGAAACCCTATCGGGAGATTCAAGAATTGAGAACATGAGAATTTAGTATTGTAACTATGATGCAGATCATCTTGAGATTGTCACTTTTAACTAAATATAAGTTAATTTCCAAAGCAATGAATCTTTAGAAGAACATCAGACTTGTTTTCGCATACAGACCTAATTTATGAAAACTGTAGGCCGACAGTCGACTGGGACTAGGTATCAGTCGACTGGTACGACCCTAATATTGTATCTTTAGTTTTTCTCGAAATTCTCTCGGGTAAGTCGACTTATGTTCTTATAAGTCGACTTATGTCCCCTTTTAAGTCGACTTATGTTTTGATAAGTCTTCTTATGATCTTTATAAGTCATCTTATACTTTTGATAAGTCTTCTTATGATCTTTATAAGTCATCTTATGTTTTGATAAGTCTTCTTATGATCTTTATAAGTCATCTTATACTTTTGATAAGTCTTCTTATGATCTTTATAAGTCATCTTATACTTTTGATAAGTCTTCTTATGATCTTTATAAGTCATCTTATACTTTTGATAAGTCTACTTATGATTTTTATAAGTCATCTTATACTGTTGATAAGTCTACTTATGATTTCTATAAGTCACCTTATATTATTGATAAGTCTACTTATGATTTTTATAAGTCATCTTATACTGTTAGCACTTGGATTGTTTCTTGAGAATTATTGATAATTATCTCGGGTAAGTCGACTGATGGTTGGTTAAGTCGACTTACTGCACTTGTTATAATCTTGACTATTAGTTCTCGAGGCAGTCGACTTATTACGGCATAAGTCGACTGGTTCTGATGAGTTTTCATGATCTTGAAGGTTCTTGTTATCGTTAGCTTGTTTGTAGATGAATATGTTCGTCGGTGTAATAGTCACTATTGGTGATGCATGCCGGGTTCGTATTCTATCTATACCCTCTTTAGTTTGTTTGTAGATGAATATGTTCGTCGGTGTAATAGTCACCATTGGTGATGCATGCCGGGTTCGTATTCTATCTATACCCTCTTAGTTTGTTTGTAGATGAACATGTTCGTCGGTGTAATAGTCACTATTGGTGATGCATGCCGGGTTCGTATTCTATCTATACCCTCTTTAGTTTGTTTGTAGATGAACATGTTCGTCGGTGTAATAGTCACTATTGGTGATGCATGCCGGGTTCGTATTCTATCTATACCCTCTTTAGTTTTGTAGATGGATATATGGGTATCCGATCTATGGTATTATTGGAGATCGATTGTTGGACATACATCGTGGTATTGAGATTTATTGATAGTTGGGCATGATCAGAGAGGTGAGGATTATTGTTGTTCTGATCAGTCGACTGGTCCTTTGAACAGTCGACTGTACCGTACAGTTGAACTGTACATATTTTGAGAGAGATTGATTGATGGATACTTGATCGTTGGTATTGTTTCTCGACTTGGTTCACTCATGTACTGGCCTATCGTTCTTGTTTCAGATTACATGTTCAGTTTATGTATTTTTGTTCAGTACATGTTGATTGAGAATTTATGTTTATTTGTTATTTATGTTTGTTGTTTATATCACTCACACCAGTTATGGCTGACCCCGTAGTTTTGGGGGTTAGGGTTCAACTCTAGCCTCACATGTTGCAGGTTATCGCTTAGAATTGGAGGCTTGGATGCTTGGGTTAGCTTTAGAGAGTATGAGTGAGATGATAGAGCCATGTGTAATTTTGTAAAGAATAGTGTTGTAAAAGAATTATTGTAATGTAAGGTGTTTGTATTTCCGCTGCTATTTGAAAGAAGTTGTTGTAATAAAGATTTGGAATAAAATGACTTGAGTTTTTGGTCTATGTATATTGTTACATTGAAGTGGATCGCTGGGAAAGTGCCACGTATTTTCTAAAGTTTCGTATTTAGAAATTCGGGGCGCTACAGTTTGGTATCAGAGCATGCTTCAATAGTAATAATAGACATAGTATGAAAACCAACCTAGGTGTGGACACTAGAGAGTGAGTACCTAGGTGTGGACATTAGAAGTGTGAGTATCACATAGAGTTAAAAATATGATGTTTTGTTTGAGGTCATGGTATGGTTATGGTCTTACCATAGGATATTGATATGAGTTTGAATCGTGTGGTGATGCTCTACCTCTACCCTCGTTTTGTAGTGATCAGTATGGTGGCATCCAGACCCAGGGACGAGGACTACAATGGCGATGGATCTGGCAGTTCCCGAGGAACTGGAATTGACCTTGAAGCTGAATTCGCCAGGGTGTATCAGACGTTGGACACGCTGATGGCAGTTAATTTGGCACAAATTCGGAACCAGGATCGGAATTATAGGATTGGACAGGTGTTCATTAACGCTGATTCCACCAAGCAGGGCAAGTTTAGTGACCCAGCACCGATGACACCTGCAACTCGGGAAGTGATTTGTTACTTCTGCAAGGAGGCAGGTCATTACCGGTCAACATGTCCAAGGTCAGCAAAGAAAATCAAGCTCAGCAATCCAGTACAGGAGGCACCGGCAACTCAGGAGGTGACTTGTTATTTCTGCAGGAAGACAGGACATAAAAGGAGGGAATGTCCGAAATTGGCAGAGCAGACTTGTTTCCATTGTGGTCAAGAAGGACATATTCGACCAATCTGTCCACAGCTGAAGGAAGAGAATGCAAGGAAAAGAAAGGATCTGAAGCAGGGGCGAGTGTCCGCACTGGCTGAAGAGGATGCGGGCAATCCAGAAATATGATCTGTGGGTGCAAGAATTTATTCTTTCGTATTAAGTAAAACTTTATTTTGGAAATAATTGAAGATTGAGTATTTTCTTCATGTAACAAGTTTATTTGGATTAATGGAATCAAGACAGAGTTTTATTTAATACTATTTTCTTGCATACGATTGTATCGCCCATTTATTGCTAGTCTTAGTGTGGATCTTGAGGTGTTCCCAAGCAAGGTCTTGAGGTGGCTATCCTTAGTCGTGTCTTTTCTAAGGAGGGAGTGGCCACTGATTCTTGGAAGGACGAAGCAGTTGTGGAAGGTCAGAGTTGGATGCAGGAGTTCAGTAGTTGTTGCAGCGTGGCTTCCGATGGCAAGTTATCAGAGTCGCGCAGCGGAAGATTGTCTTTTCTGAAATCTTGCATGAAGTTGTTTCTTATGTATGATGTGTTTGTTGGAATGCATTCTTTTACGTGATTGTATTTCCTAAAATTATATTTCTATCTATGAGTTTTCAATCGTTATTAGTGGGTTGTTCGGACCTCATTAGCCGTAGTTCTGAGGACAGAACTCTTCTAAGGAGGGAGTGATGTAGAACCCCGTATTTTCAAATATTATTTTATTATTTGAAAATGAATTTAAATGAATTTCTGAGGATTTAATTGATATTTTCTAAAAAGATCTATCTTTTGTACACGTGCAAAACACGTGCAAATGAGTTTTGAGATGCTTGAAAATTTAAGAATTCTTTATGAAAAATCATTATTTATTATTTTGGAATTATGTAGTATTTTTCCGGATTTTTCTGAATTTAATTAGTACTATTTGCAAATTTTAATAAAAGAAGGGCTTATTTGCAAAATTGACAATTTTAAGGGTTGAAGTGCAAAATGTATTTACTGGACTTTCCGAACAGTATTAGTTAGGATTTAGAAGTATATTTTCATATAAATCCTAATTTTAATGAATTATGAGATAAATTTCCAAAAGAAGATATATACATATATAATTGTATTTGGATGGATTGTTTTGCAAATGTATTTCCTAAACCCTAATACTTGATCCCGGCCTATATAAGAGAGTTGCAGCCGTCATTCGCTGCACAACTCAGATCTTATTATATTTCTATTCTCTTGGTGATTGAAGAAGGAGTTCTTGGATCTAGCAAGAGGAAGGCTTGTGGATTCTTCTTGATCTAAAGGTGAGTGATATAGACTTGTTTGTTTATGTGTATGATTGCATGTTGTTTTGTTTGATGATTTCATATCTTGTATGAAATCGATGCCATGGTTGTTATTCGAAATATGCATGTGAAATCCGTGAAAGATTAGTAGATCTCGATTGACAACTCTTGATTGCTTGAAACGTGTTAAGATTTAAGTATGGTTTTGATCGGATGTATGCACATCTGGATCTTGGGTTTATAAACAGATCTTGGTTATTAATGGTGAAAGAATCGAGTATTGAGAAACCCTATCGGGAGATTCAAGAATTGAGAACATGAGAATTTAGTATTGTAACTATGATGCAGATCATCTTGAGATTGTCACTTTTAACTAAATATAAGTTAATTTCCAAAGCAATGAATCTTTAGAAGAACATCAGACTTGTTTTCGCATACAGACCTAATTTATGAAAACTGTAGGCCGACAGTCGACTGGGACTAGGTATCAGTCGACTGGTACGACCCTAATATTGTATCTTTAGTTTTTCTCGAAATTCTCTCGGGTAAGTCGACTTATGTTCTTATAAGTCGACTTATGTCCCCTTTTAAGTCGACTTATGTTTTGATAAGTCTTCTTATGATCTTTATAAGTCATCTTATACTTTTGATAAGTCTTCTTATGATCTTTATAAGTCATCTTATGTTTTGATAAGTCTTCTTATGATCTTTATAAGTCATCTTATACTTTTGATAAGTCTTCTTATGATCTTTATAAGTCATCTTATACTTTTGATAAGTCTTCTTATGATCTTTATAAGTCATCTTATACTTTTGATAAGTCTACTTATGATTTTTATAAGTCATCTTATACTGTTGATAAGTCTACTTATGATTTCTATAAGTCACCTTATATTATTGATAAGTCTACTTATGATTTTTATAAGTCATCTTATACTGTTAGCACTTGGATTGTTTCTTGAGAATTATTGATAATTATCTCGGGTAAGTCGACTGATGGTTGGTTAAGTCGACTTACTGCACTTGTTATAATCTTGACTATTAGTTCTCGAGGCAGTCGACTTATTACGGCATAAGTCGACTGGTTCTGATGAGTTTTCATGATCTTGAAGGTTCTTGTTATCGTTAGCTTGTTTGTAGATGAATATGTTCGTCGGTGTAATAGTCACTATTGGTGATGCATGCCGGGTTCGTATTCTATCTATACCCTCTTTAGTTTGTTTGTAGATGAATATGTTCGTCGGTGTAATAGTCACCATTGGTGATGCATGCCGGGTTCGTATTCTATCTATACCCTCTTAGTTTGTTTGTAGATGAACATGTTCGTCGGTGTAATAGTCACTATTGGTGATGCATGCCGGGTTCGTATTCTATCTATACCCTCTTTAGTTTGTTTGTAGATGAACATGTTCGTCGGTGTAATAGTCACTATTGGTGATGCATGCCGGGTTCGTATTCTATCTATACCCTCTTTAGTTTTGTAGATGGATATATGGGTATCCGATCTATGGTATTATTGGAGATCGATTGTTGGACATACATCGTGGTATTGAGATTTATTGATAGTTGGGCATGATCAGAGAGGTGAGGATTATTGTTGTTCTGATCAGTCGACTGGTCCTTTGAACAGTCGACTGTACCGTACAGTTGAACTGTACATATTTTGAGAGAGATTGATTGATGGATACTTGATCGTTGGTATTGTTTCTCGACTTGGTTCACTCATGTACTGGCCTATCGTTCTTGTTTCAGATTACATGTTCAGTTTATGTATTTTTGTTCAGTACATGTTGATTGAGAATTTATGTTTATTTGTTATTTATGTTTGTTGTTTATATCACTCACACCAGTTATGGCTGACCCCGTAGTTTTGGGGGTTAGGGTTCAACTCTAGCCTCACATGTTGCAGGTTATCGCTTAGAATTGGAGGCTTGGATGCTTGGGTTAGCTTTAGAGAGTATGAGTGAGATGATAGAGCCATGTGTAATTTTGTAAAGAATAGTGTTGTAAAAGAATTATTGTAATGTAAGGTGTTTGTATTTCCGCTGCTATTTGAAAGAAGTTGTTGTAATAAAGATTTGGAATAAAATGACTTGAGTTTTTGGTCTATGTATATTGTTACATTGAAGTGGATCGCTGGGAAAGTGCCACGTATTTTCTAAAGTTTCGTATTTAGAAATTCGGGGCGCTACAGAGAAGGCCCGAGTTCATGCAAAGCTAGGAGGAGGAGCTCGGTTTTTGCACAAGCTAGGAGGAGAAGGGAAGGCAATCGTGCTTTCAAGGAGTTTCTTTAAGAGTTTTCATTGTTTCTCTAAAGAGGTGAGCAATTTCTCTACTTCTAATGTAGATATCATGCTTATAGGTTAATTTTATAAACATGCTAGTGAAAATAGCAAAACTTGCCATATAATTGCTTGAAAAGACTAGTAAGAAAAAGAGAAAACTCATATTTATCTATATGAGAAAATTAGTAAAATGGATTAAGATTAGTTAATTAGGATTTATCATGATGCTTTATTAATATATTTTCATGCTAGAATATATAATTTAATGAACTATGCTTGCATGAAAACTGTGCTTGTGAATGAGTTGTAGAATGTAAAATAACACCCACGGATTGTGAAATCAATTGTTTAGTATAGAAAGTTGCAATAAGTGTTGAATTTTAATTATATTTTATGAGTAGTATTATATCCACTTGATTGTCAAATATGTTGTCTCTTAGAATCATATGAAAATGAATTAGTTTTGTAAAGGATAAAATTAACTTAAGAGAATTAACTACATTAAAGAATGAAAAAAATTGTACAAAAACATTGTGAATAAATGTGGGAATAAGTAGATAAAAGATTTATCAAGAAAAAAAAATTCAATGTCAATAAACACACTAATGTTTCATTTTCTCAAGAGAAATAAGAGTAATAGTTCTATTATGTTGTTAAAAATGAAAATTTTGTAAATCCAAACAAATATACTATACTGTTTTTCAAAAGAACACATTCTGGAAAAGATCTAGATTTTAAATAAGCACAATTTGATTGAGGAATCGAGTTTATTAAAGAATGAGTTAGATACAGATTAATAGAATAAAGCAATTTTAACTCATGAGTATAACAGAAAGTAAATTTGGGCATACTGGCTTTCGGTGCGAAGTCAGGGCACTGTGTACAATAATAGTATTCATGGATTCGAGTCTTGAAGGGGCTCTGTTTTATTAAATTTCGAATATAAATCGAATCACCGAAAACATATCTCTAATATTATAATGGGGGAAGGCTTTAGTGTCATTTGTCATTTTGTCATTCTACCAACATGTGCAATGCACGTACATAACTAATATAAAGGAGGTTTCCGGTTCAAATCCTCCCTACGTCAGAGTTTTTATTTTTATTTTTTGAAATTATTTAAACGTTCATCACACGTGTAAATTACTATTTAAATGTAATTGGAGTTCACCATATAGCAGTTAGTCACTCTTGGACTCTTGGTCTTCGGGAACGTTTTGGGTCTGTTACTATAGCTGGGCGGAGGCATTGGTCTTGGGTTCGAATCAGACCACTGCCCTTTTTTTTTAACTTTTGATATTTTTGATATATAAGAGTTTTTAAGAGTAAAAAATTGGGAAAATTTCTAATATTCTTCTAAAATTACTTAGACTTCATAAAAAAATATTTCTACAATATTTGACATATTTTAAAGAAAATTGGAAGTAATTTTTGGGAAGAAGAACTTGATAAATTTTCTTAGAATATGACTTTGTATAATTAAAGAAAAGGAAGATTTTGAATGTAAAGAATTTTGTGGAGAGATCAATATAGAGATTTTCGATATGAAAATTTTGAGTAAGTTAATAAATGAAATTTGATGTTTAATATATACAAGTGTGCATAAAAAATGAAATAAAAAGATCATGATGAAATGTGGAAATTTATGAGTATAAACACTCATTTTTTGTGAACATGAAAAGAGGTTGAAAACTAGAGTTTAGCTAAGTTCTTATATCGGCATGAATGAAATTTTGAAGAGAAATATGGTAATAAAAGACCAAGATTGGGTCGTGGTTAACAATTGATGTTTAAGACCGGTGTAGAGGTAACGCTAACTTTAGGGTGTTAATTTATTCATGATTCAAATATCTAAGGACTACACTATAGTAAAGATGTGATGAAAGTAAGAGAAAAACACAAGTATGAGGGCCTCGGATCTACGGTGTGAGAGTATTCACAGGCTGTCTGCATGATGCGTTATGTCATGATGTGGATACGTCTCCGAAATTATCGGAACCGTGACAACGCTTGTAGGGTGCTTGGTGACTACGTAGTGTCATCATTCCATGATGGAGGCGAATTGTCCATAGGTTGTCTGCATGATACGTCATGTCATTACGTGGGATTCCCCTCCAGGCTGTCTGGACATGGGCTCGTAATTCATAAAACATCTTGGATACTTACCGTAGTTACCATAGTAGTTAAACTCATAATAAGGGATTCAACCCTACAAGATGAAGAACGGTTAAGGGCTTGCCATCGGATTTATGTAGAATGTGATGCATAAGTTGGAACAAGTGTGCATTAGTGTCATAAAATAATAAATAACTGCATTAAGACTAAGTGCATAGTCACACACGACATCAATAAGATAGTCCCCCTTAGCTGTGTTTGTGATCAAGTGTGTGCTTCCCAAGTAAGAGAAATTGATGTATTATATCCTACCGCCAGTTGTATGCAACTGACGTGCCCACAGTTTATATGCAGGATAAAATGAATGGAATGACTAAAGAAGGAATGATGTTGAAAGAAATGTTTCAATTGTTATTTTAATCATGTATCATGTTGTAATTTATTTCCGCTGTGTTGATGTAAACATTGTTATATAAAAAATGGCAAAATTTAAAAAAACGTCACAATAGTTTGGCACTGTTTAAAAAAACGTCACAAAACTTTGACTTTTTAAGAAAACCGCACAAAGTTTAACTCTCAACTCACAGAGTTACCCAACCGTTAACTGGGTTATACGTAATATTTAAAAAAACATCACAAAACTATTGTTTTGTTTAAAAAAACAACACAGAACTATTATTCTGTTTAAAAAAACATCACAAAAGTTCCCATTTGTTTTAAAAAAACATCACATAACTATTATCCCAGTTAACGGTTGAGTAACTCTGTGAGTTGAGAGTTAAACTTTGTGCGGTTTTTTTAAAAAGTCAAAGTTTTGTGACGTTTTTTTAAACAACGCCAAACTATTGTGACGTTTTTTTAAATTATGCCTATAAAAAATTTTAAATTTCTTATAAAATTGTACGAAGTGAAGTGTAAAGATCCTGTAGAACTTCGAATTCAGACTTATATGAAATTTGGGGCGTTACACTTGCTCCAAAAAATCTCTAGTTAATAAACATTCGGGATGTAATATGTGGGTGTGTGTAACTGGTGACTAAGGAAAAAAAATCAGCCTAATGTAAAAAATTTACCTCACATTTTGGGATGGTGCTAATTGTATTATTTATTTTCCTATTTTGTTACAAGTAATATATCTATATGTTCATTGAGGATGGTTCTCATAAGAGCATCTGTAGTCGTGGGCTAAATATCCAAAATTTAGAAAAATTTAGAAAAAGTGAGCTGCAGTCGTCGTTCAAATACCCAAATTTTGGATATACGAGAATAGTACATTGCCAAATATAGCAGACGATTTGGCCAAATGCAAAATATAGCTAACGAACTATTATCTTTCGTCCGTCAGAATTGACGAAAGATTAAATTTCGTCTCGTAGGTGAGACGAAGGATTAAATAAAAAAAAAACAGGGACGGACGATTATACATCGTCAATCTTAATGGACGAAGCATAATCTCTCGTCCCAGGGATTTTTCCAAATATTTTTTTTTCCTGTTTTTGTTGTGTCTTTTAGTGCTTAAAAAGAAATTTTTTTTTTAAAAAAACCATTTGGGACGGACGATTACACCACGTCAATCTCACTGGACGAGTGATAATCTCCCGTCCAGGGATTTTTCCAAATTTTTTTTTTGGTCTTTTAGTGTTTAAAAAAATTTTTTTTTTTTTTTTAAAAAATTTGGGACGGACGATTACACCACGTCAATCTCACTGGACGAGTGATAATCTCCCGTCCAGGGATTTTCCCAATTTTTTTTTTTTGTCTTTTAGTGCTTAAAAAAAAAATTTTTTTTTTTTACAAAATTTGGGACAGACGATTATACCTCGTCATTCTTAATGGACGAGTGATAATCTCTCGTCCGGCTATATTTTAGCTTTCAACGACTGCAGCGCGCACTCATATTTTCTATTTTCAAAAGCCAAATACCCAAAATTTACAAATGAACGACTACAGATGCTCTAAGAAGTCAATGTAAAATTGTTTTACATGCTTTCCTCGGGAAAAAAAAGAGAGAGGTGGAGCCCCAGTGCCCCACCCTTATCTTTCTTTAAATATTTCTTCCTTAAAAAAATAAAGAATATGTCGAAAAAAACTCATTAGTAAATATTATTCTTATTCATTTCTATTTTATTCTCCTCTCTTTCAACGATTCCAACAAACTACTGTTGGATAGAAACAAGAATATTTGGGAAAATGTTATCTTTACAACCAGGGGCAGTTTGTTGTTGGTACGTAAAATTGATAATCGGGCTTTAACTAGTAAAATTAAAATCAGTACTTTTATTATTGGGAAAACCGCCTACAGCCCCCCCAACTATTGCCGCTCGTCCAACTGCCCCCCCCCCCCCCCCCCCCCCCCCCGACTTTAGTGCTCGTCCGTCACCCCCCCAATCTATCTAACTCGTCCAAAAACCCCCCAATCTAATCTCCGTTAGCCAAAATCCCCATAGTCGTTAAAAGCCATAACAGTCAACGGTAGTCAACCGTTAACTGTCCAGTCATCGTCCGACGTGGCGAATTCGTGCCACCTCAGCCGTTCTGATTTTTTGGAAAAACCGCCTACAACCCCCCAACTATTGCCGCTCGTCCAACTGCCCCCCCCCCCCCCCGACTTTAGTGCTCGTCCGTCACCCCCCCCAATCTATCTAACTCGTCCAAAAACCCCCCAATCTAATCTCCGTTAGCCAAAATCCCCATAGAATGTTTGTCTGATATGGTGAAATTATCTAAATTGTGTGTTACAGGGGATCGAGATCTAGAGGTGGTAGTTCGGGATCATCTAGCATCAACGAAACAAAATTTACCCCAGTCGATATCCATTGTCGATGCAACAATACAGATGTGGTACACAACCATAAATGAAACTATTTGGAGTAGTTGTTTGTAGTCACATAACACAACATAACGTAACTTAAAAAAGACAACATAACATCCAAATAATGTCAACATAACATCCAAATACTAAAACTAACATAACATCCAAATAATGTCAACATAACATCCAATTACTAAAACCAACATAACATCCAAATAATGTCACATAACACAACATAACATCCAACTTAAAAAAGACAACATATCACAACATAACATCCAAATAATGTCACATAACACAACATAACTTAAACATCCAGATCCAAATCACATTTGACATAAAGAAGATATTGCATATAATGACACAACATAACTTAAACATCCAACATCCAAAGCTGCATAGTTCTTGAAAAATCCCTGCAAATTACAAATAACTAATCAAGACAACAATTTAGAATAAATCTTAGTAAAGCTGAAATATAATGATTCACCTAGAGGTCTTGTGATGGGGTATAATCGACTGGGATAAATTTTGTTTCGTTGATGCTAGATGATCCCGAACTACCACCTCTAGATCTCGATCCCCTGTAACACACAATTTAGACAATTTCACCATATCAGACAAACATTCTATGGGGATTTTGGCTAACGGAGATTAGATTGGGGGGTTTTTGGATGAGTTAGATAGATTGGGGGGGGTGACGGACGAGCACTAAAGTCGGGGGGGGGGGGGGGGGGGGGGGGGGGGGGGGGCAGTTGGACGAGCGGCAATAGTTGGGGGGGCTGTAGGCGGTTTTTCGAAAAAATCAGAACGGCTGAGTGGCACGAATTCGCCACGTCGGACGATGACTGGACAGTTAACGGTTGACTACCGTTGACTGTTATGGCTTTTAACGGCTATGGGGATTTTGGCTAACGGAGATTAGATTGGGGGGTTTTTGGACGAGTTAGATAGATTGGGGGGGTGACGGACGAGCACTAAAGTCGGGGGGGCAGTAGGACGAGCGGCAATAGTTGGGGGGGCTGTAGGCGGTTTTCCCTTTATTATTCTGTGAATAACAATATATACAAATTCTCATGCTGAAATAATATATTGTTGTTTATTTATTTATTTTTTTTGAGAGGAACATTAAATAAAGAAAAATAGAAAAAAAAAGAAAGAGAAAGAGAGATACAATTTTCCAAGGAAATTCACCATATTTTGTAATTGGATTTTGACAATTTTGAGTTGTACCAACTCTAACAAATTGAATTTCTCTCAAATAAATAAAGTATTTTAAAATATAAAAATAGTATAACAGAAAATGCTGATGAAGAATGCTAAATAAAACAAGAATAAAGATTCGCCCACAATCTTTTCTTACAACATTTCTCTTTATAATCTTTGATGATACAATTTCATTAAAAATGTTTTATAGAGTAAGTCATAGACATCTTCAATAAAATTGTATTACCTAAGTTGTAAGAGCATATGTAGTTGGCTATATATCAAAAAAATAGATATTTTGGGAAAAAAACCATCTGTAGTCGTTATAGACCCATATTTTGGGTTTGGAATGAACATGAGACAGCCAAATTTGGAGGAGGATATGGCTTTTTTCATATACTGGAAATCGGAATATGATTTACTGTTTTATAGTCGGATGGTAGATGATGTCATCGGCGACAATTTTTTTATTTGGGAAAATGGGGGGCGAGATATGATATCCCGTCCGAATTATTATTATAATAAAAAAATAGGGTGATCATCTTCCATTTGGGAGAACAAAAAAATAATAAAACAAAACTGTGTCAGACGGCAGATGATCTGCCGTCCTTCCCTATTTTTTTTTTGCTTTTTACCGTGATTCTTCAGACAGTATATCATATGCCGTTTGTTCAAAAAAAAAAAAAAATCTAATTTATGGATATTGACGACTGCAGCGCTATCTCCTATATGCTATTTCTATAATTGTCATAAACCTATATTTTAACAAAACGAATACAGATGCTCTAAGGCTGTAAAGGCTATGGGGATAGCATAGTTGATAAAAACAAATGTATAATATTTTCTATCAAACAAACAAATGGTCCTCCTTGAAAGTAGCCAAACAGGTAGTGAAACACAACTTTGACCCAAGTCCTGAAAAAGTAGAGGAAAGTCTGAACTAGCTCTCCTCGAAAGGTATTTATCAAAAGGGGAAAAAAAATTTGAGCGTTTTAGGTCTTGTAGTTGCTTGGTGGAGTGAAGAGATCCTATGCCCACTACTTCTCTACTATGTGGGTTGTAAATAAATAAATCCTAATTTTATAGCTGAATAAACACGTGCAATATACGAAAAACTAAATTCACTAAACATATCCGTGTGATGCACGTGCAGCTCCTAAAAAATGGATATTTTAGCAAATGCCACCATTTAAAATGTGAAAATTAGCATATACCCCCACTATTTTTAAAAACTAAAAAATACTCCTATTTCTAATATTATAATGGGAGAAGTCCTTAGTGTCATTTGTAAATGTTTTGTCAATCTACCAACCCGTGCAATACACGTGCATAACTATTATAAATGATGTTCTAAGTTCAAATCCAGATTATGTCTAAATTTTTATTTTAAAAAACTATATTTATTAAGATGTGCATCGCACGTGCAAATTACTAGTATTTTTAATGCCCATTCTAGCCCTAACATATTTCTTTAATCTTTGACCCACATCAACAATTTGCAAAACACAAGTAATTCGTGCTAAGTAGCATGGGTAAACCCGTCAATATAACCGGCTGCTCCGGGCGCTCTTCTATGCGCGTGGGCCTGCCGTCGCCGCAGAAGCCGCATCCCCACCTATCCACTGACCACTCCTGTCCATCCGATCGAAATCCAACGGTTACGATTAAACCACGTATACAGTTCTAAAGTCATTAAACTAGTGACCTCAAACGCAAGGCCTTACATCATTCACAGCCTCGAATAATTCCCGCCAATAATCTATCCATTTCAACGAAAATGAAAAATATAATAGGGAATATTTTATTAACCCTTTGTTTGACCGTGACTTTTCATTAACTTCATTGACAAGTTTTTTAGAAACTTCGAACTTTTAATATTTAAATAGTACATCTTCTATAGTCGTTTGGATTTGAAAATTACATATATTCAAGCTGTTTATTATTACTTTGAGATTTTTGTACACTAATCAAACTAGCAATATACACGGTAGATGCAAATATTAATTTTCTAAAAAAAAATTAAGTAAAAATTCTGATTTATACGTGCGATGTATGTCTTAACAAACAAGATTATATATTTTTAAAAGTAAATGTGAATACTATAATGGGAGATACTAGAGTTGCACGTAATGAGCTCGATTTTCAACTCCAAATTTTTCATTATAATAGTTATAATATATTATATTATAGATAGATAGATAGATAGATAGATAATTACAGGTGTGATGCACATTTAATATATTTTAAAAAATTAAAGTAAAAAATATGACGTAGTGAAGACTCGAACTTGAGACTGACTTCATATGAGTTATGCATGTGCAATGTATGCGTTGGTAGATTTACAAATGGCACTAAGACCTTCTCTCATTGTAATATTAGAGATATAGATAATTGGACAAATACTGAAATCTATATAATATATTATGTCAAACCACTTTTGTCGAGGATTTTTCTCTTTTTAAAAAAATAAATAAAAAAAGAAAAGCAAATGTAGGAGACAACTCTCCACTCCTACTCCATCTTAATTTTGAATTGGAATCTTATCTCTTAATCAAACCTCAAAATCGTGCAATAATGTATGGATGCTATTAGATATTTTTTTAACAAAATAGTTTTATTATTTTCTCATTTTTAAAAGTTATGTGTAATATTATACAGAGTTATACTATTTGTACAATATATTATGCTAAGCCACTTTTGATCCAAAGGGTTTTTCTTTTTTTTTTCTTTTATAAAAAATGCAAATGTTGGAGGTAATTAGTCCTGTCACAAAAATCTGAAACCCGGAACCAAGCAAGACACGACATTGGACCGGAATCAACATGGTATATTGCTGATAGGGTTTAGGTCATACAATAGGACTTGTTCATATTTTCGAATTGGGTTTGGGTCCTTTAAAAATGGACCTGACCCGTACCTGGACTTAGTCTATTGCGAGTAGAGTCCGGGTCCTAAAATATGACTCATTCATATTTTCAGGTCGGGTCTGGTTCAGCTCATAATGGACCCGACTCGAACCCGGAAAAAAATAATAGAAGAAGTAGCAAGCCCAACCTCCCTCTTTACAAATTTAAACTAGAATCATGTCTGTTAATACCTAAAAATATTACAATATTGTATACATGTTTTTTGATAAATCGGATAGAGTCTGTCGGCTCCAGCCATACCAAAAAATATATTAATCAAAATGTCAATAAAAAAAGGTTTTACAAGCCGTAAAACAAAGACCAGAAAAACAAACACCCCATAGACTAATCGACAGAAAAACTGATCTGGCACTAAATCGAAACCAGACACCGTAGCGACGCGCCAGACAAAGGGAGCTAGAAGTGGGCCGAGCGGAAGACTAATCCCGATTCGATGGAAGAATCAGCCAATCTAGCTGAGCAGATAGGAGGATCACTCCCGCCAAATGGATGAGGAAACTACAATCCCGGTGGGAAGGGACCGTCAAAATGGCCGCTCAGACGATCTAAAAAAACTCTCCAGCACTCCCAAAGCCCACGTCAGACAGCAGTGAAGAAGGGAAATGGACTCCTGCAATAAAGACTCCTACACAAACAATACCTGATGCTACAAAGAAAGCTTGGGAGGGAAGCCCCAAGATGCCCGATAGCGCAACAATATCAATGCAGTGCCAAAGACAAACCGAGAATAAACACCAACAAACCACACCACATTATCATACAGAGACATACAAACAGCAAAATAGCACATCCACAAGGGAGGAACATAGTGAGCACCATTGATGATAGCACAAAAAGAAAATAGGGAATCACAAGCATAATAAAAGAGCATTAGTGAACTAAAAACAGGGTACATAGCCCAGTTCCAAAACAACTAGAAACCTGCTTTCCATCGAAACAGAGGCCAACATCAAAAAGGTGCTGCCAGAGGGTGATGCTAACACCATAGAAACCAACCGGGTCAAAGTCCCAGCTCAAAAAAGCATCAAAAGACCACTCGGCAGGCTAACACCAACTGAGAACGAAATTATGTAGGCAAAGACAATATAAACTGGAACCAAAAGAAATAGTCCAGAGTAGCAGTGTTGCTAGAGCACCGGGCAGAAGAGGCCCAACCAAAAGATCCCCAGCGATAGTGCGGGCAAAAGAGACCACCCTAAAGGGCTTTCAAACCTGCGAGAAGAGAAAAATACTTAACCCAGGCAAAAAACCAACTAAAACTGTGAGAAGAGTACCATGCTAAAACCAGGAAAAACATAGTAGACAAAGATTATAATGCATTAAGGTTGCTAAGGCAACACATAGACTCGTTTAAACGATGATTGAAAGAGCTGCTAATGGCCTCGGATTTTAAAGTAGGAGACCACAGCTTAAACAGGAACATGAATTCTTCGATACACTTATGGATAGATGAAACGCAGTTCTTGAAAATTCTTTGATTTCTTTCCTTCCACAATATCCAGATGATAATAAGCACTGAGAGGGACCAGGCCATAGAAAACTTTGGGATTAAGGGAGTGGACCAACACGCATTTAAGTTGGGAGGGATTGAGGGGAATTCCCAAGCTAGGGTGTTGAGCTTCCAAAGCGGAAGGATGAAAGGGCAGCTCACAAAGAGGTGGTCGACATCCTCGTGGGCTTCTGAGCACAGTGGGCACTGTTGCCCCCAAGCTAAATCCCTCTTATTGAGATTGTCAACCATGAGCAATTTGTTGTTCAAAGCAAGCCAGGACGTAATTTTAACCTTAAGCGGCACACATGATCCCCATATGAATTTAGCGAAAGGCGATCGGGTACCCCGAAAATTGAGGAAATGGTAAAATGATTTAACCGAAAATACACTAGCCGTATTCCACCTCCAAGCAATATCTTCTTTTGGGAACCAGTTAAAGTTATGCAGCATAGATAAGAGAGCGTTGAAGTCCGAATGAAGATTAATAGGAAGCTCTATTGAAAAAGGGATGATCCATACTCTCTGAGAGTTAACCAGGCAGAATGAATCAGCAACAGAGGCTAAAGGATTATTAGCTATTCGGAAGAGAGACGGATACGCAGAGGCTAGATTGATGTTGCCTATCCACAGGTCCGACCAGAATTTGGTCTTGGAACCGTCACAATTTTGTATACATGTTATTATATAAATTTTTCAACAACGAAAAAAACATTATTATTTTCTCATTTTTTTAAAATTCTGTATAATATTGTACTGGATTATACTAGTTAGTATTATAGAAAATTTAAATTCATGTACAACTAACTATTAAGACTCAAATAAAGGTTGAAATTTTCAAACACTGCTCTACTAAAAGTTAATAAAATTGCAATATAACATAGACTCTTACCATGATCTCGATCTTGCCTTAGTAGTCCTTTTGTTTATGTCCTCCTCTCTTAATAATCCATGATGGTTGTCACAAATTAAATTACTAAATAATTATCAATATTTACTTTGCAATCACCTAAAAAAAACTTGATAAGCTAAGCTAGAAGAGAATGCATTTGTCTAGTTCTAAAAATTACCTCTACAGTAACATTTCTGAATCAATTCTTCGAATTTCAAGATTTGTTTTATTAAATAATACGTCTTAACAAAAAACTAACACTCGAATGAGGGTGCTTTCATCCAAAGATGTTTGCTTATAACTGATTTTTTATTTTTATTTTTTTTATTTTTGGCGAAAGAGATTTACAAAATTGTGTATAAATACGAGGTGTCAAAGAAAAAAAAATAAAAACAAAATCAAAGGGGCTTGCACAAATTTCCTCAACAAATAAAAAAATACATTTTCTCAAAAAAAAAAAAAATTAAATTAAAAAATTAAAAAATTAAAAAATACAACAAAATAGCCTTGAAAAAGTAAAAGCCACACCTCCCAAAATTTCTTCATTTCTTTAATCCTTTGTCTCTCTCTTTATTGTTCCCATTCCTTCCCCTTTCTTTCCTGTTCTTCTTCATCTTCTATGATAATGATATCTATATAAACCCACCAACATATCAACAAAATCCCTAATCGAACTCAATTGATCTCAATCTCAATCTCAATGGCAACTTGCATCGAAAACTGCAGATTCACCACCACCACCTCCTCCTCCTCCGTAGACTTCTCTTCTTGCTTATCCAACATCCCCAACGAAACCTGGCAGCAAAATCATAACACCAACACCGATGAAATATGGAACCAAATCCGATCCGACGCCGAGTCGGACATCCAGCAAGAACCCATCCTCCAAAAATATTACTGCGACCTCATCCTCTCCCATTCCACCCTCCAGTCCGCCCTGGCCCACCACCTCGCCTCCAAACTCTCCATCCCCAACCTCCTCCC